>JAOWBW010000354.1:785591-1162978 GCA_026119855.1 Campanula takesimana | reverse complement strand
TTAGGTATGTAAAAATGTTTTAAATGGTTTTCGGATTTAAAACCGAATTTTATACCATTTGCAAACTTCTTATAATCTAGTATATTGTTTCTTTTGCACCCACTTGCCATAGAAACCAGTCAAATTTGACATATCTGATAGAGAACATGAAGAGTTTCAGTTGGAATTATGCCGGAATCTGAGAAGGACGTCGACTTTGGATTTCCAGATCTGATCGCCGGGACGTGGTTTTCCATCGAACGAAGATGGGGAGTTACCGGAGTTGGTGGGAACGGGTTGGATTCAGCGGTGACGGAGTGTGTTTTATTGTTGACCAGCGGGAGGTAAGAACGACTTATGGAGTGCCGGAAAAATTGGGGCTTTTGGCGGGAGTGTGCTGTAGATCTGGGCAAGAATGGTGTCCGGCGATGGTGATGAATGCCGGAGATGGTTGCCGGAGGTGAGGGATGGGAGATGTTCTTGGAGGTATGGGATGGGAGATGTTGCCGAAGGTGAAGGATGGGGGATATCGCCGGAGATAGGGAGAGGAGAGGTGCCGGAGATGAGAGCTAGAGAGAGAAAGTAGAGAGAGGGTCAGAAGGAGAGAGAGTATGCGTTTGTGGCTGGGAGGAAGGGGTGGGTTTTGATTGGGGATTCAGGGGTAGTTTAGGTATGTAAAAATGTTTTAAATGGTTTTCGGATTTAAAACCATTATTATTTACATTTATGTTTCAAATTTTTTGTTCACAACCCTTTTACTTATAGAATTATCAATGAAGCCCTTAAAAGGAAAATTAACTTCAAACTAACTAGCACGTTAACTTTCATTGACTGCTTCGTTAAATTTTAATTGGCGTTAGAAAAATAGGTCAAATTGAAAACGAAACTAAAGTACGCAAGACACATTTGCTGTTTATGAAGTACGAATGTCACATTGACTATGCTCAAATAGTACGCATGTCAAAATGGCTAAAAACTCTATATCAATTTGACTCGCGTACTTAATAAACATCAAATGTGACATGCGTACTTAGACCATGCACAATGGTTAAACCAAACTTTCCCATTCAACACCCACTTTACCACTCCACATCATCTTCTCTCTCATCCAACTCATTCATTCAACACTCATTCAACAAAACACCCTACAATGGTTTGTTTAATCCCTCATTCAACACTTTTTTCACTCATCATCCTATACCCCACCATTTAAAATTTATTTTTTATTTTTATGATTAGTGTTGAAATAGTTATTATTGAGATCCATTTCAAAGAAAAAAATGGTTTTTTTTTTTTGTCGGAATACAATGAAACTTGCGTCAATTTAAAGAGGAAAAAAATTAGGAATTTTGGTGTAAATTTTTTTTTAATAAAAACATTTTCTGTAAAATAATTGAGCTCAAATAATTGAGATAAAAGAAAATAATTCGTAAGTCAATCAGAAGCCGCCAAGTGTCACACCCAGAAAAAAAAAAAAAAAACTGGAGCCTCGCCTGGACGCGCCTTCTCTGGCGCGTGTTATGCACGCGCCCGCCTTGCCTAATAACAGGCCGCCACGTGGCAAAACCGGGGGACACAATTTCCATTCACACTTGTTGAATCCATTCAACATTTCCATTCACACCCACTTCATTCACACACCATTGGAGCCATTAAACCAAAAAAAAATTGTTGAACCCATTAAACACCCTCCATTAAACATCCATTGTGGATGGTCTTATGATTGTCAAGATTTTTAGACTAATTTTTAACCCACGTTAAAATTTTAACGGGACGGTCCGTGTAAGATCCCAGTAGGGCCCACCCTTTGTTGAATTGCTGTTGAATTGTATCATATAACAAATCAAAGAGGTGAAAATGTAAAATTTAAAATCCAAATTCATCTTTGCCTCAAAAATAATAATAATAATAAAAAATAATAATATCCAAATTCATCTCCTTATGCTAATTCCCCACCGTCTTCCCCAAGGTCACCACCACCCGACCACCACCACCAACAACAACCAACCACCACCATCACCATCAATCTCCTTCTACACATGTCTCATTCCACCATAACCTCCACTATACAAGTCTCAACACCACCAATAATAGTCTCAATGCTATCATAAACTTCCATCTCCAAAATCCTCAACACTCAATCAAACCCAGACATTACCCAAATCTTCAAAAACTCAGATTCAAACTCAAACATACACCATGATACAAACCCAAATTTGAAACCAAATATGTTGTTAAACCCGGATTCAAAATAACACACGCACACAATCAAACTCACACACACACCATGAAACCAAACACAAAAATCTCTTCAGATCTGAAATAAAAAAAAAATTGTACAAATTCGAAAGACTAATCTGCCTCTGTGGGAGAGAAAGAACGGGATGGAGAGGGACTTCGATTTTTGAAGAAAATGGTGATGGTGGTCAGCGGATTTCAGTTCATAAGTAGATCGAGCAAAAAAAAAAAAGAGTGGCCGGCGGTGGTTTTGAAGGGGAAAGGCGAACGGAAAAGGAGCAGGGAGTGGGAGATGGGTTTGGAGAAGAATGTAATAATGGCGCCGGAGAGGAACCATCAGCCATGTGACGACTAATCGGTGAGAGGCGCTTGGGCATGTGTGGGGGAGGGTGACGGCGCCAGGCGTGAGAGGGAGGGGGAAAGGTTCATGCTGTTTCATTTATCACGTTGGGAAGAAGAATGCGACGTTCAGTGAGGATTTTAATTTACATTCAAGTTCTTATTTTATTGACTATAAATTTAGGGTTGTAAGTTTTATATTTTCTTGTTACCCCCTATATGGACCATCCCGTTAAAATTTTAACGGGGGTTAAAAATTAGTATAAAAATCTTGTCAATCATAAGTACGCATGTCACATTTGCTGTTTATTAAGTACGCGAGTCAAATTGATATATTGCACAAAGTACGCATGTCACTTTTGCAAAAAAAAAAAAAAAAAAAAAAAAAAAAAAAACTCAGTAAGACCATGTGCAATGGGAAGAAATTAGGGTGTTGAATGGAGCATTCACATAAATGAAGGTGTTTAATTGCTCCAATGGTTGTTTAATGGGGGGGGGGGTGTGAATGGTTTTGTAGAATGGTTCAACAAGTGTGAATGAGAAAGTGGGTCAGGAGCTGGGACACGCGGCGGCTCAAGAGAGGCCGTGCTTGGCGCGTGCGCCACACGCGCCAGACAAGGCGAGTCAAGGCCGGCGAGATTTTTTTTTTTCCTCTGGCTGTGACACATGTTGGCTTCTGATTGGCTGACGATATTTTTTACTTTTATCCCAATTATTTGAGCTCAATTATTTTACATAAAATGTTTTCTTTTGTTTTTTTTTTTTTACACCAAAATTCCAAAAAAAAAAAAAAAATCTCTTTAAATTGACGTAGGTTTCATTGTATTCTGACACAAAAAAACTCATCTTTTTCTTGAAATGGATCCCAATAATAACTATTTCAACACTAATCATAAAAATAAAAAATAAAAAATTAAAAAATAAAAAATAAATTTTAAGTGGTGGGGTATAGGATGATGAGTGGGAAAAGTATTGAATGGGAGATTAAACAAACCATTGTAGGGTTAAAAGTTGAATGAATGTTGAATAAATGAGTTGAAAGAGAGAGAAACTGATATGAAGTGATAAAATGGGTGTTAGAATGGAAAATGAGTTGAAATGAGAAAATAGTATTAGCATGAACGGTTCCAATGTCGTCGCTCACACTTGGGTATTTACGCGCCACATAAGAAGGTGAAATGGTGGACTTGAAGTGTGTAGCTGCTGCTCTTGCTGGTACAGCAGCGGCATCGGGAGACTAAAATGCCCAAAGCGCAGACAGAGAGAGAGAGAGAGAGAGAGAGAGAGAGGAGAGGGGCCAGAAAGCAATAATGAAAAAGATCTGACGTTTTCCAAATCATAAAGGTGCCGTACCGATTCGCTATCTTCTCTTCAAATCAACATCCAAAACTTGTTCACCTTTCAATTTCATGTTTGTTTAAGCTGCTGGTTTGACAAAATCACAAAACAAAAAATTCATACACAGAAAAAAAAGAAAAGAAAAGGGAGGACTGAAATGCAGAGCTTCAAAGCAGCTTCTGCTTTCACAAACCCTGATAATTTCTTTTGCCAATCTCCCTTTTACAACATTAGGTATGTTCTATTTTGGTGTTTTCTTGATTTTTCTTTGACTAGAAGTTGTGGGTGTTTGTTAGTTGCAGTTAAAGATTGGATTTTTTAGTTTTATTTTTGAAATTTTGATTTTCATTTTTTGGTGATGGATGGGTGGAGAAACAGGGGAGATGATAATGGGAGAAACCAAACTCGGTTTGCGGATCTTGGGGAGCTTGAACAGGCTACTGTGCCATTCCATCGTGATGATGCTGTTGATTTAAGTCCAAGTATAGTCTACCCACCATCTCTCTCTCTCTCTCCCTCCCCCACTCTTTCTCTCTCTATATGTATATATTTTATGTGATGTACCTAATCATGTTTTGACTAATGTGTTTGTTTAGGTTGTATATATCAGGGTATGAAACAGGGGAATGTTGCTGTTGCTGCTAATAACTTGCAATTTGGGGCTCATAATATGGTATCATCCTCAACCACCACTCTTTGTGTGTGTGTGTTTTGTTACTTTGATGGTTGAAGGAAAAATGTTTTCTTTTTGGGTAGAATTTCAGCTCAACAGCAGAGATGGGCACAAGAGGAACAGGGCAAGTCTTGATGAACAAGGGGGGTGGTGGCGGTGGTGCTATTCCGGTAGCAATGGCCGGCGGTGGAGGAGGAGGGGGAGGAGGTGGGTGTTTGGGTAATGGGCATTTTGAGAACTGGGGAGATTCTGGAATGGCAGATCACAGCCAACAGACTGACACTTCCACAGATGTTGACACTGATGACAAAAACCTGGTCTTCTTTATCTCTCTGTTTGTGTTAACTTATTTCAAATATTGTCTTTTTGTGTAATCTGATTCTTTTTATAAAAAAAATGTTAATATTGGCATATCTAAAACCTGATTAGGTTCACATGATTCTCTTTTAGAATGGAATTGCTGCTTTAAGTCTTTTGGGTCAATTTAAGTTAAATCATTTGTTAGATAATCACCAAATTTGTCAAAGTGGGGATCTGATTGAAATTTGAGCTTTTGTATTAAAGTTCAAATTTTGTTGGAGCTGATAATCAATATGCCTGTGTTATTTTGGTAAGAATGATTGATGACTTCATACTGTTTGATTCTAGGGTAAACTTCACAATATTTTCAAGGTGTCCGTTCTCTTTGATTCTAGGATAAACTTCACAATATTTTCGAGGAGCCTATTGATAATGAAGGAGATTTCTATGTTGTTCAAAGCTGATTATGTGTTTATTTATTGAAAATCAAAGATTCTTTACTTGCGATTGGGAATTTGTCATGACAAATTAAGCATGTAGGTTCAACGATTAGTTCTGTGACACGATCAGTTTTGAAGTGCACAAGCTCAACTGATCAACTAAAGTCGATATTTTCTTGAATTAAATCTTAATGATCAGCAGTTTTTAGCTGAAACTCTTTCGAAGTTTTAATACCCAAATGACAGTATTTGAAAAACAAAGTGAATGGGATTGTCGGGTTGGAAGTACTCACAGGGTCTCTTTTTGTAGTCTAATGGAGTTCATCAAGGATCACTGGTTGCAGTAGATTCAATGGACCGGTCCACAATGAAAATGGGAGACCAGAAGGTTTGGTATAAGAATTTACTTTTTTTTTTATTGGATGAATGGTTCAGTTATACTATATTCTTTACCTTTTTCTGTTTTCCCACTATAGGTACTTCGAAGGCTGGCCCAGAATCGAGAAGCTGCTCGAAAGAGTCGACTAAGGAAGAAAGTATGTTATCCTTTGTCCTGTTTGAAGCAAATTCAGTGCTTTGCTAAAGTTACGGACACAAATACTCCTCCGTCCCAAAATGTCCCAAAATGATTTTCAAATTTGCTCTTGATCAAAAGAGTAAATTAGAGATTTTTTCAGTTATTCATTTTGGGCAGAGGTGGTATCATTTTTTAAGTTTTTTTCTTACATTCCCTGCTTAATTCTGTCTATATTTTCTTCATGTTGTTGTAGGCGTATGTTCAGCAGTTGGAGTAGGCGTAGTTAGAGCACGAGCTTAAACAAGGCCCGTCACAGGTTGCCTTCTTTTCGTGTCTCTTCTACTCATTCTCATTCTTCCAAAAAAAAAAAAAAAAGTCAGTTTTTCTAAATAATCTACATCGATGGCGGTTTCATTTTGTTGTAGGGTGTATTTGTTGCTACTGGAGTTTCAGGTGATCCAAGTCAATCAGTAGTTGGAAATGGTAAAGCGATTTTCTTAACACTTTTGATAGTTGTTTTCAAGCTTTGGCTTTATGATTATGATTTTTCAGTTGTAGCATCTTAATGCAAGGACTCAAATTGTATTAAAATAATTAGGGTGATTATTTTAGGGTGATTCAATCAGACTCATGAAAATTTGAATAATATTTTTAGATTCATTCAATCAAACTAATGAAAATTCGAAACTTATTTGTTATTGGTAAACCATCAATAATACTATCAATAAAAATATTTAATTTTTTATTTAAATAGATAAACTAAACTAAATTAGTATTTAAAATTTATTCATAATAATTAATGTGAATGTGCAATGATTATTTTTAGGACTGAGGAGGAAGGGAGTAATTAGACACAATAAAATAATTTAGAATTTTTGTGTTTTGAAAAAAAAAAAAAAAAAAACAAGGGTTAATTACAAATTAGGGCTTAGAGTATTATTAAAGTCCCAAATTGGGGCCTGACTTTTTGACAATTTCCATGAGAAGTGACAAAAATACCCTCACCCAAAGTCACATGCAACACACATGTTCACTTAACGGTGTTTTTGGATGTAAATCGTTAAAAAGCCCTAATTTGGGCAAACAATATCAATACATGCCCTAAATCGCTAAAAATAAAAAGTCAGTCCCCGATTAGGAACCTCATATAAGACTTTAGGCCCTAATTTGTAATTAACCCTTGTATTAATTGTTAGTGATTTTAGTGTCATCAGCGATTTTATGTAATTGTGATTTATTAGAGACCAATGCGATTTCATATTAGGCTCGAATACGAGTAAGGGAAAGTGTGGAGTACACACTCGTTTGAGTCAATATGTCTTCCACCACGATAAAGTAGCAGGGGTCAAGGGTCAGCGACCCGACCCAGACGGTATAGTTGGTGTTCCAAATGTTTTACCCGTTTTTCCCGCCAAAACCAAAAGACACAAATCGTTTGCTACTCAATTGTGACTGTTACCCGCCAAAACCTAAAGACACAATCGTTGCTAACAATTGTGACTGTTTACTGCTTCACTAATCTGTATATAAACAGATTTTGGTCTCATTTAATATTACAAAAAATTCAACCAATTCTCTAGTTTTATTCTGTCTTCTTTGCCCAGAAACAGAAAGTTTGATTGTCTTATCCCAATAAAGATTTCGTGATACTCAGGCAATAAAGGGTCGAAATACTTTATTCGGAAAGTGGATTATACACGATTCGATCAAATATCCAGGATTATCAATACACCCAACCCCAATTTCTAACATTAATATGGTTCCACGTAACTAATGGTTATAAAGAGCTTAAGTTGTTCCTGAATTGCCCCCTTAATAAAGACTTACAATTTACAAGAAAGTGCCAATTTTCGAATATATCGGCATATACTCCCTCTGTCCCATAGAGATAGTCCCATTAATGGTGTATAAATAACAAGTTTTAGAATGTCATTTGGATAATTAGTCTTACATAAATCTTTAATCAAAGTTCAATTAAATCAACCTCTAAAATATTGGAATATCTTTATGGGACGGAGTGAGTATAGAAGATCAGTGTTTGGAGATGGGAATAATGTGCTGATGATACCGAGCATTTTCCAACAGGAGCCATAGCATTTGATATGGATTATGCACGCTGGCTAGATGAACAGCAAAGGCTTGTCAATGATCTGAGATCTGCAGTAAATTCTGGTGTTGGGGATAATGAACTTCGCCTTCATGTTGATGGGGTGATGTCACATTACGATGAAATATTCAGGCTCAAGAGCATAGCTGCAAAATCTGATGTCTTCCACATGCTATCTGGCATGTGGAAGACTCCCGCTGAACGGTGCTTCATGTGGTTGGGTGGATTCCGCTCATCCGAGCTTCTTAAGGTAAGATTTTATTTTATTTTTTCATGGGTCAACTTTCCTTTAGTTATTTAATCCCTCCGTTCCAGAGAAATGGTCTCAGTTGACTTTTGATGGTCTAACACAAGGAAACTTTGCCTAAACATTAATGTCTCTAATCATCCCAATAAAATTTTAGAAATTGTTAGTGATAAATTACTTAATGCTTTATTAATTACTCTCATGGTCCCATTTATATTGACCACTTTTGACTTTTTTTTAGTAAACACAAGTTAACTTTGACGTAACATTAATGTCAATCCAGTCATGTCCTACTGAAATTCTTAAATTTGTTATTGATAAATAATTAAGTGATTTATCAATAACAATTTCTTGAATTTCATTAGGATGAACAGAATGACATTAATGTTCGGTCAAAGTTCACTTGTGTTGACCAAAAAGGTCAAACATGGCCAATATAAATGGGAGTATAATTTGTAGAATTTCACTTGAATGATTAGATTGACATTATATTTGATCAAAGTTCACTTGTGTTGACCATCAAAAGTCAAATGAGACTATCTTTTCCCGTACAAAGGGAATATTTTACATTGACTACCCTTTCCATTGTGTCATAATTACTCTGGCTACCCTTTTGATATTTGACTCTTGCATTTCCAGATACTTGGGAACCATTTGGAGCCATTAACAGATCAACAGTTAATGGGCATATGTAATCTTCAGCAATCCTCCCAACAAGCTGAAGATGCATTGTCTCAAGGAATGGAGGCTTTGCAACAATCCCTTGTCGAGACACTATCATCCAATGCAATGAACATAGCGGGCCCCGGAAATGTTGCTGATTACATGGGGCAGATGGCAATTGCAATGGGCAAGCTTGCCACGCTTGAGAACTTCCTTCACCAGGTAAATATGTCACCTCAGAAATACTCCCTCCGTCCCTATATAAATGTCCATATATTTTGTCTGAAAATGAATGTCTTTTATGCATTTTATTTTCATAGTTCATTATATACACCAAAACTAGAAGTTTGAAAGTGGATAGCAAGGATATTCATGCATCTGTTCTACTATAATCTACATAAAGTTTTTTTTTTTTTTTTTTTTTTTTTTCGAAAGGATAATCTACATAGAGTTAACTTTTTCTAAATGTCACTTAAATGAAAAATGGACATTCATATTGGTGCGGGAGGAGCATTATTAATTTGCTCAAAAAGATTCTTCTGTAACTATGAGTTGCCAATTGGAGAGATATGGCAATGGTGCAAGTTCTAATAGATAGTGATTTACTTGTCAGGCCGATCTTCTGAGACAGCAATCATTGCAACAAATGCATCGAATATTGACCACTCGACAAGCCGCTCGTGCACTTCTCGTTATCAGTGACTACATGTCACGCCTCAGGGCATTGAGCTCTTTATGGTTAGCACGTCCTAAGGACTAACTTCCTTCCGTCTCTTTTTCATTTACCATAATCAATATCAATCTTAGATATGCTTTACCACCTTGACTGCCCGTTGACTTTCCTAGTTTAGTTGTAAGTGGTGAAGCTGCACAAATGAGGGATTAAAAGGCACCCTTTGGCAATCTAAAATCGTAGCTTGACAATCGACTAAGTTTTCTCTATACTATCTCAAAAGGGTCCTTGTATTCTTCTAGGTAGTCCTTTGGAAACTATTAGCAAAGAACTCATGTACAGTATTGGATATAATGGTGATCCCTTAATGTTATTAACCCATGTTTAGTGAGTGTGGGTGTATTGCTAATCACTTGATGAACATTTTACTATTATTGATTAAGGGGTTCTCGTAATATCTCACCGTGTGGCTACCCTTCTAATAATGGGCAACCTGGTGCTACAAAAGCTCGGGTGCAGTCCAAGAAGGGCAGGGCCCACTTAAACAATAAAAATAGAAAATGGAGTAGATTACCTTCATATGAGTATTATGGTATGATTCTTGATTATACACAGTTCAAACTATGATCAATAGTTCTGTTTTTTGAACTTTTTAACACATTTAAATGTGAAATGTGTTAAAAAAACAGACAAATTTTGATCATCTGCCTTCTTTGCTGCTCCAACCAGTTGTTGTTGAAGTCATAAACAGAATGCAGTCTTAACAACTGTAATATTTATTCCGGAACAGATGGAATATTATTTATAAAGGCCATATACATATACCCAACTCAAGAAAATAAAAAATCAATCTTTAGATCTTGTATTATCAAAATTTAATGTACAATCTGATTGTTGTTAAAGTTTTTCAAACTTCCAATCATCAAGTATAAATGTAAGGTCATCCCTTCTTGCTTGCAACTGGCTTGTACATTTTTCCTTTCTCATTGTTCTTCTTTCCTGCAATCCACCATGCATCACAAAAATTAGAAAAATGCAAAACCTTCAATTCAACACAATAATTTGGTCTAGTATGCATATAGAAAGTTTGTACCACATGCTTTAAGACCTTGCTAGACAGAAATTATACTATCCGTCCCAAAATAAATGTCCAGTTTTGTATTTGATCAAGAAGAAGACTGAACATTCATTTTGAAACGGAAGGAGACTTAATGAAAATGAAAGAGGGAAATAAAGGGAACATACTTGGCTTGTTTCTTCTTCTAGAGTTGACAATATGAGGAATAAACACCCCTGTTCCATTTCCATTTTCATTCCCATTATTATTTCTCCACAAGTTCAAAAGCCATGTTGGTGCTGAATTATTCTCACTTTCACCATTCTCCATCCAACAGAAATACCTCTCTTGCTGTTCTCTAGCCAAATATCCAACATTCGGGCTTCGTTTCATCATACAACAAGAGCTCAAACGCTTGTTATTCACGTATAAATAATCTCCGTCTTCAACATCTGCTGTCAGTATCGAAATTTCTCTCTCAAGTTGGGCATAGAATGAATCATGATCGTAGTTTTCGAGTTCTTCTCCATGGATTAATCTGTTAATCTCCATGTTTTGTTAAACTTTTTATCAAATAACATTTTGAATGTGGAATTAAATAGTTGGGTTGAATGATAAGAAAGGTAATTTGTCTTTGTTTGGTTCATGGATGAGATAGTTTGGTTGGTATGTTTTCTCCAAATGGACACATGCCAAAGACAATATGCTTCATTTTGTACTATACTTACATGTCATTGTGTACATATACATAAAATAATCTCTCTTAGTTTAGTCCCACAATAAGTGTCGCACTTTTAAATAGTTCTAAACAAGTGTCATTGCCTCTAATTTAAACACAAACAATAGTAAACCGGTTGCTGGTAGTACTTATAAAAAAGATTAAGATGTTCATTTATTCTTCTACTTCTTCCGTCCTTAAATCAATCTCAATTAAGAATTTTTTTTACGTCCCCAAATGAATGGTTTTCTTTTTCCTAAACAACTTTACCCGTAAATGATTTTCAACCAATTTTTTTCACTATTAATCATATACTAGAAAAATAAAAATGTTTGGAAGTGAATAAAAAAATTTGTTTATGTATTTTTGTTTAAAAAATAGTTTTCATTTTTCGGCATAATAAAAATTAGAAACTGTATTTATTTGAGACGGAAGAATGATCATTTACTTCTAGATTGGCATCTGCATCCATGTTTGGATTGGACATTTGGATTCAAATGGTGGTGTTGCAGTCAAGAATGTTTATAATACTACCTCCGTCCCGCCGGAAACTTTAAAAAAAAATTATGGCACAAGAATTAAGGGAAAAAGTGAAAAAGGTGATGTGTTGTGAGTGTTGATAGTTGAGTGGGAGAGAGAAAGTGGGGTAGAGAATAGTTAGTGGGTTAGTGGGTGTGAGTATGAGAGATGGGACCCACTAATTAAAAAGTATTAAAAACTTTCCATTTATGGATTTTGCAATTTTTATGGGACGTCCAAAATGGTAAGTTTTGCAATTTCCGGCGGGACGGAGGGAGTACTAAGTATTAACCCTGTTATCAGGTTATTTAAATGGATAATGCATGAAACATCAATTTTAGGGATCATAGATATTTGAATTAGGGGTGTTCACGGTCCGGTCCGGTCCGATTTTTGTCAAAATTTCACAAAACCAGGACTGGACCAATTGTTCGGTTCTGTATAAAATTAGAACCAGGACCAAACCAATATATTTCAGAACCGGATTTATTGGTCCGGTTCCGGTCCGGTTCTACATATTACATATCATACAATTTTTTTGGCATTTAATACAAGTTTATGTAATCAGGGTTGTAATATTAACATTTCATGAAGCACTAATGTACTAACCTATAGGCCTGTGGAGATTGGTGCATTTAACATTACTGATAGGGAATAAAGATTTTGTTTTTATAACATAAACATAAAATATAACCTCTTGTATTGATTCTGTATTGATTCGAAGATGTCTACAATTAGGATAGTCAGAATTTTGTTTTTATATTTTGGTGTAAAATCAGAAATATATATAATATATAATAGCATATTATTAATATATATACATGTAAATATGATTGGTCCGATCCGGTCCAGAACCGTGTATATATTTTTCAAAACCGGAACCGGACCAATTTACCGGTTCTAAAGGAATTTGGAACCAGAACCAAACCAATACCATCGGTTCGGTCCGATTTTTATTGGTCCGGTCCGGTTTTGTTGGTCCGGTCCGGTTCCAATATTTTTTGCACATCCCTAATTTGAATTACTGGTGTTAGAGTTGACTAAAATAACGGAGGCAAAAAAAAAAAACTTGGGTTCATGTGCCACAATTTGGAATGTGAGTTGACTTTTGACCACACCTTTGTACTAAATTTAGATTCTTTTATGTTGCAGGCTATTAACTTTTCTAATGAATTGGAAAAAGATGCTTTCATCCTCTCTTTTTTTTTTTTTTTCTTTTTTGTTGCGACAAAAGGTAGGGATGAAATCACAGCCTTTTGTTGGTAAATCAATGGCTTAAGTTTTATTAGACTTATTTCACCCCAAGTCAGGTACTCGCTCCGTCCCAAAATGATCTTTTTATTTGCCATTTTTCATTGTCCCAAAAAGTTATTCACATTTCTACATTTTAAGCTTAAACAAAGCATATGGTTAGTGAAGCAAGTGCTCATATCTTTTTTTCAAAAATCATTTTGGGACGGAGGGAGGGAGTATTATTAATTCTAACCATTGATTCATTCTAGCAACCTCCTTGCAATTTTTCATGCTGGAAAATGAATGAAGAAGGTGAGCTGCCCTAACATCGGCTATGAGGATATATAAATATGATAATATATGAATATTTGCTATTAAAACTGATTACAAGTTTAAAAGTTTAAAATGTCAATTTAATTAATGATGGATAATCATTCTTTTTCCTAGAGAGTAGTACTCCTTGTGTCCCAAACAAACTTTATTATAAGCCTGAAAACTAAAAATTTAGATATTAGATAACAAAAATTTTGTACAAATTTGTTACTAAACTTATAAAAAGTTAAATTTCTTCAAAAAAATAATAATATTTATTTTGAGACAAAAAAATAATTAATATTCAGTCAGTATTTTATATCATTAAAATATTAACCCTACCCCACTAAAAACCCCACTAACCTCCTAATTACAAATCCTAATTTACTAACTACAACTCCTAATTAAATGATCAATTAATAACACACTTAATTCCCCACCCACCCATTTTCAGTTCACGATCAAAATTGGGATCTCTCTCTCTCTCTTTCATTTTCTCGCACCTTCCTCCATTGCACCGCTTCTCTTCAAAACCCTAGATCTATCTCTATGGATCTGACCTTTTCCCCCAAAAAATTGATAGATCCATGGCGATCGGAGGTCCCTGATTGTAATCCCCGGCCTGATTCAGTCGTCCATGGTGCCTTTTCCGACGATGATGAATCTCTCTTTGTTGATTCATGCCCGTTGTTTTCCGCCTCTCCGTCTTTGGCCGACACCGTCGTGCCGGAGACATGTTTCGAAGAGGAATTGGTGCCGGAAACTAACCAGACGCCAGATTACAAGGTTTTCGACGAGAAATACAAAGCTTGGGAAAAGGAGTACGAGTAACGAATTAATTGGAAATCAAAAAGTCCCTTTTGCTGGGTAAAATATTACAAGATCAACAAGGTCGTTCCAGATACGCCAGAAAGCCCTCGTGATGATGATACTCGTCGATCTGGAAGGTCATTTCTTTCCTTCTTATTTCTGTGATGGTTTATTTAGAGTTGATTTTTTGTGAGTTTGGGAGTTAGTAATGCTATGAGTATGGTATGTGTGAAATGATGATTAAATGCTCTGTTTTGATTCTCTGTGATTACATTGGAAGCTTGAATTGGTGAGATTAGTAGTTTGTGATTAATACTATGAAATTGAATGTTCTCTATGATGATTAATTTCTGAGAGAGTCTCTATGATGATTAATTTCTGAGAGAGTATATCGCCCTTTAACTCTATGATGTTATTGAGAGTTAGTAGTAATATTTCCATTAAACTTTAGGAAATTGTTGCCATTTTAAAGGCTTACAAAAAGGGCTGCCATTTTAGAGGCTTACAAAAGGGTTGCCATTTTTAAGGCTTACAAAAGGGTTGCCATTTTCTAGCCATTTTTAAATGCTTAGAAAATGGTTGCCATTTTCTTGCCATTTTTAAAGGCTTACAAAAGATGTCCTTCACAAATTCAAATTCATAGTAGGCATAATAATTCTGCCATCATACCTTCAAGTCCACTTGCATGCCCATGTTCCATTAAATACCAAATGCTATCCATCACTAGTTGTGGTTCTACTTCTTGGTCAACATGAAGCATTCCCATTCTTTCCAATGCATCCTTTCCATCACGTGGTTGATCATAGTTATTTTTTCCCTTCACCTTCATTATCTCGATCAAACAACTCTGCAAGCTTATGAAAACCTTATTCAATGTGCTATGTGAGAGGCTTGCAAAGGAATTTTCAACTGCTTCTATTAACTGATCAACTGTTTTTGCTTGGGAACTGGTTTTGAGTGAGTCAATGTACACTTAATATATATACCCACTCCGTCCCATAATAACGTAATAACGTGGACAAAATGGATTGTGCACGGGAACTAAGGAAAAAATAGTAGTGGGTAGTTGTTGTGAGTGTGAAAAGTGAAATATGAGAGAGAAAGTGAGGTAGGGAATAGTGAGTTGATTGGTGTTGTGAGTATAAAAGTAAAGTAGGAGAGAGAATGAGTGGGATGAATATTAAAGATTCTTCGCCATTTTAGAAAGGTGTAACTTATCAATGAGACGGTCAAAATAGAAATTTGTCCATATTATTATATTATTATAGTACAGAAGGAGTATAAAACAAAGCGAGTGTTTATATAGTACCATGATCACTATTTTATACAGTACTTATAATTACACCAAATATTGAAGCATCCCACTCCCTCAACCTCAACCCCAACCCCACCCTCCACCCTCCCCCACCCAACCCACCACATATATTAAAAAAAGAAATAAAAAAGAAATGACACACCCAAGTCCTGACAACAGAATTAAGGTGAATGAGATGTGTCGTCAAGCAAGCTAAAGCCGTACGTATCTCAATCTGCGGCCAGGTGAAGGTCCGAGGTCGAGGTTGTACAATAATGATTTGTTCTTGTACTTCATTAACGTTAGCTGCTCCACGTTTCTTGCTCAAATGAGTATTCCAAATCCAATGCTGATATATATATCTATCATCCTCTTCCATTTATCTCCCTGCAAAACATAACAATAAACTATTCCATCAGATATAACTAAGTGTATATTACTTCTTTGGGGTTACTTGAGTTATTCGAGAAAATCTAAATAATGAAAACAAATGTTCTAAAAGAACTACTACCTCCGTCCCAGAGTATATGTCCACATTTCTTTTTTTGTTTGTCCCTTAGTATATAAGAGAGTCGACATATACTCTGGGATGGAGGGAGTACTATTTATGTGTAAGATGAATGACTTTTTTGTCTCAAAATATGGCTGTTTTTCTTATCTCAAAATGTGTCCATAATTTATTTTTCAGGAAATTTTAGGAAAAACGCGTTTTATACTCGTTTTAGGGTAAAAGGTTTTTTTTTATGCGGAGTTGCATTTTTGTAAATAAGCGGAAATTTTTTAGAAGGCGCGGTGGCATTGCTGTAAATAACTGAAACTTATAAAAACTCAGAAGAAACTTTTTTACACTAAAGGAGACCGTTTTTAACACTAGAGCAGGCACATGTTTTGAAACTTTCAAAAACTCACCAGCCACTTGTTGAGAATGTAAGAGATATTTTTCAACACTAGAGGATGCACTAATTTCAACACTAGAGGAGGCACTTTTCAACACTACAACCAACCATCATAACACTACCTCTAAAAGTGACTATTTGAGTGTATAATTGTGACTGTTTGAATATTTATAAGTGTAAAGTTAGAACATGCACTTTGTAATAGAATAGGCACATGATAATATTAGAGAAGACAATTGTAAAAAATGCGTTGTTTCATATTTTAGTGTAAAACGCGTTTTTCACACGACCGACTCTTGATTTTTTACCATTTCTTTCTAAAATTTCATTTTATACTTGCAAAACTAACATTTTGAAACATATAGCAAGAATATTTATGAATTTTTACTCTTAAAAATCAACATTTTCAGAATGTCCCTTGGATCGAAAAAAGTCGTTCGTTCATTTTGAGACGCAATGAATATTTACTTAGGCTTCTCTTTATAACAAAAACATAGGGAGAAGCTTAAAGATTGTCCCTTGGATAAAAAAAAAGTCGTTTGTTCATTTTCAGAATGTCTCTTGAATCGAAAAAAGTCGTTTGTTCAGTGAACAATAGCTATTACTCTCTCCGGTCTAAAATAATCGTCGCTTTTGGACCAAAGTTTTGGTCCAAAGTAATTGTCACTTTTGAGTTAAATGACCCTTTTACCCTTGCATTGAAACTTGTTCTCTTTTATTAATTGTCTTAGTGTGTGGGTCATTAATGTAAGAAAGTTGCACACTTAATAGGGGTAAAGTTAGAAATTTTGTGATTAAGTCATAATAATAATTGCATTTCTTAAGAATTGTGCAAATGCAAAAAAAGACAGTTATTTTGGACCAGAAGGAGTATTTAACATGTAACCCTGTAGATGTGTGCCAAATCAAACTTAAAGATTGTTATAAATAAATGAATGAAAAATGCATTCAATTTGGTCATGAAAGTTGGTGCTTTTCTGCATGCCATGGATGGAGTCTTCCTCTCCTTGCAAACTCTATTGCCATTGCCATGCCGCTAGTATTTCTCAGATGTCATATATAGGCACTTTTGATTGTAACAAGACTGGACATACTGATTTGAAGTTTGTAAACCAGACTTTTTATGGTCAACACAAGTGAGCTTTGTCCAAACATTAATATCAATCTAATCAACCACATATAATTCTGAGGACTGTTATCGATAAACCACTTAATGATTTTATCAAATACGATAGCTTTTTGAATTTCAATACAATGATTAGATTGAGATTAAAATATGATCAAAAAATTCACTTGTGTTGACCATCAAAAGACAACTGGAAAATATAGAATTACCTGAGATCGGACATGTCTATGTCTAGCTTTCTCTTTCTCGTCTTCATCCATAAGACCATTACTCGTAGGGTTTATATATTATCAAAATATATGATGATGGAGAAAAATAACTTGGTTTAAAAAAAATGCATGCATGCATGCAGAGTAGTGAAAGTTTGTGTGAAACATGGTGATCTATGTGAAGCTATTTATAATAGAGAGTAAGCTATGTATATAGAGATATAAGTAGTAGATGTGTAAACATGTGCATGATTTATTTCTGGTGGTTGAGATCTGTGAGGGAGGCAGGGCCAAGCCACCAGTCCCCTCAACCACCAAGTAAAACTATACTACTATACCTACTCCTACTCCTACTCCTACCCCTACGCCTAGTATTTTATTTTATTGAGGGTAGAACTATCCTTTTTATCCATTTTTGACATTTATTTAAGGAGAAACTGTAAAATGCAGTTGCCTTTCGTGTAGTCCAACTGTACAGATCCACGCATATCCAAATTCCATCACACACCACACATGTGTTGGAAAAATGTGCAAGTGTGTTAAGAAAATTTAAGAAATTGCGCGCGTTTCCTAAAGAAAAAAAAATCATTTGTTGATTAATTAATGACTCCTACATGTTAGTAATAAATTGGTGGTCCAATTTATGTAGTGGAAGTATGGGTAGCAAAATGGGTGTCCCGGTTACCATTAGATAAAACTCATATTTATCCATTAACTAACGGATAAAATTGGGTATTATCCATTAGTACCCATTAATGGTAATGGGTATTAATGGATAATACCCAATTTTATCCGTTAGTTAATGGATAATACCCGGATAATCCATTGTAAATTTGAGATTAAGCGCAAAGAATGCTAAAAGACTTGAAAGTAGTTGCTCAGTCCTGGTCTTATTTAAGCTGTTTCACGTTTTGTTTCTAGAGATTTGATACCGTCTCATTATCTTTTTAAATCATATTTGACTGATTTTCGTTAAATATTTAACGAGATCAGTTTTTTTTTTTTTTTTTTTTAATTTCAAATGTACAAGCTGTCCTCATTCCTGTTTCAACTTTTTATTAAATATCCTCACTCCATTGACAAAATTGTTAAATATTTATTTTTTAAAATCATATTTGACTGATTTTTGTTAAATATTTAACGAGATCAGTTTTTTTTTTTTCTTATTTCAAATGTACAAGCTGTCCTCATTCCTGTTTCAACTTTTTATTAAATATCCTCACTCCATTGACAAAATTGTTAAATATTTATCTTTTAAAATCATATTTGACTGATTTTCGTTAAATATTTAGCGAGATCAGTTTTTTTTTTTTAATTTCAAATGTACAAGCTGTCCTCATTCCCGTTTCAAAATTATATTAAATATCCTCACTCCATTGACAAAATTGTTAAATATTTATCTTTTTAAATCATATTTGACTGATTTTCGTTAAATATTTAATGAGATCAGTTTTTTTTTTTTTTTTTTAATTTCAAATGTACAAGCTGTCCTCATTCATGTTTCAACTTTTTATTAAATATCCTCACTCTGTTGACAAAATTGTTAAATATTTATCTCTTTAAATCATATTTGACTGATTTTCGTTAAATATTTAACGAGATTTGTTTTTTTTTTTTAATTTCAAATGTACAAGCTGTCCTCATTCCTGTTTCAACTTTTTATTAAATATCCTCACTCCATTGACAAAATTGTTAAATATTTAACTTTTTAAATCATATTTGACTGATTTTTGTTAAATATTTAACGAGATCAGTTTTTTGTCACCGTTTTTTTTTTTTTTTTTTTTCTGAATCCCAAAATGGAATCGTGTGGGGATTGGTGGCTGAGATGGCGGTTGTGGGGGTGGACGGCGGAAACAAGGAGGAAGAAAGTATAACAGTATCATGAGCCGTGTGAGTTAGAGATTTTGGGTAAATCCATGGCAACCCGGTTAAAAATCCATATTGTCCAAACTCATTGATGGTTGTTATAGCTCCTTATCCATATGAACCAATAATTCTTATGGATTCCAAATGGATAACCCGATAAATCATTTATTAATGGTTAATGGATGGGTTATTGGATATGGATAAAAAATTGCCACCCCTAAGTGGAAGGTAGGAGTTGGAATGCTAAAAAATGAATGGGTGAGTTGGGAGGTGGGTTAGTATCCCACATGGAAAGGGAAGGGAAAATTCCCTAGGCTCCTTCCTTGTAAAAGGGTATCCCAAATGGGATAATGAGGTAAATAATGTTCTAAGACCATTTGTGGGTAAAGTCAAGTAAACTTGTCCCACATTGGTTTATAATAAAAATGTGAGTTAGTTTAAATACAATTGACCATTTGTATGGGTTAAGAGTGTGTAGACTAGAGGCTCTCTCTCGCGCCCGGGTGCGCGGGGTGGGGGGTCCAAATTTAGTTGAAATTTGTCGATTTATGCATTGGACCACTGAACTCATGTGTGCGCGACCCGCGGACATGAAAACAGCAAAATTAATTCTTTTAATTATTTTTCCGTCCTAGGCAGACAAGCTCACTTTTTAATTATTTTTCCGTCCCCATTTGTTTGAACAGCAAAATTAATTCTTTTAATTCTGTGATTAATGGGATCTTTTTGAGCAGTATAAAATGGTGTTTTCAACAGCCATTTTAGACAAACGATTTTCAACAGTCTCTCATACTTTGCTTTAGCGTTTTCCTTGGCCCTCCTGCTCTTTCGTGGTGACTCTTTCCAGGCACATCGAAGTTCGCCGGAGACACTATTATGCAGCCGTTGTCCGGTCAGTCCGTTGTATCCTGAGAGACAGGCGTCCAACGTATCCTCAAGCACAACACCGGTGAGGGGGTGAATTTGTATTAAAGACAGTGTTGGTTTACACGACTCGGACAAACCCATCAACAATTCTTTTCAGTTTCCGTTTTCTGTTTTGTAATCTTTATAATTTCTGTTTCTGTTCAATATTTGGTGTAATATTTATAACAACATGATCATCCAGCTCAGTTAATAATGATCATCGTGATGAGATTATCCAAATATCATCGAATTATTTTTATGTTAAATAATGTACTACCCTCGTCCAAAAATGAATATTTATATATAAAAAAATTGTTATTGATCAAGAGCAAATTTTGATATTTTTTTTTCTTTTTGGAACGTAGGTAGTAGTAGTAGTATGATAAAAAGAAATTCGTACTCAAGTGCAAAGCAAATTAATTAAACATTCTATTAACTAGTGGGTAACCCGTGCTCTGCACGGGAAACCAATACTATATCTTAAAAATAATATTTTAACTATAGTTAACTAATATAGTAATTATCATTTTAACTAAAAATATTAATAATAATAATTAATCTATATAATTACTATTATTATAATTAAATAATATTATTGATAGTAATAGCAATGATTAATTTATATAATAATTATTATAATTATTATAATAAACTAATACTATTAATAGTAATAGTTAATAGATATAGTAACTATTATGATTAATTTATAATTTAACTTATATAATAACTATTATAATTAACTAATACTAATAATAGTAATAGTTAATGTATATAGCCTATTTATAGTTAACTAATACTATTAATAGTAAAAACTAACTAATAAAGTAACTATTATAGTTAACTAATACTATTAATAGTAACAATTAACTTATATAGTAACTATTATAGTTAACTAATACTATTAATAGTAATAGTTAACTAATATATTAACTATTATAGTTAACTAATACTATTAATAGTAATATTTAACTTGAATAGTAACTACTATTGTTAACTATTACTATTAATAGTAATACTTAACTTATACTATTAATAGTAATATATTAACATACATATTAACTATAATAGTTAAGTAATACTATTAATAGTAATAGTTAACTTGTATAGTAACTATTATAGTTAACTAATACTATTAATAGTAATAGTTAACTTACTATTAATAGTAATAGTTAACTTGTATAGTAACTATTATAGTTAAGTAATACTATTAATAGTAATAGTTAACTTGTATATTAACTATTATAGTTAAGTAATACTATTAATAGTAATAGTTAACTTGTATAGTAACTATTATAGTTAACTATTACTATTAATAGTAATAGTTAACTCATATCATAACTATTATTATGAGCTAATAGTATTAGCTAATAATGAGAATATCAAAAGTCACACACTTTTAGGATAGTGATGATGTGGCATCACGAAATGCAAGATTCTTCCATGATTTGTCCACGTGGCATCACCACATCTCTCTTCACCAACTTTAATATATATATATATATATATATAGATTTCACACCAACTTGAGCATCTCTTTGAAGTACAACTTAATTAATTTCAAAACAGATCTCCCTCTCTTTAATTTTATAGCCAAACAACTACTTACCCTACTCTACTTAATTGTGATCGCTGATTAATTAGCTTGTACAAACTTTGATTAATTTATCCTTTTCACTAGTTAAAGAATATCATTTCATATTAGATATAAGCTAGAGTAAAGATTTCATCTAAAGTGGTAAAAAATTAAGTCAAAAAATTGAAAAATGTTGTAGTATCAAGGATCAACCATCAGTTTCTCTGAGATTTAAGTAAAATTTTAACTTTTCATGAACCATTTTTAGTGAGATGTAATTAGCTTATCATGAACCACTTTTAATGAGATTTATCTCAAAAAATAAAATAAAAAAAATACTCCTCCGTCCCAAAATTAACTTCCCATTTTTGTATTTTAGGCGTCCTATTGGAAACTCTCACTTTTACCAAAAAAAAAAAAAAAAAAAGAAAAGGGAAGATTCACTCCACTTTCGCTCTCCTTCCCACTCACAACTATCCACTTACTATTTTCTACCTCACTTTCTCTCGCCTTCTTGCTCAGATCACCTACTTTTCTAACACATTCTCATTTCTAACATTTTATGGGAAAATTGTTTTAAAACAGAGGAGTGTTGTTCTTAAGAATTGAATGGAAATGAGCTCGCGTGAGGGTAGAGAATGAGTATTGGGAGTGATATGGACCTACCAAGACTTGGGGAGAACATGGGATGGGTACGCATAAGTTGTAGCAGTGTTCTAAAAGACGCTAGGCGGTAGACTGAGGCCTAGCGTCTAGAGCGTCTAGGCGGGACCGAGGATTTACAAACGAATTAAGATGGGGCCGAATATTTATACACGAATTATATATATAAATATTCATATAACTATACTATTAATTTATTTTAATATATACTATTATAAGAATGAGAACTCATCACAATACATTAAAATTGATTAAAATAGATTGCACACTAGTAAAAAGTCAAAAACTGCCCATTAAATTACACACATAATACATTAATTTTCAAGTAAACCATAATAGCCCATTTACTCAAGCAAAAGGCCCACTCTCAACATCACCAGCCCAACACCCATTTTATTCCTTGTGCAAGCAAGACACGTATATACTCAAAAAGCTAAAACACTCTCTTTCACTCATTTAATAATTTGAAAACCCTAACCCTAACCCTATTTTATCTCTTTCTTTCTCATATTAGCAGCGGCGCCGTCTCTCCATTTTCCGTTTCTCTTGCGCCTTCTCCCCCTCTTTTCCCTTTCCCTTTCTCTTTTCTCTCTTTTCAGAATTCGCCTTCTATTCATCCAAACGGTGGTCATGTGGTGTTAATCCGGCGGCAATTCCGATCAAAGACGATGGCCTCCAGAGACGACGCTCTCACCCTTCTCTTGGCGCGCCCAGACCATTTTTAATGAGATTTATCTCAAAAATAAAATAAAATAATAAAATAAATTATACTCCTCCGTCCCAAAATTAACTTCCCATTTTTGTATTTTAGGCGTCCTATTGGAAACTCACTTTTACCAAAAAAAAAAAAAAAAAAAAGAAAGAAAAGGGAAGATTCACTCCACTTCCGCTCTCCTTCCCACTCACAACAACTATTCACTTACTATTTTCTACCCCACTTTCTCTCGCCTTCTTACTCATATTACCTACATGTCTTTTCTTAATTCTCATTTCTAACATTTTATGGGAAATTTGTTTTAAAACGTAGGAGTTTTGTTCTTAAAAATTGAATGGAAATGAGCTTGTGTGAGGGTAGAGGGAGTGATATGGACCTAACCTACCAAGACTTGCGGACAACATGGATGGGTACGCATAAGTTGTAGTCTCAACCATCCCATATACCTAGCTACCAACTAACCATTTAATATAGTAGCTACTATTACTATTACTATTACTATTATTACGTGGCCCTACTCAACAGAATGAAATGAAATCGTATAGTACTAAGTTGGACGGATCCATCCACACACACTCCTTGGAGTTTTGTGACAATTATATACTCTTCCTCTAAAAATAAAATTTCATATTCACATGTCAACATTTAAAAAAAAAAAAAAAAAAAAATCTACTTTACATATTTATACTCTCTCCGTCTAAGGGTCCTACTTTCTATTTTAGTGTGTCCCAGAGGAAGAGTCTCTTTCTTAAAATGACAAATAATTTTTACTATTCATCTCACTCATTCTCTCTCTTACTTTAGTTTTATACTCATAACGCCAATCAACTTACTATTCCCTCTCACTCATTCTATCTTTTACTTTACTTTTACACTCACAACACTTACTTTACTTCCACCATTTTTTAATCTCCGTGCAAATGAGAGGTAGAACTCTTACTCCGGGACGGAGGGAATACATTTTTACAACAGTAAAATTACACAAACTCTTTTCTAATTTGATACTTACTTTTACTTTGAGACGGACAAAAATAAAAAAATATAACATCTATTTTGGCATGCACGAAGAAAGTAACTATGAGGAATAAGAGTATACTACGCTTAGAGAGTCGCTTCGCTCTGCCTACTCATGAGATTCAGCCACCTCTTTGATTTGGTGAATCAATGATAGAAATCAGTGATTAATAAATCACGGTCGTTGATCCATTAACAAGAGAACATGGCAAAACCAAAATCCGTGCTTAGGTCGTTGTAGCTGCAACACCCCAAATAATTGGTTAAAATTGCATGTATATATTTGGTACTATTTATGTGTACATCTATGTAATTGATTTGCTTTGGTGTATTTTACATTTAAATTAATTATATTGAATGAATAATTTGATTAATTAAATGATATTATTAAAATAAAAAATAAGACTTTTATTCTGAGACAGAGCGAGTAATCAGGATAAATAAAAAAAATAAAAAAGAAGAAAGAGAAGATATACACTAGCATATATGAAATGGCACAGACAAAATGATTTTGGGAGTATTGGCTTTCTCATGGTACACGTGTAATGAAATGGAGAATTGACATGGGTTTTCTATCTCAGGTGGAAGTAAAAATGTGGGATTTCTACTAGTAACTCACCCAAGTAGTACTACAACTATTATGTCTCAGTTGCCATTAAGAAAGAGAAGAAATAAAAGAAAAATAGATAGAGAATAAAAGATCAGACTAGAAGAAACGAGAAGGGGGAAAAGAAAAGAAAAAAGAAATAGGAAACGAAGACAGTCGAAGAAGAAAAATAAATTGATTGAGTAGTGTTATCTGAATTGAATATCGTTTTGGAGTAGCGGGTGATTGAGGTAAGGGGTTCTTGTCAATCTAGAAACTTTTTTTGTTATTGTTATAGAAACAAATTTGTTGATGTAGAACGAGAAGCAGCGCTGTGAAGAAACTGGGGGACTCGACCGGAATGGCACGGCCGTGCCAATTTTACTGCTCGACCGTGCACAAAAAGGCTGGTGAAGGGATTCACTCGACAAGCATAGCACGGCCGTGCTTATCTTAGGGCACGACCGTGTCCGGTAATTCGACTGGAACTTTATTTTCCGTTTTTCTGTTTTTGTTTTGTTTTGTTTTAATATTAAGGGCAGTTTAGTAATAAGTTAAAGTAGGTTTTTTATATAGGGTTTATAGAATACTCCGTAGTAGTATAAATACTTTTGTTAGGGTTTTGTAATAGTTAACTTTTGATTAATAAAATTATATTTGCCGTTAGTGCATCATTTTTAGGGTTTATTCTCTGTAGCCGTTTGGCTTGTTGAAACCCTAATTCCTGGATTGGGTTAGGTCAATAATCTCTTCGATAGATTATTGGTATGTCTTTACAATGATTTCCATCACGGTTATCTTGAAAGGTTGTATTCCGCTGCATCAATTGGTATCAGAGAAGGTGCGATCCTTGGAAGATGGCCGGTAACAACGAGAGTAATGACATCTATGATGTTATTCGTGCAATCAATATTAGATTGGATCGTGCTCGACAACAGGAATAATATTTCCTAGCGTTAGAGGACGAAGAACTCGACGAAGCTGACAAGCATGATCGACGTGTGCAGAGATATAAATCAATCAGAGATCTGGATCAAGCAGCAGGAGCGCGTGTGCTTAGGCAGCGACATAGGATGGAAACCCAATTTTATGCTGACAAAGCCGATCACTATACTGCCAAAATTCAGAAACTGGAAGCGCCTGCAGTTTATGAACGTGCTAAAGAAGAACGTCGGGTTCAGTTCGAGGTATTGTTGCAGAATCTCAGAAATAGTGTCAACTCTGAGTCACGGGCAAGTACCGAAGTTGTTACCGAGGAACTTGTAGGACACGTGGAAAGCCTCCAACGTGATCCGCCGGTCCAGAGATTAGAAGATTCAGTTTTGGACGGTGAAGACGACGTTACAGTTGAATCCGCGAATCAGAATCTGGTAATTCAAGGTTTCAAAGGAGAGGAAGTTAGTAATAATTTTCTTTCCGTGGGTGGAGATACAGCTCCAGCGAAAGCATTGCAAGAGGATGGCGAAGATAGTCTGATTCTTTGTCCGACAGAAGTTGTTCTACGAAATACTGTGCTTAAAGGTAAAATTTATTCGAAATATATTTTCAAATGGCGCGGTAACACTATCACCCTTGGTCCCGTCGCACGGAAGACTTTGATTTATTCAAAATATTTGTTTAAGTGGGACGGAACTTTTCAAACATCGGACGAGAACTCGGGGTCGAGTTCTTTTTAAAAAGGGGAGTATGATGTAGAACGAGAAACAACGCTGGGAAGAAAATGGGGGACTCGACCGGAATGGCACGGCCGTGCCAATTTTACCGCTCCACCGTGCACAAAAAGGCTGGTGAAGGGATTCTCTCGATAAGCATAGCACGGCTGTGCTTATCTTAGGGCACGCCCGTGTCCGGTAATTCGACTGGAACTTTATTTTCCGTTTTTCTGTTTTTGTTTTGTTTTGTTTTAATATTAAGGGAAGTTTAGTAATAAGTTAAAGTAGGTTTTTTATTTAGGGTTTCTAGAATACTCCGTAGTAGTATAAATACTTTGTTAGGGTTTTGTAATAGTTAACTTTTAATTAATAAAATTATATTTGCCGTTAGTGCATTTTTAGGGTTTATTCCCTGTAGCCGTTTGGCTTGTTGAAACCCTAATTCCTGGATTGGGTTGTCAATAATCTCTTCGGTAGATTATTGGTATCTCTTTACAAGGATTTCCATCACGGTTATCCTGAAAGGTTGTATTCCGCTGCATCATTTGTATTATTGCTCGTATTGTTCATTGTTATTCCGCCATAGACACTTTGAGTTACTTGAACCTTGAACACTTGAAATCCTCGACTAATAGAGGATCCAACACCGGTTGTTGTCTCGCGGCTCCAAGATCAAATTATCCTCTGCAGGCGATAGTTTGATGTTTGAGCCAACCTTGAACATTGACTTAACATTGGGCATTCGGCCGACTCAAAAGTGTTATGGAATAGACATCGAAATTCTTTGTTATCGTTTCATTT
Organism: Campanula takesimana; assembly: GCA_026119855.1. Taxonomy (NCBI): domain Eukaryota; kingdom Viridiplantae; phylum Streptophyta; class Magnoliopsida; order Asterales; family Campanulaceae; genus Campanula; species Campanula takesimana. The sequence continues at coordinate 1,135,511 of JAOWBW010000354.1, read as the reverse complement.
CATTCACTGGGATGGGTCTTGAAATACATGAACTGATTTGATCATTATCGCTTTGTCGAATTGATTTGGGATTCTATACACTATCCTAACCTTGTTGGCAGGTTCCTTACTGTGCAATTTGTGCTGACCCATTTATTCTTTTTCCCCTTCCCAGGTGGAGCTTAGAAAAGAACCATGATGTTTTGGCGCTAGAGAGGTGATCTAGAATAGAAGTCATTTTGCTGTAGTAAGAGAAATTTGTATTTTTCTTATATGTATATTAATTTGTGTAAAGTTGTAAGTTTGTAGATATTTGTCGAGCCCCAACCCGTGGTCCTACTTGGCCCCACGTTCGGGACACGCACGGAAGACGTCATAAAACATTTTAGGAAATTTTTTCGAAATGTCCTTTCATAAAAGTTTCATATAACAAAACACATTTACTTGAAACTTGATTTCATTTCACACAAACAAACTTTCACAACCCAAATTACTTAGCCACAAGGCTTACACACTTTACTTACAAATTTACAAATCACCAACATGTTCTAAAAATAGGTGATACAAAGATGAAGTCACGGGTACACTACCCAAAAGGTTATATATTTACATAATGTAGCCTTTACATAACACATGTCCCAAAACGTCTTACCCAAAATCACCACCTTGACGTCCTCCCTTGTGAAGTGACGTATCCCCTGGGCTATCCTTTATCTAAGGAAAACAACATTGAAAGGAACGGGGTGAGAATAATGTTGGTAGTGGTGCCCTAGGCACGTTTAATAAACGTTGTAATTGTTATCATTTATTTCATATCAATAAAGAGATGTTTTGATTATTATTGTTGTTCATGTTTACTTATAATAATCCCCGTCCCTAGTACTTGTTAAGCACTAGTATAAAGGTTAAATGATCATGGGATGATCATGTTAGATTTATGGGTACTTGTTTGGAACAAGGTACTGGACATGACCCGCTGTATGAGATTTATGTCATGGTCTATGTCATACATATATCTCATATTAGTTATGTCATTTGAATCCTTAGACATGAAGTTATTATAGTCTTCCACTTGATGAACATTGTGTTTGACATATTCAAACGCTACCTTAACACGGTAGTTATAAAGGGTATGATTGGCATAATCGGATTCCCGTTGGGAAGAATAATAAGCTAAATGGATTTGTCCCTCCACGGAGAGATGTCAAGCTTGGGCCCCTCGAAGGAATGATGTTGATGAAATGTTCGGCCGGACTCAAATGGATTGATTGGATCAATAGCATTTGAATTATCAACATATTCGGAATCGAGAAAGTATTGAACAAAACAAGTTGACTGTTTGACCATGACTTGTGTTCAATGACATCGTGGACAAAGGGATTGTGACATATTCTAAAGGAATGCGAACTTGTATCTAGTTATACTATTTGGGTAGGTATGACGGTTTGCTAGAACCTAATCATATCTTATGGGATCATGTTTGAGCCCATTGCCAACTTAGTATAATCCTAGAGGGTCACACACAATAGAACGAATCTTAAATAAAAGGACTATATTGGCATTTAGGGTCGGAGGACTTCCAAGGAATTTCTGGAAAGTTCTGGGCCTCCTGGTCAACCAAGCGGGCGCTTGGGTTGCACCAGGCGGGCGCCTGAACAAGCCGGAAAAGAATTGGACTTTCTGTCCAAACAAGCGGGCGCCTGGGTAGGACAAGGCGGGCGCCCGGTATGCCGATTGGAAATTTCCTAATTCGATTAGGAATGGTTTTTGGCACAAGTTACCTATTTGGAATAGGTCTTAATTGTGTATAAAACACCAATTCGGCCAGACCATATTAACTAGTGCCTTTTGTGAGTCTCAAAGAGTTAGAGAGAGATTTTATTTTGTTCTAAGATATCATTGATTGAGGAACAAAATAATTCACAAAATAAATTCCATATAGTTCTTTATTAAATTGTGAAAGCGTTTTTTACAATTATTGGTCTAGCAACCAAGATCAAAGAAGCTCCTTTGATATTCGTTCGAAGTGTGGATACCGCTAGAGGGTGAAAATCACCATCTTCAAAGTTCGTGTTCAAGCTTTGTGATCGTGATCAAGTCTTCAAGTTTCTCCACCAAAGATCAAGAGAAAATTCATAGCCATCAAGGGTTAGTTATTCCTCTATTCATCTTGTTGTATTTGATTTAATCATATGAACGGATCCATGGCTTTGGGTTTCTTAAAATTTTAATTGCTATATTCCGCTGCGCATGTTACTTGGAAACCCAACAAATAAATCTCAGTAAGCTACTAAAATGCAACTACGTTACATGCTGAAATGATACTCGTAATTGAACAATGTCAATAAACATTCATATAGCACATAACATGAGAGGCAAATCCAACTCATCATACCACACATAAGGCGAAAATAAACACTCATAAGTGGATACTGAGCCAAGGTTCTCGAATCAAACATATAACCATCTGAGAGGTATCAACTGAGCAGCACCAAAGGGCTGAAACGGGTTCATGAACCAAACAACAACAATAACAACAACAACGGGGGGGGGGGGGGAATGACACCAAGTCATAACCCAAAGTGCCCAACCTCTGGCCCAAGGAAGGGGGTTAAAAATGGGAAACCAATGGTAGAAGCCTTACAATGAACTTGGCTCGTGTGCCATTATAATCCCTACCACTGCCCGACTCCACAACAAGTACCAGCTGGACTTTAACACGAGCATAGTAATAAATACTTGCTTAAACAACAACCGGGGCATGATTCCAAAATAGGGAACCACACAAGCTCATCATAAAGATGAACCAATCCAAAACACACCATAAGATGTTCAACAATATCCAATTAACACTTATTCATATTCCATAACACATTTGTTCACAAATGAACCAATTTCAAACAGTAGAGTGTTCCACAATGACCATTTAAATCAACTAGAATGGTACCCAAAACCTAGACCAAGAATACATCCTAGTCTTAATCAAACAAAAGGAGGATTTCTGAAAATAGGGGCGAGCGGGCGCTCGGCAGACCAGGCGGGCGCTCGGAAAGTACCAAGCGGGCGCTCCAGGTCAACAGGGAATTTGGTCATGAAACAAAAGGTAAGCGGGCGCTCCACTCATGCGCGCGCGGGCGCTCCATAGACTAGCGGGCGGGCGCTCGATGCCCCCCAGGCGGGCGGTCGGTACCCGATTTGGGCCAAAACTGCACCTGGTTCTTTACCTACTCCTTCCGTCCCAAAAGTACTAACACATACCTTACCTCTTACATAAACCTTAACCAAAGGAACCCAGGAAACACACTTATACTTCCCTTACCATTTCAAAACCAATTTTTCAAATACTCCCTTTGTCCCAAAATTACAAGTATCACAAAAATCATTCAAATCACAAAATTAACAAGTACAAGTGTCAAATATAACATATATGACCATTTTAACATTTAAAGGGGAATTAGTAACTTACCTATTTCGGGAAAAAGTATCGCAGAAATATGTTTTGTTCGGGTAGAAATGACCTACTCAACGCACTGATCATTTTTATATAATTAGATTTTAAAACGGATAAGTAATTAAAAAGAAATAAAATCAAAATGAAATGAAATGAAATGAACTTACCTTTTCTTCTTAACCCTAGGGAGAAACGAGAAAAATGTTCTGAGAAAAATAAAAACACAGAGAGAGGGGAAGAAGAGATAAGCATATTAAGATTTTTACCCAAGTTTTTACTTTGGTCACTCTAGTTCCAAGTTGAACAATTAAGCCACTATACTTTAAATTCCATAAAGGACCCTATAGTTTCAACTAATTCATTTACTCCCTTAACAATTATTACTACTAACCAAGTGACAACCACAATTAATCAAGTAAGATGTGCAAATCATAAAATATGATGCAACACATAAAATGCACACATAAGTTCAAATTAAAATCCCCAAAATATAAAATAAATAGGGACGGTTTTTGGGGTCGCTACATATTGGTTCGTAATGTTTGGTTTTCGGTCTTGGGTTAGTAGCTCTGATGTACTCAACTCAAGCTTTTGTATTGTGTAGTTTTGATTTGGTTTGTTTATAAAATGAAGAAAAAAAAATCAGGTCTCATTTTTGGATTCAATTAATTACAGTTTTGTTCGTCACCCTTCGAGGTCCGTGCGACCGCGAATCTCGTGGGTGACAATGGCAGTTCCAAATTCCAATAAGATAATGCAAATTCTTGTAATACTACTATAATTGAGGTCAAGATGAGATCATTCAAAATTTTAAAAGGTTGGATTACCAATGATACATACTTCATCCATTTGTGCCGGAAAGTTAGTCCTTTATTTTCATTGTTAATTTAAATGAACATTGAGCAATGATCTAAGCTACTTTTAATTATCTTAATGAAAATCTAAAAAATAACATTCAATAATAATTTCTAAATTTCTATTATCAAATTAACTTTAATTATTACTCAAAGTTCATTTATAATGTGCTAACATACTAACTTTTCAAAAAGAGAGAGCACTAAATTACCAATGATACTGAGTGTGGAGAACCATTTCAGTTGTAAATTTGTAGCCAAGTTTCTAATCTAGGGATTCTGTTGCTTAAGGATTCTATGTAATAGATTAGGGAACTATGTAATAGTCTAGGCATTTGATCAATGTGATGGAAAGACCTAGTTTGGTGCAACACTTTAAAAAAAAGTTATGGCATTTAATCCGTCCTAATATAAATATTTAATTTCCTAATAAAGGAAGGTGTTTTAATCCAATTTTAACATTATAAAAGCAATTGCAAACAAGTAAATCACATTATTTAAAAATAATAACAAATCAAGTGCAAAACTTATTATGAGAATAGAGCATTTTATGTACCTTATGATTCTGATTAGTAACACAGAAGTGTTGCCCACAACAAAAAGTGGAACAAAAGATTTGTATGCAACCAAGACGCCAATTACACATATGACAAAATAAACACCTTCAAATTATACAATTACACAGCTACAGCTACAGCTACTATCTATTAGGAAAATTTTACGAAAGTACTTCTTGCACAAACTTAGTCATAGTACGGACGGGATACAGATGAAAAGAAAAGCTAAAGAATAAAACACGAAACGAGGGAGAGGCTAAATATATCTATTTTCGTCATACTTTAAAGAGAGAATCACATAACAACAATGGCCATAAAAGCACTTGTTAGTAACAAAGAATACTAGCGCACTTGGGAATGTTGAAGATAGAAAGATACAACTAGGTTGTTGACATTTAATCTCCAGAGTCTTCAACTTTTAGCAAAAATCGAGCACCAAAACCGAGGTAAAGAGTCTAGCTTGACATTACGTGATCAATGGACTGAAGTGCTTGGTTTGCGAAAAAACGGACATCCACATCAGGGTCCTCTGCAAGTTCAACCAGGCAAGGCCGAATGGACTTTTCCACCACCTGCACATAAATGATGCTTAGAACCAACGTCAGAGCCAAGAAATATACCGCCTCCACCCATAAGAATGTGCACAAAAAATTGGGGTTGCACGCGAATTAAGGAGAGACTATATATAATCAAAAGTATTGTGAGTGGAAAAGTGGTTTGAGTATGAAAAGTGAGACTCCCTCCGTCCCAAAATGATCTTCACACTTTTTCGCCGATACTACGAAGGAACTTTGAGCAATAATTTTAGGCTGGTTTAATTATCTAAATGAAAATCTAAAACTTGTTAGTGATAGTCACGGCGAAAAAAAAGTGAATATCACTTTGGGACGGAGGGGTATATATTATTTGCTGATGGGTCCCAAAATTAAGCGTGTGAGTATGACAAGTGGGTATGGTAAAAATAATAATAATAACAGAAGTTGTCCATTTTAGGGAAGTGAGACTTAGCAATGGGATGCCTAAAAAGAGAAATTTGTGCACATTGTTATGGGTCAGATATATATATATATACATATACACACACACTTTTATGGGGGTGGCCGGGTGGGGGGATCCTTTTCACTAATTAAGGGAGGGAAAATTCAAATGACATGAATTTTTTCTTTACACATACGGGGAAATGTTTCAATAAATTGCACTAAAACCCCTTAATAATAAAAAATAAAAATCACACAAGTACCGAATCATCAAATCTCAAGGGAGAAGACGATATGGAAGGGAAGTGAAGCAAAAAGAAACTGGCAAAAGGAAAGATAGGTTGCTTACAGACTGATCAACAATGGGAATGAGAGATTGCAACACCTTCGCCACGTTAAATTTGATGTTGGCAACTCTGACAACGAAGAATATTAAGATAAATATTTTAAATCATTCTCCAACAAGAAAGCAGAGACTTTTTTATGTTTTACATTAAACGAATCTCAAGAAATATAAGCACCTGTCTTTAGATACAGTGACGACCACAGGAAGCAATTTAGAACATGTGATTTCCGACCCCATAACTGGTGCAAGTAGAGAAATTGAACGAAGGATTGTCATACGGTACAAATAATGTGGGTTGTTGATCATTTCCAGGACCTGCCAAAGAGTTTCATATCACAAGGAAAGAAATAGGTTACATCATTTTCACAGTTGACTTCATTAAAACTTTTGAATATTGGCAGGGATTGAAATCATGCATATGTAGAAAATGAAGCAAACCTAATAGGCATAAAACAAAATGAATCATTTGCAAGGCAGCAATCAATATCCATCAACTAAAAATCAACTCCGGAGTAAGCATAAAGACAAACCTGGGGAACAATGTGCTGCATTGCCCACTCGGGACCAAATTCCTCAGCAAGTCGCTTTAAGTTATTGGCAGCGGCATCTCGGATAGAGTAGACCTGCAGTACATCCCAAACCATAAGCCAAAAAAAATAAAAAATAAAAATAACCAAAACTTATATTAAGACTAGCAACAAAGGCTCATATGCAATGCGTATGAAATACAAAAGCTTTTACTCACTCTGTCCCTAAATGAATGTCCCTTTTAAGAAATTTTTCTCCCAAAATGAATTTGTTTTTTGGAAACAACTTTGTTTTAATTGTTTTTCACCGAATTTTTTTCACTAGTCTCTTTATACTTGCAATACTAAATGTTTGGAAAGAAGCTTACATATATGAGTCTTTGCCACTAAATTGTACGAAACGTAGAGATTTCAGATGTCTCTTAAAATAGAATTTGGACATTTATTTAGAGACAGATGGAGTAACAAACATTAGGAGTAAATTCAGTAACTTGAACACTCATCCTCAAGTAGTAACAATGTATCCATTACAATTACCTTCAACTCTCAACTGCTCAAGTCATAGCTATATTCAAACTTAATTGTATCTTATCTCATCCTAAATTCAAATAAATGAAGTGAAGATACTCCACAATCAAGAGCTTGCAAGAACTGGGAGGGGAGTTAAAGCAATCAACTCGTTATACGCACAAATAAAGCTACACTCCACTTCAAAACATGAATACATAATGCAGAAACGACAAGGAAATATCAACCTTATCCTGTAGCCACTGCATGCAGAGAGCGCCAAGCTTGTCATCAAAAAATCCTACACCTAACTGACTGGCCAATAGAGGAATATACTCTATTATAGCCAGCCTAACCCTCCAGTGCCTGTCCTCTGCAAGCTCCACGATAGCAGGTAATAGAGATTGGGACAACAGGTCGATTCCAATAACCTGCAAGAGCGAGTTAGTTCCAATATTACGATAAAAAAAAGTTACCAAGCAAAATATTCAAGTAACGAAAAAAATACAACTTTTAATTTCAAAACGATACAGTGACAAAATGTCATAAAATGTTAAAAGAGTATAACAGAAGACAGCTCAATAAGCTACGTTGGATATAGAACACTTGACAGATATTTACAATTCATGACAATGGGGTGATTAGGGGAAAAGTACGGGTTACACCATTGGATAAGATGAGGGAGAATCGGTTAAAGTGATTTGGTCATGTGAGACGGAGACCAGGCTATGTTACCTGTACACGGTATCCGGGATCCGACACGGATACGGATCCTAGTGTCGGATACAATTTTCTTAATAATTTTGGACACTTGGACACCGTCCTAAATTTGGACACGGGTACGGGATACGAGCATTATTTCAGGACAAATCAAAATAGTATAAATAGACTATTTATACTTTACTTATAAATGAAGTCAACTCACTCCTTTTTTACTAAGATATATTGTATAATTAAGTAAAACAACATTAAAATTTGTAAAATCTTTATAAATGAAGTCAACTCACTCCTTTTTTTCTTTCAAATTTTTACTGTCGTATCCGAATGAAAAAGCAGGTGTCCGGGTGTCTTGTCGGACACGATACGTATCGGACACGGGTACTTCAACATATTTGAAGAGTCCGGGTAACAGAGAGACCAGGTGATGCACCCGTTAGGAGGCCTGAAGAGTGGAGAAGGGATAAGACAGTGAGGGGTAGGGCCCTGAGCAAACATGGATAAGGGTGATTGAAAGGGATACGAGTATACTCCATCCGTCCCAGCTCACTTGAGACTTATTTCCATTTTGGTCCGTCCCAGCTCACTTGAGAGTTGAGACCTCCCCAAAATAGCCAACTTTTAATAATTTTATATTAAATCTACCCCACCACTCATTCTCTCTCTTCATTTTCTACCACACATTTTCCTTATTTATTCTTTTTCCTTAGTTTTATTGCCCACCTCCTAAGTCTCAAGTGAGGTGGGACGGAGGGAGCATTTGGGATTGAAGAAATATGGCACTGAAGAGAGCGGAGTGGAGGGCGAAAATCCATGTAGGTGATGGCATAGTTGTTAAAGGCGAAAGGCGGGAGGCGGGCGATACGCCTGGAAAAGGGCGAAAGGCGAGGCGGGCGAAAGGCGGCAAAAAGGCGAGCAAGGCGGAAAATTAAAACAAAAAATTATTAAATATTAGAAAATATTTTCTACTTATTATGGTATCTTAACATTATTTCGACCTCAAAAGTGAGAATTATAGGATATTGATGTTTAAAAGAAAACAAAATTAAAAAAGATGCTTGGAATCTAGATTAAAGAAGAAGAAAAAATTAAACAAGGGGAGGGAGCAAAATAGAAAACGACTGAAAAATTGGAATTAAGTAGAAAAAAGAGAGCGGTTATAAATTAAAGGAAAGAATTGGGAATTAAGAAGGAAATACAGAAAAATATGAAATCGACGCAGAGTTTGTACAGTCGAGTTCGTTGAAGAGTGTCGTCGTCGTTGGAGGGTTCTTGTCGTAGTTGCACATATTGCAGTATGTATTATCGACTTCTCGCTTCTTATCGTTTGGAAATTAGGGCTAGATTTTACAAAGGGGCACCTAACTTACCTAAAATGACGAGGTTTCCTTAAAAAAAAAAACACTCGACAAACCCAATTTGCGCCGACCACGTCTCTCGCTTACGCTTCTATTCAAACAACATACGACTTTGTCCAATAAGGTCATCGACCGACCGCCTGATTTCACAAAGGCGAAAGGCGGACAACCCTTAAGGCGCCAATATGGCGAGGCGGGCAGACGCCTTTCATAACTATGGGTGATGGGGTTTGATATTATATATATATCCTCCCTCCGTCCCACTCGAATTAGAACAAATTTCCATTTTGGGTGTCCCATTCGAACTAGGACAACCCAAAAATGGAAGTGTTTTATTTAATGGGACCCACATTTCATACTCACAACACCTACTCCACTAACACTTTTTCCTTAATCCCCGTGCCCAACCCAAAAATCCTAATTCGGGTGGGACGGAGGGAGTAAATATATATATATCCACACACACATAGATACACATATACTCCCTCCTAGGGATGGCCAAAACCGGTTCCGGGCCCGGTTCCGGTTCGGTTCCGGTTTGGCACAATCCGGTTCCGGTTCAGTCCGGTTCCGGTCCCCCCCCTTTAAAATTATTGAAAAACAAGGGATTTTCGGTCCGGTTACGGTTCCGGTTCCGGCATATATGTGACCCTGAACCGGCCCGGATGCCTTGCGGTTCTGGTTCGTCCGGTTCCGGTTTGCTCCGGTTCCGGGCTTTTTCGGTCCGGTTCCGGTCCGGTTTTCCGGTTCCGGCCCGGTTCCGGTTCGGTTTGGCCATCCCTTCCCTCCATCCTAGCACAAGTGACACTAATTTCCTTTTCGGTCCGTCCCAGCACAAGTGACACTACCCAAAATGAAAATGTTTTAATATATTTATATTCAACCAGCCCCACCATTTAACCCAACTCATTCTCTCTCTTCATTTTTCACCACTCAATTCATTCAACCAACACTACTATTTACCCCACTGATTCTCTTATTTTCTACCACACATATACTACCTTTTTCTTAATTATTGTGCCCCACAAGTTGGTCACTTGTGGTGGGACAGAGAGAGTATATACGTTTCTTTTTTTTTTTCTTTCCTTCCCTTTCTATTCTTTTTTTCATTTTGTCACACACACACACACACACACACACAGATATATATATATATATATATATATATTTCTTTCTTTTCATTTGTTTTTTTTATATATTTATTTTTCTTTTTCCAAAATTTCTCCCCACCTTTATATTTCTCGATTGACGATTCCATACAACAGCTCATGTTAGCTGACCTCAAATCATTTTGTGCAGCAAATCATTTCGGGACTAAGGCTTTGCAGTTGTTGTTTTGGTCACATGAGCCATAAAAAGGATGACTATTATGGGGACAAGAAATAAGACGAACAAAATGTGGGACACCAGTTACGTGAGGCAAGAAAATAATAATAATAAAATTATTAATGATATGCAAATGGAGATGGTGGAAATGGAAGAAAATTTCCTGAAATGCATCTTGGTTTAATGGGGAATGTAAAATCCATATCCAATATTATAGTTGTATGTATATAATTAAGCATGGTTATCCACATATCCCTGCCCAACCATCTTAAAGGTCTGAACTGTCCACTTCACTCGCCACAATGTTCCAACATCCCCAGGCATTCAAACAAAATTATCCTCAAGGGCTACAATTGTCTAATGAAAAAAGATTTTCAGGTTAGCATTATGAACATTTTCATGTCTAGGAGAACTATAGGGCTACTTCTGCAATAAGCATACAAAGAAAATCAAACAAACGCCATAAAGGGGGCAAGTCTTACTCTGATTCCCCACCATAGTAAATACAAAATCAATGAAGGGTAAAGTGAAGAATAGCATACTTCCAAACAGGTACACAAAAGAAAACTGAAAAGTGTGCACACACATACTCCCTCCGTTTCATGTCACTTGAGACCAAAAATTTTGGCACACAAATTAAGGAAAAGTAAGAGAGAGAAATAGTGGGAGGGGGTGTTTGTGAGTATGAAAAATTAAATAGGAAAGAGAATAAGTGGGAGGAATAGTAAGTTGATTGGTGTTGTGAGTGTAAAAGTAAAGTAAGAGAGAGAATGAGTGGGAGGAATAGTAAAGATTCTTTACCATTTTAGGCAGTCTCAAGTCACATGGAAAGGACGAAAAAAGAAATAAGTCTCAAGTGAAGGGAGTGCATAATATACTCACACGTATACAATAACATTCATATACATAGAGATAAGAAGCATGATTGGAAGGAAGTACTTAGAACTGCAACATACCTGATTGACTTGATCTAGCTTACTAATTATATTCAGACGAACATCAGGAAACTCATCCTTTAGAAGAGAGAGAAATATTGGAAGGAGTTGTTCAATTGTTGCATCCTGCATTAGACAGAAAACAAAGGATATAAGTTCCACATACTAAAGAATTTTGACAGGAAAGTAAATATCATTTGGTTATTTGAGACACAAAGATCAACTACATTCATAACCAACTAGGTAAGTAGAATTGTGAAGCTTCTTATATGAATGGACGAAGTAAGCTAGTCATTAGGCATTCTTAAGTCTTGAATTAAAAGCGTTCATAAGGGCAACTAAGACTGAATTAAAGCACAGTAAAACAAACTTGCATCTAATTAATATTTCCCGTGCTGGCAAGAGAAAGATTCAATCAAACGATCTTATTAATATAAGAAACAATGATAAATCTTGGCGTCTTCAAATGCAATTCTAATCTCAAGTTCTTTCTTGCTTCTTAGTTTTAAACAATCTAGTCAGTTAACCAAATTTACGTATTCAGTACAGTAAGTTACTGTGTAAATTATACCCATCCAATGGTCCAATATATATTTAACTCGACAGTTAAACCAGGCAGTGCTTAAAGACCACTTTACCTTCCCTAAAACTGGAGCCATGCCCATTATAACAGACGCAAGAGCAGACCTAACATGCTGGGAAGAATCTGATGACAATTCCTGCAATAAGGCAAGCAATAGGGAAATTAAATGAACTTACTCCCTCCGTCCCATTGAGAGTGAGACTAGAGGAGTGGGCACGATATTTAAGATAAAGTGATATATATGTGGTAGAAAATGAAGAGAGAGAATGAGTGGGGTAAATAGTGGTGTTGGTTGAATAAAATGAGTGGTGGAAAATGAAGAGAGAGAATGAGTGGGGTTAAATAGTGGGGAATGATGAATATAAGTATATTAAAACATTTCTATTTTGGGTAGTCTCACTTTAAGTGGGACGGCCCAAAAAGGAAAGAAGTCTCACTTCTAGTGGGACGGAGGGAGTATATGAAAAGAAACAGAACAGAATTGCAACTGTGTGTGTTTGTGTCCGCGCTTATGAGAGGGAGAGTTTATCAGACCTTCACACATGGAAGAATGTGCTGAATTGCAAGTTCTGGGCTAAGAATGCGGCAAAACTTGGTGACTTTACCAGCAGCTGCAATACGTACTTCAGCTTCATTATCGCGAAGAAGCCGAACATATGCAGGAACCAAATCAGTCCTAAACAACACAAAATCATTGCTAATCAATCTCAATATTCCAAAAAAGGCAAATACAAATAGCAGTGCAATACAAAAGTGAAGACGAATGACTTAAAGGACTGAATTCAAGTCTTATTTACTCTCCACATGGAAATGTAGAACTTGGCTAAAGAGATGCAAGATACTTGCAACAAAAGAAAAAGAAAAAGAAAAAGAAAAAGAAAAAGAAAAGAACATGTTCAGGTTCAAATTTGATACACACCTGGTAGGCTCAGGACCCACGGCTTCACATAGCTCATACAGCTGATTAGCAACCATGTAGCGTACTCGCCATGACTTATCCTGATTAAGAATACAGCTCGTAAAATACTATGAAAAATGAAGTAAAATAAACAAGAGCTAACTGATGCTCCAAAACACTCAAAACGAATGAGCAATTAGCCAGAATTATATGGAAAATGTCCTTATCAAAATGGCAAAAATAAAAATGACTACAACAAAGATAGAGCCAAATAAAAAGAAAAATAAACAATAACAATGGAGTACATATGGATCGCTACAATTCAGAAAACCGCACCTGGGAGAAATTGACAATGACTGGAAGAATATGTGCAACACAGTCCTGCGGCTCTAACAACTTCCCAAGAGCAGCACATCCCTCAACAGCTAGCAAGCGAACAGAATCTTGGTCTGAAAAGAGGGTAAGTGTCAGGAACCCTTGACAGTTTCAAGAGCAGAAAATCGAACCTGGACGCATGAACAATGAAAAGAGAAGTAGCTGCAGGAGGCGATATGCAGAATCACAAATTAACTCATTCTTTAAAAGGAAAAAAAATCCAACTATCTTTTGCCTGGAAATGTTTTTTCTGCCGAATCATGCTACAAACTACAGCAACCAAACCAATCATGCAACGATTCAAATGGTCGTGAAGAATTAGCCACCAAGTAAGAGATGTGCATGATCATAAGGAGAACTAAATTACCATCCTGTGTAAGATCCTCGAATATCGACATGACATCAGTCTTGAGATGAGCAGGTTCCACAGTGGCAGCAAACTTCCCCAAGTTTGTTGCAGCAGACCTCCTAACCATGGGCATGTCATCTTGGCACAATTGACTGTATATTGACCGTAGTTCTGTCTTTAACATCTCTGGGGCACTAGGATAAGCAATGTGAAAGAGCCCACAAGCAGAGACTCGAGCAGTAAACCATTCACCAGCAGCCAGCCTCTAAAGGAATTTAACAAAAGGGGTATAAAAGACTTGTCAAGCAATGTATCTAGAAAGATAAAATACACATAATACTGATTGATCCGAAGTACTCCATCCCAAAATGATCTTCTCATTTGACTATACAAACTTTTTAAGGATATGAACCCTTGTTTCCAGTGGCGGACAGTGGGTGCCAAACAAATATTTACTTTACTTTATCACGAATTTTAACCAATAATTGATAAATCGACAAATTCAACATAAAATTAAGAAACCCTTTTTAAAATATAAGTTTTGTATAAACATTGCTAATTTGCAACTCACCGTTTTCTTCTTATTGTAGCAGTTTACTTGAAAATAAGAAGCTTGTGTTAAGAAGAAGTAAAAAATTAATAATTTACAAAACAAAAAAAAAAAAAAAAATCACTTAAAGTGATGTTATAAAAATCAATCATAAGATTTTCTATTTTTAAAAGCCCATACTCCCTCCGTCCCACTCGAATTAGGACAAATTTCCATTTTGGGTGTCCCATTCGAATTAGGACAACCCAAAAATGGAAATGTTTTATTTAATGGGACCCACATTCACACTCACAACAACTTTCCACTCATTATTCTCTACCCCACTTTCTCTTTCCTACTTCACTTTTCATACTCACAACACCTACTCCACTAACACTTTTTCCTTAATCCCCGTGCCCAACCCAAAAATCCTAATTCGGGTGGGACGGAGGGAGTATATCACAATACATGCAAAAAAAATATTTTGAATAATAAATATAAACTAAAGTGATGATTAAAAAAATTACATGTATGCTTTTCTAAAAGTAAAAAAGATTTTAATTATCATATTAGAGGTTAATGCACTTTGAACAATATGAGCTAATTCTTTGTAAAAAAAAAAGAACACGAGAGGGTAGCTCGCTTGTGTTGAACCCTGGTGATTGAGAGTGTAGACTAAGCGCCTCATCCACTGAGCTAGGTATAACATTTGTTCACATTTCCCACAATTAAATATATATAACAATTTATCAGAGGTAAAAAAATATATAAAAATTATTTTTCAAAATTGAGTGGGTGCCGTCGCACCCACTCGTCACAAGGTGGGTCCGCCCCTGCTTGTTTCACTAGTCATTTTTGTTTATGCACTTTTAAGCCTAGATTGTAGAAATGGGAAGAACTTTTTGGGACAATGAAAAATGACAAACATGAAGATCATTTTGAAATGGAGTACTAGTTAGGTATTAACTGACCTTCACAAGAGGTATGAACCAATCAACCAAATCACTCTCCCTCATCTGTGATCCAATCCTGCATAAAGATTCCACAGCTTTGTCCCTGACACAGGTTTCCTCCACTGTGCAAAGGGTTTCCAAAGGAGGTAGCAATACATGGGCATGTTCCACGCCCCCGACGTAAGGAATGAATACGCCCAACTCCTCTGCCATTGCAAGAAGCACTTCATCATCGTCATCATTGTTTTCACTTAGGAAAGGTATTAACTCCTTTCGTGTTCGCTCCTCCCCAAGAGCACGAGCGATTGTAGACAGCCTCCGAATAGAATTCAAGCGCAGCTGAATATCATCATTCTTCAGTTCATCTATAAGTACGGCAATTGGATACAGAGGCTCATCCACCATCGACATTGTAATTCACAAATTTGTGCAGCTTCAGAGAAGTAAATAAATAAAGAGTTAGCTCAACCTAAGTCAAAGACGATCTGATTAACATAACATCAAAATAAATGCACCATTACAATTTTCTTACAAATTACACTAATAGAACAAAGCATGAGCTAGTTGGCCTAAAATAACAAAGATCTCAACATGAAATACACTTGTGCTTCTACAAACAACACATATAAGTTAAAAATATGTTATCTACAAAATTAATAAAAATGAAATAAATGAACCTTTAGCTTCCTTAAATAAATACAAAAAGACATATATAAATGACAATAATTACAAGAAGCAATTGCAGCCTGCTTACTTTCAGTTAAAATTCAATCAATAAAACCCTAGAATTTCAAAATTACTCCATAAAAATGTGAGATCTGGAACTAATACTACACTGTTAATCTATATGGTAGCAAAAACGGATAAGAAACCCGTTAAACCCGGATTTCGAAACAGGGAAACTCTACGGATCCATTGTTTTGTCTAAATTTCGTGGGATTTGTGGATCAAATGCAATTATATAAAGAAAATGTGATATTGAGGGGAAAAAAAACGGTAATGAACGGGTGAATTGATGGAACAAAGAGATGGATAAATCGGAGTAATCTTACCGATTGCAATGACTTCCGCCGGCGACCTGAGATTTGAGGCCTGTTGTTTCGTCGTCCACCCCGATAAAATAAAAGGAGCCAGAAAAGAGAGGAGAGAGAGAGAGAGAGGGTGAAAATGCTATTTCCTCTTCTTCTTTTTTTTACTTTTTTTTTTTTATATATATTTGCACGAATGATTGAAGCTTTGTTGCTTTTGTTGGGCTAAAGAAATGAAGTGGGTTTGTTGCTTTGTTGGGCTAAAGAAATTAAAGCCCAATAACATATTTGACATTATAATACTCCCCGTCCCCAAAAATTAGTTTCGATTACTACGAATGAATTTTGTAAAATAATTTAAGGTACTTTAATTATCTTAATAAAAATCTAAAAATTAGTATTAATAGTATTTATAATGGTGAATCAATAAAAAATTATATATTTTCAATACTATAATTAAAATTAGTCTAATTTATTACTCAAAGCTTATTCGTAATAATAACGAAGAGCTAGCTAAAGTTGCCACTAGATAATTTGATTATCCACCACATTTATTAATATCTGCTCAAGGACTTGTGTCTAAGCGACATCTTTAGCGGGTTTAAATCTCTCTGTCGTATAAGTTTTGGGTTAAATACTATATGCTGGCTAAAATTGAGATTAGGTGGTTAAGAAAAAAACTGACACTTATAAATATTGTAAATACTAACTGACAAGCGCGCATCTACCTCATAAAAATGGGTGATAATGTTACAAAGTGTCAGCGATTTATAACAACGTTTATAGACAATTGCACTGACACTTTTAATAACTGTTAGTGTTAATGTTACAAAGTATCAAACATTTTTACTAAAATTTATAAATATTGTAAAAAAGTGTTAGTGATAGTGTTAAAGAGTGTTAATCAGTTATACTCATTTATATTGGCATTTATAAACATTGAATCTGATTATTTTTTCTAAGTGCTGGTTGTAGTGTTAAAGAGTGTCAATTAATAGTCAGAGCGTGTTCAACAAGTTCAATTATTTTAAAAAATATTACCGCACACTCTTAAAATAAGTGTAAGTTAGTATTTATAAAAATGTCACTGATTATTTTATAACAAGTGTCATATACTTGCAAAAATATCACCGTCTATTTTAAAATAACCCACTTTTCCTAAATAAAAAAATACGAAAAAATCGTTTTTTTTTTTTTTTTTACAAGTTTTTCACTAATATACCAAGGGAAACAAATAAAAAAGCATTTTTTTTTTGTTTTTTTAAAAAGAAAAGAAAAACCGTGTGTTATAAAAAAGGGTTAATTGCAGTTTAGACCCTGAACTCATACACCATTTTCCAGGACGGACCCTGAAATTATTTTCTTATCAATTGCCGCCTTCACTTGAAAAAATATTGTCAATATGAGCCTTTTTGACGGAATTCGTTAGAAAGTTAGTTAAAAAGCATGTGCTTGGCACGTGACTAACGGAATTAGGTCATTTTGAATTGATATTAGCTACTAAGGGGTTAAGTGAAAATTTTGAAACTTAACGGATTAAAAAGAATTAATAAGCAATAAAAAAAATGTGTAGTTTTAATCTTTTCCTTGGCAAAACAAAATACTCCCTCTGTCCCTAAATGAGTGTCTATTTTCAAAAAATATTTGTCCTAAAATGAGTGTCTATTTTCAAGAAATCTTTTATATAAATAATCATTTTTTTCAAGACAAAACAAAAATTAACTATTTTATTTTCCTTTTTATTACTTCTTAATTACTCTCTCATTCCCAAAATAATTTTATTTGCCTATTAACTTTTTTTTTGGCTCGTATGATAGACCAATACGTATAAGCATTACTCCATCCGTCCCATCCGAATTAATATTTTCTCTCCTGACACGGTATTAAAAAATAATAGCATTATATTGTGAAAAGTAATAATGATTTTTACTTTCAATTATTAAATTTGAAATAAAGCATTACTTGTAGTAGTTTATGAAAGATTAACATTTTTTATTAAACACTAATCATCTACCTAAATTTTGAGTACAATCAAATTTGTTAATGAAATTCCAAATACAAATTTTACATTTCAACAAATTATCATCACCATTCTCTCCACCGTTACTACCACCGGCCACCACACCACCACCTAGAACCATGCCAAACACCGCCACCTGGACTGAGCTCTTACTACCACCCACAACGCCACCTCCAGCCGCCGCCCCAACACCACAAACACCACCAAAACCCTTCTCCTTCTCCCACCATCCCCAATACCATCACCGCCACTTAAACCGCCCGCTCACCACCACCACTACACCAATAACACCACCATTAACACAAAACAAATGCAATCAACACTTCCACCAACCAATCAACCATTGCTGAAAACACACAAGTTCAAAAAACATTCAAGCCACTAAATATACCTCCACATTTGACTCTTTCTTTGATGCAGTCATGTCCACCGCCGCGCACCGCGGCAACCTTGGACTTCCCTTCGCGGTGGGACTCGAAGCGGCGGAGGGCGCAGTCGCCGAACCCGGTTGAGATTCGCTCGAAGAAATCACCGGAGAAGCTCCGGCTACCGCATCCGACGGATCTGGGTCTCTCGGTTGAGATTCGCTTGAAGAAATAGCCGGAGAAGCTCCGGCTACCGCATCCGACGGATCTAGATCTGGAGACCTTACGGTTGAATGAAGTGGGATCGTTGTCCGGGGTTTCACTCTCGTCATTCCTCTGATGAGAAATGGACCCAGTGGTCGTCGCACCCATACCGTTCGACGAAATGTCTCCGAGAGCTTTATGATTTGCAGAGTGATTTGCAGAGTGCTTAGGAAGAAGGGGGAATACTGGAACATGGAAGGGGAGAAGGGAAGGTTTATAAATATTGAGTGTTTATTTTAACCCTCCCCTCAGTTTTTAGATATGTTATAAAACACCCTTAAATGAAATTTCAATTTCAAAATGACCTAGTTCCGTTAGTCATGTGCACTGCACATGCTTTTTAACTAACTTTCTAACGAATTCCATCAAAAAGGCTCATATCGACAATATTTTTTCAAGTGAAGGCTGCAATTGATAAAAAAATAATTTCAGGGTCCGTCCTGGGAAATGGTACATGAGTTCAGGGTCTAAATTGCAATTAACCCTATAAAAAATAATTGTAAAGGGCTTTCACAACAGGCCCAAAACGGCCCATATGTTGCAAATGTCCATCTCTGGACAGAAACCATGATCTCCTTATCCAAACCTATTCTCCTTCTTCAACCTCCATCTCTCTCAACATCTCATGATTTCTTCCTCCCTTAAATTCTAGCCAAATCTTTACCCTCTTCTTCTCTCTCCTAATCAAAAAGAGAAAAAAAAATGTTATCCATGTCAATTCATTCTGGAATCAAGACCACTTTACCATGCCTCACTTTACCTTCTCAAAACTCCATTGTTGGACCCTTCAAAGCTTCATGTTCATTGAAGCAGAAGCCCTTTTCTCAGAAATCGCTCACTGTTTCTTATCAACGAAGCAGACCCATGAAGAGAATCGGTAGAATTTACGCCTCGGCAACAGCAGAAGCAGAAGCAGCCATGGATGAATTGTCCGATGGTGGTGAATTGGATGATTACGATGATGAACGTTCGTCTGATTACCAAGAGGTTCTCTCTCTCTCTCTCTCGAATTTCCTTTTCCGAATGCCCTACTTATTGCTGCATTATCGTTTAGGCACATTTGAATGGATTGATTGCAATTTATAGCCTGGGAAATGGTGTCGTGTTTGTTACCGGCAGTCGTTAGCCGGAAACCTAATACCTCCGTGAATGAGATTTCCCAAATTAGGAAGTGTTATGGCATTAGGAATTTGACACTTCCTGGCCTATTTTTTGACTGAAGCACTATAGAATTTCACTTTAATTTAATTGCATTTGAATTGAAGAAATGGCTGGTTTGGTAAATTGGTAGGGAAACTAGTAATACTAGAATGTCCATGAAAGTATGAAACTACAAATGAGACGGAACCTAAAAGCTTGAATTGGTAAAAAAACAAAAAGGTAAGGATCCATTGGCATGGAAACTCGAATTACTAGAATGGACATGAAATTACAAATGTGATGGAACCTAAAGGCTTGAATTGGATAAACAAAAACTTATATTCCCTCCGACGCAAAATGATAGTCCCGTTTTCCCCTTTTGTTTGTCCCCGGAAGTTAGTCCCATTTCCAAAATGTAGGCTTCAAAATCACTAAATTTCCAAAACTTATAATGTAACCTTAAAATGTTTGAAAAGTCTTGCGTGACCATCATGTTGGGACGGAGGGAGTAGTAAGGGCTCATTTGGTATGGAAGCTGGAAATATCAGATTGTACATGAAACTACTAATGACATTGAAATGGTTGCTGTCTTTAAAAAAAATGACGCTATGATGAAAGACTAACCTACGCTTCATGAGACAGAACAGTCATTTTAGCTTTTTCCTTCAATGAGTAGTTTACGTGGAATCAGCTTTTCATCCTTGGTTACAAAATCACTGAAGAAACAGGCAAGCATGAGTTCTCATTCCATGGAGAAGGATTTCTCCATACAGAATATGTTCCGATCCATTCTATTTTTCTGTTCCCTTCCCCTGTTTCCGTTCATGTAATCTAATAGGTCTCCTATTCTTCTATTGTTTTGATTTTAGTCTGTTTATTTGTGCAGCTACATTTTACGAAATGGGTCTCTCTCTGTAATACTTCATCCAAGAATGATAGTCCCGTTTGACTTTTCAAACATTTTAAGGTTACATTATAAGTTTTGGTAATTCAGTGATTTTGAAGCCTTAATTTTAGAAATGAGACTAACTTTTTGTGACAAACAAATAGGAGAAATGGGACTATCATTTTGAGACGGAGGGAGTACTTGTTTGAATCTGAACAGTTTTTTACAATAGGCAAACTCTTTTCTCTCTCAATTGTTGATAGGCCTGATTTCATTTCTATTCACTATATTTTGACCCGCCTTCCACTTTAATCATTACGCTTTCTTTTTTGCACAAACACAGTAGTTTAAAAAACCTCCATCCACTAATCCTTGCCTACTGTGTGTCCTTACGCGCGATTTTGGGAGAGGGATGGGACTGTGGTTTTGTGCAAAAAATATACAGTATAATGGTTAATGTGAAACTCGGGTAAAAAACAATAGATGCAAACAAACTTTTGTCATTGTTGATATATCCATATGCATCATGTGGAACTAATCAAGTGCATGAGAAATGTTTGGTTCTCTTATGTTTTTTCCTCTATCTTATGCAACAATTCAGATGGCTATATTCCCCTTTCCCTTTACTCTGTAATTTTTCACGAGTTAATACTTCCTCAGTTAGATGATACGATTAGCTTAACTGGCTGTTAAATTTATTCGTCTTTTTCATTTGTGAAGTTTAAAGTTGAGAAGGCGAAGCTAGTTTTGAAGTTCATATGGATGGAGAAGAACATAGGCATAGGCCTTGATCAAGAGATTAAAGGCCATGGAAGAGTTCCGCTGAGTCCCTATTTCTTCTGGCCAAGGAAAGATGCTTGGGAAGAGCTCAAGACCACTCTAGAAAGCAAGCCCTGGGTTACCCAGAAGATGATGATCATTCTCCTCAATCAAGCCACCGATATCATCAATTTATGGCAACAAAGTGGTGGCAGTTTGACCTAAAAAACGACGCTGATGTACGATACGCAACAATTTTCTTGTATTTTAATTGTGGCTTCTTGTTTGTAGTTTGGATGTAAATTTTCCAACAAGGTAGGTAGTTTTCATGACACCCACCATGATTCAAACCTTTATATCAATCCTTTCTTCTATTTCTTTGAATTGTCATGTAAGCTTCTGCTACTATTCCTTACAACTTTAATGAGCTTTGCATATATCTATTCAAATTCCACCGTTATGGTCCAAAAACGATCTTCACGTTTGACTATTCAAACTTTTTAAAAATACAAACACTTGCTTCACTAGTCATGTTGTATTTATGCACACTTAAGTCTAAATTGTAAAAATGAGAAAATATGACTGTTAATTCCTATTTCATTGCAAGTAGATGCGTAAATATGATTGTTGTGAAGTTCACGGATCTAGAACCTCTGAACGACGAGTGGGCGCCAGAGTGGTATGAATGAGATAGTGCTCAGCAGCCCACAAAGGTGACAAGTACATCTCGCCATTTATAGCGCGTGAGATCCTATATGACCAAATCTTGACCGTTGGTGCAGGGAAAGCACGATCCTAGCTTCCGGATTCCATGCAGGAAAGAATAGGATCAATACAAAACAAGATCTTATGTATGCATACAACTAAAGGAACTGCAACTACACACAAACGGAACCATTCAACACATAGGAGCATACACTAATCAACTTCGTATTATCATTTCAGATCACTGGAATACAAATGTGGAAATTTACAGCAAGAATGAAGGAAAGGGCAAAGTAGGCTTTTCAAGAAAGTTCTACAAACGGGTGTAGGAACTGGACCCCACACGTAGTAGCGACTCTTGTAACACCAGGTTGTCTCTTTTTTTTTTCATTTCCGCATCAAGATGACTTTTGTTACAAGTCTTACATGGTTTAAATGGGACGGACTCCCAACCAATATACATATCTCCCTAATTCTACGTTCTTCTTTTTTTCTTTACAGCTCTTCATCAGTATTTAAACAAAGAAGGTAAGCAGCTAAGCCGAACACGGGCACATAACTAAGGTATTTCACAATCCCAACCTTTCCTTTCTGAACATTTTGAAGGTTCTCGCCAATTAACCAAGGTTGAAAAATTACGTAGAGACAAATATCCCAAATGAAGGCATAAGCAAGTCTTTCTGATCCAAGATAACTTACCAAGAAGTTCCATCTATCTGTTATATTCCCAAAATCACCATCTGATCTGCCGTAAAGGCTCCAGATCGCTGATAGCAAACATATTGCTCCACCAATCAAACCAACAACAGGCGCACCACTGATCATGATCGAACCAAGCTGAGAAGTCTTTCTTGGAGTGTTTTCTTCGTCAGCCTCATTTAACCGTATAGCCATGTAAGGTATTAAGAACGCTGAAACATGAAAAAGTGAAATTTCATAGCTTGAAAAAATGTTTAATTTCATTTTCAACCAATGTGGTACTTCCCAACCCAGAAGTATAGTAGTTTTCGGGCAAAATTAAAATAAAAATAAGTACTCCCTTTGTCCCTAAATGAATGTTTATTTTCAAGAACTTTTTGTCCCAAAATGTATGTCCATTTTGAAAAAAAAATCTCCTTGAATGTTTTTTTACCAATTTTTTTTCAATAGCCTCTTTATACTTGCAAAACTAAATGTTTGGAAAGAAAATTACATACTATTATATACGAATATTTACCACTAAATTGTATAAAATGTAGAATTTTCACATGTCCCTTAAAATGAAAATTGGACATTCATTTAGGGTCAGAGGGAGTATAATGGTTAAAGCGGAAGTTGGTTCAAAGTACAGTGGTTGAAAATGAAATTAAACCGCTTGAAAATTACAGCTTGAGTCCTGAATTTGAATTAAGATAGTTATGAGGAACCCTTACTGTTTGTGAGGAACATCTGGAAACCCCATAAGATATCTAATGATCCCTTGTATCTGTCTCGTTTACCATCAGTGAATAACAAAGGAGCAAACATGAACGTCCACCCGATGACAAAGTTGAACAATCCTTCAGCCATCTAAGAGAAAGGACCCCATGTTACATTGAGATCCTAGTTAATAAACGGAGAGGAATTGGATGAACATTTAAGAGTACTTGAGGTAATAATTCTTACAGGGTGCAGTACTGGTGCTTCAATCACATGAATGCCGACTACTCTGCCAAAAAACATTATGTGGATTATCAAGGAAAGAAATACAGTACATAACAATTGATGGTCCCACCGCAATAGTAATGAAGCATACCAGAGTTCATCAGGGGAAGAATGAAGAAGAAGTTGAGTGAAAGGCCGACAAGAGAATTCACTGTGTCTGAACTGATAGCCCAAACCGGATCTCCCTGCAGCATAAGTGATTAAGAATTTCAAAGCTAGAATCCCAAAAAATAAAAAATAAAAAAAATATGTACTTGCAAACAAGAGATAATCTATTTATAATAATCTTATAAATAACAACGCCGCATTATGATTAATGTATGTTGAAGAACAAAATACTAATGAAAACCAAAATTGATGAGGCAAGTACATTAGCAGATCAAGGATCAAGAAACGATTATCAGACTTTGCTCGCAAATCCACATTGATAATCTTGAGGAAGCAACCTAGTAATCCTATCGAAATGAAAACGCCCATTCTCCTTCGACATATCCAAGTTAAGAGTTAGGTTTAGAGATATGTAAAATCTGAAATAGCTTAACATTAAGATGAATGTGATCTTGTGAATTTAATCAATGCACACATTAAGAACAGGACGAACAAAATTGAACCAAAATTCATACTGGGAGAGATTGAAGGAAACATTTAGAGTACATTACATACAGGAGCATAAGGAAGTAAGAAGAGCCAAACGATATAGACACCCTCCGCCGCCCACAGGATAGACTGTACGGCTCTCCGTAGGTTATCATTTGTTTCCCAAATTGAAGCTTCCGTGGCGGTGGTGGTGGAACTCCGTCGACCGGCGGCACAAACGACACGATTAGGCATCTGAAGGCGGTTCCCTTTGGATAACACCACAAGTTTTGTAGAAGGCCATGAGAAATTGGTGTTGAATGAGGCTAGGTTTTGTCTCTTGAATTGTGGTGAAGCTTTCGAATTATAGCTTGGATATGGAGTCTTCAACGGTCTGTTTTTTCCGCTCCGGCAGCTGAAGCACGGCAATGCTGCGGTCGTCATTCAGGCCGCCGGAGATTTGTTTTTAACCGCTCCGGAGCTACTAGTATAGGCTCCTCTATCTCCGTTGCTAATATGCCACGTGGTGCGCCCTGATTCAAGTGTTTGCCAAGCTAGCTCACCTACCTAGTCAAGCGTCGTCGTTTTTCTCAGCTTACTGTCGTCCTTAACACGGCGTCGTTTATAAAGTGTGCACTCCTACTTACACTTTCGGCTTCTTAAATTTGAGGTTCGAAGCGGAAAAACATTTACAGAAAAGTTCCCGCGCGCTGCTCCGCCTTCAGCCACCATTCTCCGTCGTCCGATGGCTCCCAAGCCCGACAGTACCGAAGGTAATCCTCTCTCTCTCTCACACACACACACTTAGCTACTTCCAATTTCATGCTTAAATCACGAATTTCTTCGATACGTATTACATCCAGTTTAGCTCAATATTATTTCAAATGTGCAGGAATCGTACTCAACTTCATCAATGAGGTATCATTTTCCGTTTAATCAAACTTTATATCTTCAGTTTCACTTTGTATATGTTTTCTTCTCTCTCTCTCTCAACTCCAATCGGATTTACCCTAAAATTTCAGAATTTGCTGTTTAATTAATTCATCAATTGGTTATATAGAGTATAGCTGCAATTGGTTTTGTTAATTGGCTTATATTATGATCTGTTCTCTCTGTGCATTACACTTTGTTTTCAGTCTTGAATAAATCATTGGTTAATGAGAGGGGTTATGGTACTGATGTAATTATCCTAAATTTACCCAAATGATGTTCCGTAATAGCAGGTATGTGGTTACTTTCAGTAGTAGAGAGTTTGAAGAAAAAGTTGGAATGTTGTTTTGGGATATCTAGCATTTTCATAAGAAGGATTTTTGAGATTTGAATTTTAATGAAAATGGGTCTGTGTATGTTGGAGAGAGAGTTTATTGATGCTCCAGCATTTTGCTTAGTTTATGATTTAGTTGCATTTCGATTTCGGCAAGTTGTGTGAACTACAATGGACGATTGCAGATATTAGCATTTTCAGTGGCACATTAGTTGAAATTGATGAATAGTACTGTCGAATCTATTCATCGCACTTCTTTCGCCCACATTTACTCACTGGATGCCTCCTTTTAATCTGAATACCAGGTCAGTATCACCTTTAGTAAAGAGATTTTTCAAGTCCTGTATATGAAATGGGGCACGAGTCCATGCTTCTTTTGAAAGAATATGAATCATTTTGACATCAACTATACAAACATTGTGGCCAGCCTCAGTTAGGAATGTGCAAAAGTGACCCTGGACCGTTTAACTTAGTTGTGCACTCTTGTCATTTGCATCAGCTAAGCTGTGAAATAGTTTGCTGCACTAGAGTTATCTCACTCCTAGAACGGGGAGAGCTATCAATATACCAGGCCTAATAATTTTTTCCCTTATCATTTTTTATCCTGTTTTCTCTATCCAGCAAAATAGACCCTTGAATTCCCAAGTTGTAGCTGATTT
Source organism: Campanula takesimana (assembly GCA_026119855.1). Taxonomy (NCBI): domain Eukaryota; kingdom Viridiplantae; phylum Streptophyta; class Magnoliopsida; order Asterales; family Campanulaceae; genus Campanula; species Campanula takesimana. Next base: position 1,108,941 of record JAOWBW010000354.1, on the reverse strand, counting down.
TTTGCAAAAGTTCAACCTCAAAAAGACTGGAATACAGAAGGCACTTGATACTCTTGCAGATAGTGGGCGTATAACATTCAAGGAATATGGCAAGCAAAAAATCTACCTTGCTCGGCAAGATCAATTTGACATTCCAAACAGTGAAGAGCTTGGTCAGATGAAGGAAGCAAACTCCAAACTACAAGAAAAGCTGGATGAACAACGGAAAGCTGTTAGTGAAGTTGAAAGTGGTATATATTTTAATTTCAAATCCTTTCTGCATTTGCTGTATCGAAGTGACAGAATCTGTATTTCACCTGGGGTGCTTTTCATTGCTTATACATATTTTTTTCCCCACAGAGATAAAGTCTCTGCAGTCAAATTTAACACTGGAAGAAATATGTGCCAAGGATCTTAAACTGAAAAAGGAGGTATGAACATGGATCTGTATGATTCACTTAACTAACTGACCTCTGAAAATTGGGTGCATCATTCATGATTGTTTATTTGCTATTAGGTTAAGGATCTCGAGGATAAACTAACTAAACTGCGAGGAGGAGTCACTCTGGTAAGCCCAGAAGAGCGAAAAGCTGTTGAAAAACTGTTTTCAGATACTATAAGTCAGTGGAGAAGGCGTAAGAGAATGTTCAAGGATGTCTGGGATTCTATTACTGAGAACTCACCCAAGAATCTCAAAGAATTCAAGGTTTTAAACCAGTTCAACCAATTACGTAGTATGTATCAGTATTTGTTCTTGATTTAGATTTTGTCTCATGTGTGTTCACTTTTACAGGAGGAGCTTGGAATTGAGTATGATGAAGATGTTGGTGTTAGTTTGCAGTCTTATTCTGATATGCTGCAGCAAGGAAATAAGCGTACCAGGACTCGCTAACTTTTCTTCTGAAATGTTGCACAGTTCCTAAGTTAGACAGATTGTTGCTTCATCATATCATAAAGGTAAATGCGATAAATATATGTTTGTGAATGCTCTTTCGTCTTAAAAGTTATGGCCTTAACCTGAAGAACTGCACTCACTCTGTGTTACTGTGGTATTGTTTATAGATATTCTGTACTCCTTCCTAAATGAGTGTCCAGTTTTACTTTTATATCAAATTAAGCAACTTAACTTTCAAGCATGTTCAGTCCTGCATATATGTAAATAGACTTAAATAGCACACAATATAATTAGTGCCACTTAGAACACAATGATTTGTAAAGCGACTTTAGTAATATCACAAATATGATGAACCTCAGTAATAAAAAAAAAAAAAAAAAAAACAAAAACAAAAAAAACATATCATAATATAGAAATCCGCCAACATAAAGCTCAAGAAAATACATAATACCAGATCTTAAGATATAGCTAGCCTACATAACACTGCAACTCACAAAATTTATACAAAGAGAAAACATAATACCAGACCTTAATATATCACTAGCCTGCAAAATACTGCAACTCACAAAATTTATACATATATTACTTCCGTTTGTCACCGCCCAAACAGTCGTTTGGTCCTTACCGATATTGGCTTCTGAGATGGACTTGGGATTTTCACTTTTGCCTCAAACATGTCTTGATCATGGACAGTACTCAACTTCTCAGTACCGATGGCATGGTTTCTTTGGGATTCAATCCTTGGCTGCTCATACTTTTCATTATCACTTTCATCAAACACCAAATCCTTCTCCAGTTTCTTAACATGATCCTCAACATCTGAAGACTGTAGAGTCCCCTCTATGTAGTTACCATCTGAATCTGAATCCGAACTTGAAACTGACACCGATCTTATATGTCCTCCAGCCTTGTTTCCTATGTCAATCGCCTCGTCATCAGATTCAGCATCATCATTTTTTGGATGGATCTTCTCATACCTCAATTGTGTATTGAGTTCTTTAACCTCCGTTTCTTCTTTCCCCTCATTTTGTGGTTTGGATCTCATATGCTCGTCACCATCCTGATCATCAGGATCAAATGATTCAATGCGTGAGAGCTCCACAGCTGCTCTTGCTGCTGCTGCTGCATAAGCAGCAGACTCGAATGCTGCCTGTGCTGCATCCGCTGCATCCCTGTATTTTCTCCCTTTCATTAATTCCGAGAAACTCACAACTTCTTCCATCTCCTTGGTAAATATTGAATAATCATCTTCAGTTTTGGTTTCTCCTAAATTCATTCTTGCGTCTGTCTGGGGCATATTCTGCTTCTGGTCTACACCCACTTTCTCCTGCAACATTAATGAAAAGCTGTCATTAAGGTTGAAATCTAGGGTTTATGAAATTTGAATACTCTGTAACTTATGTAAAAACGAGTAAAACACATTTTTTTTAAAGTCTAACAAGTCATATGCGACTGTTATTGTGGGACGGAGTGAGTAATTAACATTAATTTCAAAAACTTGTCATACCTCTTCGGTTGACGAGGAGAGATCCTCGATTTGCAGAACGATCCCATTCTCTGAGGCAATTTCTTTTAGCATCTTCAGTCTAGTCTCCAAGCCTGACTGCCTAGTTGACAGCTTTGTTATCAACTAGTGACCAATCACATACAATTGTCAGTTTAAATCCATTAAGCTGACAACTAGGTAATAATATAGGACTATTTAGACAAATATATAACATGGATAACAGAGTTAGGTTTAGAACCTTCGTATTGACTCCACAGTTGTTCCTTAACTCAATAGCACGGGCTGCAAACTCCTTCCCAAAACGACTAGTGAGAACTGCCCTAATCTCTTGAAGCTCTGGAAACTCCCCACATCTAGTAGACGCGTATATCAGACTTGAAGCCGCCTCATTCAATTCATCCGGGCATACCCTATGCATATATATATATATATATACAGATTAAAATCCATAAACCAAAGTCCAATTAACTTAAGGAAACATGGACATAAAAAGTAACACAAAAATCAAACCCCAAAAGGTGGACAAAAAGAAAAAAAGGGAAACATACTTTTCTTGTTCAATGAGGTTGACCCTTTCCAACAACAAAAGGCAATAGCCATCTATCATCTCAAACACATCCAACATATTCTGCTCCTTAATCACCTGATCAACCTGTTTGGTCATTGCAAGCAAAGAATTAGTCACAAAAACCAATCACAAATCATACTCCCTCTATCCGAAAATGATCTTCCCATTCGAATATCCAAACTTTGAAAGGATATGAACACTTACTTCGCTAGCCATGTTTTGTTTCCGCACTTTTTAAGTATAAATTGTAGAAATGGGAAGAACTTTTTGGGTCAATGAAAAATAGCAAATGGGAAGATCATTTTGGGACGAATAGAGTATATTTGAGCCATTGATACACTAACCAAAAACACACACACACACACAGAGAGAGAGAGAGAGAGAGAGAGAGAGAGAGGATTACACGAAGAAGGGCGCGTTCATGGTGTCCTTGATTGAGGAGTTGAGTGAGATCAGAGCGGGCAATGGAGAGACGAGCATGACGCTGGTTTTTGAGAATAGATAGCCGAGAAGTGGCGAGGTTAACAGTGGCTTTGAATTTGGAAGTCTTGAATTTTCTTCCGAGGAGAGCATCAATCTTCTTTCCCATGGTGATCTGATAGATGAATGATATGCTTGTTTTTCTTCGTGTGTTTTGATGAAAATGGTAAGTATAAAGGATAAAGAAGAAGACTAAGTTGAGCAGAAAAACAAAGAGGCAGAAGAGAACAAACGAGCCAAGGCTCGTTTCTGCCTTTGTTTGATGACTGAAGAGAGAGAAAGAGGAGAGAGAATCAGAAGTGTGTGTGTTTGTGAGAGTGAAATTGTGTGTGATTTTATATGTATGTTTATGTTTATGTAGAGAGAGAGAGGTGTGCGTGAGGAGTTTTCCTTATGAGACAAGTCTTCTTTCTTACAAGAGAGAGAGAGAGAGAGAGAGAGAGAGAGGAAAATGGGAACCAGGGTTTCTTGTGTATACACGCGGTGTGGCCGTTTTTTTTTTTAATTATTATTCGTATTACTACTACTTCAATGGTTTTTTTTTTTTTCCCTCAAAATAGATTAAGAAAAGTATTCAAAATATGTCTAAATAATTTTTTACCATTGCTTTAAATTTCATTTTATACTTATAAAATTAACATTTTAAAATGGAGAACAAAGATATTTATAAATTTTTACTATTTAAAAGTCATATTGTTGCAATTTAGTTCCAGTGTTTGTATTTCTTGCAACCCGATTCCTGTGTTTGTCATTTTGTTGCAAACATTTAAAAAAACTAACAAAATTGTTAGTTTTTTTAACGGAAAAAAAAGTCATGTGCATATCACGTAACCTTTTAAGGGTATAATTGTCATTTCTCAAGTGTATGTGTTAATGGCTGGAAGGGTTGAAGGGAATTTCTCGTTTTGGAAGGAGAAAAAAACGAGGGAGTTGGTATTTATTGTGTAGGAGTTAATTCCAACATTAATGGAGAAATGGTGAGGTTGTTGCCGTTTAATGAAGAAAGTGACGACGAACCAGCTTTTGTTTTTACACATAACACACACATGCCTTGCACCTATGCGCTCGCAATGACAATTATACCCTAAAAAAAGTCATGTGCTATGCACATGACTTTTTTCCCGTCAAAAAACTAATAATTTGCAACAAAATGATAAACACATGAATCGAGTTGCAACATTTACAAACACGGGAACCGAATTATAAAAGTGATACAAACACGTGTAACTAAATTGCAGTTAACCCATAAATAATACACAACCTCTAAATATTGAGAGGACTGTATATCTTGAAAATGAATGAGAAAGTGTCGGTTTCAATCGTAAAAACACATTAAAGTACAAAAAATCATTGCAATTTAAAGTGATGTGCATTTGTGACCAATCTTTCGGCTCAGCCTATTTACCTTCTTATCAGCGCCTTAGGCCAATAACATACAATTACTACCTCTCAAAAAAATGATTAAAAAAATAATTTTTTTTCGTAACATTTATTTTGAGACAAAAGAAGTATTATGTAAAATTTAATTAGTCAATCTTAATTGGATAGAGAATCGCTAATGCATCGAAAAATGCATTGCACTACACTACGTCCTACTTTTTTTTCAGGTTTTTTATCTTGTGAGCTGTGTGACCAAAATTAACTGCACGATTAGAGACCCGCTGATTATCAAAATCATCTCGTTCTCGCCCATACATCTCCAAAACAGAGAGACGATACCAAAACCTCTCCCTCGGTTATAACAGCTTGCTTTATTTTAAATCCCCATAAAGTAGTTAATTAAAGTTTCTTAATTTTCTTCTAACCAATCACATTCTTGACTTGTAGCATTCATTTTTTCTTTGAATGAATGCTTTAGCCTTTTCAAACCTATTTTGTATACGTAACTCCCACTTTCAGAATACTTGGTGAGTCCATTTTTCTCCTAATAATCAACTTTTCTTTTCAATATAAAAATTGTAAGCACCTGATCTCGAGGATCCAGTTCGCTAGATAAGCCTCACGCGTTGGCTTGTTGTACACAAACAACTTGAGAGATTTTTGACTCTTAAAATGGGACGGAGGGAGTATTCAATTAAAATGTACTTTTTTTTTTATGTGAGATAAGGGATATCAAAAAAATATTAGTTTCTGTTTTCTTGATACAAGAAAACTTGGTATTAAGGAGACCAAAATTTCTTGTTTATGGTCAAAGTGTCAAACCATTACATGACTAAAGTCCCATTGCGATTGAGTGGAGAAATCAACCATTTTTTAATAAACTATTCTCCACCATTGTCAACAAATCATTTATCAACTCATAAATATTGTGTTTAAAATATGAAATATTTTCACAACGGTACTCTTATTTCTTATAGCCTTGTTTTTATCACTGTAAAATTGTACTTCAACATTACAGAAACAAAAGTTTGCAAATGAATTTTCCAGTTAAGGAATCTGGTGACCATCGTCCCTGATCATTCATGTATGCTATGTTTCATTTGAAACTGTAAATTTTTCTATTTTAAGCGTCTCATCAAAACTTGCAAAATAAAAAAACCGATATTTTAACAGTTTTAAATTAATAAAAAACTCACGCATCTCGTCAACCGTTTTCTCTCTGAAAACCAAAAGATCCATCTTGCTCTTCTTCTAAGAAAATTCTTCTGATCCCTTTTGTTCCCGATCCCTTTTGTTCCCTAGATATTCACTAACAAACAAACAATTTCAATACTTCTCTTTGTTTACTGATTCAAGGTACAAACATTCAACAACACAATTTTTTGTAGTTTCAACTTGTTGAAATTGCAAATAATTGTGTTGTTGATTTCAATTATGTTTAATATATAATTTACTCCCTCTGTCCCTAAATGAGTGTCAATTTTCAAGAAATCTTTGTCCCAAAATGAGTGTCTTTTTTTAACATAACTTTGTCCCTAAATGTTTTTTTTCGAAATTTTTTTCACCAGTTTCTTTATACGTGCAAAACTAAATGTTTGGAAAGGAGATTACAAGATTATAAGTGAATCTTTACTAGCAAATTGTACATAAAGTTGAGATTTTCAGTGTCCCTTTAAATGAAATTTGGACACTCATTTAGGGACAGAGGTAGTAGTTTTTAATTTCTTTGTCGTTTAATAAATTTCTCTCCTTCGTGAGAGCCGTTGATTTCTCTCCTTCGTGAGAGCCGTGGATTTCTCTCCATTGTGAGAGCCTATGTTTGTTTGTTTCTGTGTTTGTTGGTTTGTTTGTTTGCTTTTGTATCTTCCAATTGCAATGCAATCTACAATGCCGAATCTTGCTTCATCTCAAAACAAAGAAGATGCCGTTGTTCTTGATGCACCAGGGATGGTTCAGAGATTTTGGAATATATGGTGGACGTTAACCGTCAACCCGGATTCTGTATGTCAAGTACTCAACGCAATATATTACCATATATGAGATTTCTTGAATGCCGAATTAAGGCAGTGTCCAAGTTATACTTGGAGTAGAATCCGAGTGTCTCAAACTTTAGATCGGAATTGTCCTTGTTGTAGGTTAAGAAATGGATCTACTATGGATATTTGGGGTGAGCTTCCGGCCTTTGTGGAGTGCCGTCTCTTTTCATATTATTAATGCAATTGAACTCGTTGTTTGCTCAAAAAAAAAAAAAAACAGTTTTAAACTAATGAGGGTAACTTATCATACTCTCACCAACTAAACACTTATTCCGAACCCTACTTATAATTAGGGGTGACCAAATTTTTTTGGAACCATTCTGGACCAACAGAGAACCGGACTATACCAGTCAAAATCGGACCAATGCTTATTGTCCGCTCCTGGTTCTATATTTCTTCAGAACCAGTATATTGGTCTGTTCCTGATTCTGATTTTTTTTAGTAACGGTTTGGACAAAACCGAAACAGTGATATACATATCTAACATCTATTACCTACTTATATATAGTTACACTATATGTAAAATATAAAAACAACACAATTTACGATATATAATCATATATATTTAAGTATGTAATTGTTAATATCATATCTTTGAATCATGTTATGTTCTGAAGCATTCTAAGTTTTTGTTACTATTTAAAAATTGATTCCAATTTACGCTCCTTTTTATGTGTGTTATGTTATAATATATTATTATGTGGATGTCCTTTGAACCAAAAGTGTACAAGAGAAGCTTTGCAAGATTATCTTTCGCGAAGCTTACTAATGAAGCTTTGTAAATATCTTCAGTGAAGCTTACTCGGGAAGCTTGGTAAATATCTTCAGAGAAGCTTACTAAGGAAGCCTTACTAAAGGACAGTGTTTATCCTTATGGAAGCTTATAGAGGAAGCCAATTTCCACCTATAAATAGTAGGCTCTAGTTTTCAATTCAATGGACTTCAGAAGTTCTTAACTTCTACCTTTCTCTCTTGTACACTCTCTCTATAATAGTCTTGAAATAAAATAATATCTATTGAGATTATGCTCTTGGTTCTCCAGTTTTATAACACGTTATCAGCACGACTTCGTTCTAGTTCCAGATCCTGAGCTATAGTCACCGAAGTAGGTACGGTATCGGTAAGATCTACCTAGTCTCTTTTCAAGTTATTTCAAAATTATATCTTATATATGTTTGCAGGATTTTAAAATAATAAGTGAATATAATTTTACAATGTTTAAAATTACATCACAATTAAAACTATGTGGAGAAAGAATAACTGATAACAATATGCTAGAGAAAACTTTCTCCACATTCCTTCTTTGATTTGCTCCTGCAGTAGCAATATCGAGAAAAATGTTTTAAAAGATATTCTGAATTGATCTCATATGGCTGAGCAAAATAATGAGATCTTATTTAAAAACCACGAAGCCCGCCCCACTGGCTCTACTCCGTTCCCTGAAGTGAACGCGAGTATATATGATAATACTGAGCGAGGCCGAGAACGTGGTCGTGGACGTAATCGCGGCCGTGGTCGTGGGAGATTTTATAATCGGTATCATAATAACAATCACCCCAATAACGATGGAAAAATTTCTCGCCACCAGAAGTGGAATAGAGAAGGTAATAATGAAATATCATCGACTAGACAAATTAAGCAATCGATAAAAATTGAGAATTTATGTTATCGGTGCAGAATGAAAGACCATTGAGCCCATACCTGTCGTACGCCTAAACATCTTGTTAAATTGTATCAAGCATCAATGTTGAATAAAGGGAAAGAAGTTGAAACAAATTTTGTCTATGAGAACGATGATGTGAATCAAGATCCATCTACAAGTACACATCTGGATATATCAGATTTTCTCAATCCAGATGTAAATGATTACATACTTAATGGGGGAGAAACACAAACTAACTAAAGTATCTGACTCATTATAATTTACTTTAGTGTGTCTATTATTTCAGTGTGTGTGTTTTCTAACATATTTAACTTTTACTTATAAATATATTTGATTGTAAATGATGTTAATATTAGTACAATATGTGGTAGTACAAAGATAATTGATGGCTCCAGAAGAGCTAACATAGTACTACTAAGAGGAACAAAAATCGGTATAAAAATGCATTGTTTTCATTTATGTCTCAAATAAATTTACTATGCTTTAAAGATATTCGTGAAAATGGATGTCATATTGAGACAAGTAATGAAGGAGAGATGAAATATTTAGGCATTGCAAAGACTGAATCAGGTAACAAATATGTGGTAGAAAAGTTACTTGTATTTTCCTCTAAAGTATGCTATACAAAGATTAGCATAATTGAAGTACAAATGACAGTAAACCAGAAATTTACTGATATAAATGGTCTTACCAGTAAATCAGAAGTTTACTAATATAAATGGTTTTAACAGTAAACCAGAAGTTTACTAATATAAATGGTTTTACCAGTAAACCAGAAGTTTACTGATATAAATGGTTCAACTATATGGCATAACCGGTTGGGGCATCCCGGCTCTAATATGATGCGAAAAATTATGAAAAATTCACATGGGCATCCATTGAAAAACCAGAAGATTTTTCAATTTAATGAATTCCCATGTGCTGCTTGCTCTCAAGGCAAATTGATAATTAAGCCATCACCAGCAAAAGTTGGAGTTGAATCTCCAAACTTTTTAGAGAGAATTCAAGGTAATATATGTGGACCGATTGATCCACCGTGTGGACCATTTAGATATTTTATGGTTTTAGTAGATGTATCTACTAAATGGTCACACATAAGTTTATTATCAACTCGCAACCTGCCGTTTGCGAGAAATTCGATTACGATCACAATTTACAGATTATGTGAACAAGACAATTAGCCTTGATAATACTGGTGAATTTACATCAGAGGCTTTTAATAACTATTGTACATCTATTGGAATAGATGTTGAACATCCAGTTGCTTATGTTCATTCACACAAAATGGTTTAGCTGAAGCAATTATTAAACGAATTCAGTTAATAGCTAGACTGTTGCTTATGAGAGCAAAGCTACTTGTCGTAGCTTGGGGACATGTTGTTTTATATGCAGCAGCATTTATACGCTTCATGCCATCGAGTTATCATAAGTTTTCCCCATTACAATTGGCTTATGGTCAGGAGCCAAATATTTCCCATCTAAGAATTTTTGGGTGTGCGGTATATGTTCCAATTGCTTCACCACAACGCACCAAGATGGGACCCCAATGGAGATTGGGGATATATGTTGGGTATGATTCATCTTCTATTATAAGATATCTTCAACCATTAACAGGAGATCTATTTGCGGCACATTTTGCCGATTGTCATTTTGATGAAAAAAAAATATTCCCAACATTATGGGGAGAAAGTAATAAGCTGGAAAAAGAAATCAAGTGGAATATATTGCAATATTATCTTGATCCTCGTGCAAAGCAATGTGAACCAGAAGTTCAAAAGATAATCCACTTGCAAGAGATAGCGAATCAATTGCCAGACTCATTTACTGACCTAAAAAAAGTGACAAAGTCACATGTTCCAGCTATAAATGCTCATATACGGATTGATGTCCCGATTGGACAATCCGCTAATGAATCTAAAACATGCCTGAAGCGTGGAAGGCCTATCGGTTCTAAAGACAAAAATCCTCGAAAGAGAAAATGAGCAAATTATGAAAAAAGCCCCGTCGAGGTAAATAAATCTCCTGAAGAGATACATGACAAATCTGATCAAATACTTCCAGAAGAAGTTCAGGTACCTGTAATCATTAAGAATGATGATATCTCGATCACTTATGTCAGTACATGAAAAAGATGGAACCGAGAGGAAACAATTGTCGACAATATTTTTGCATATAATATAGCGCTTAATGTTATGGAAAATAACGAGAATCACAAACCTAGGTGTATCGACGAGTATCGATATTGAAATGATTGGCCAAAGAGGAAAGGCGTAATTCAAGCAGAATTCAACTCACTTGAGAAGCGTGAGTTTTACGGACATGTAGTCCATACACCTGAAGGTGTAAAACTAGTAGAGTACAAGTGCGAAAACAAAATATAAAGCACATTTTGTTGCACAAGAATAAAGCACGTCTTGTTGCACAAGAATAAAGCACGTCTTGTTGCACAAAGTTTTCCACAAAGACCTGGAATTGATTATGAGGAGACATATTCTCCTGTGGTGGATGCAATTACATTTCACTATCTCATTAGTCTGGAAATACATGAAAAGCTTGATATGCGTTTAATGGATGTTGTCACTTCATATTTGTATGGCAGACTTGACAATGATATTTATATAAGAGAATCCCAGAAAGATTTAAGATGTATGATGCATGCAATTCAAATTCTCGAGAAGTTTGTTAAATTAAATTACAAAGATCTTTGTATGGTTTAAAACGATCTGGACGGATGTGGTATAACTGTCTCAGTGAATACTCGGTGAAAGAAGGATACAGGAATGATCCTATTTGCCCATGTATTTTTCATTAGAAAATCTGTTTCAGGATTTGTTATAACGGCTATTTGTGTTAATCTAAATGTTATTGAAAGTCCATAAGAACTTTCAATAGTTGTTAAGCTGCAAATGTGCCTACGAGGATAGAACTCCCAGAAGGAGTATTATCAGGAAGGCCAGTGATCTCACCTAACGAAATACATACCCCTGCCCAGAAAAGAGGGAGGCCAATTAATTCCAAGGATTCGCATCCCCGTAAACGGGTGAGTGCACAAAAGTCGAATCCCGTTAGCGATAATAAAATTGGAATCTCATCCGATCTATCTCATGATATTGTTCCAGATTATGGATTCGTTTGGAAAACGAAGTCGGGGGACGCCTCGACATTGACATCCGTTTCTGAGAATAAAGAAATATCAGTTAGTCATGCATGCATATATGAGATATGTAATCGGGATGAAACAATTATCAACGATGTATTTACTTATACAGTAGCAACTGAGATTATATGTGGTAATGATATTGAACCTCGCTCCGTAAATGAGTGTAAACAAAGAATTGATTGGCCTAAATAAGAGAAAGTAATCCAATCAAAGTTCGATTCCTTAAAGAAAAAAGGAGTGTTTGGACCAGTAGTTCCTACACCTCTTAGGGTTATACCCATGGGATATAAATGGGTATTTACGAGAAAAAGAAATGAGAGAAATGGGATTATGAGATATAAAGCTCGCCTTGTGATACAAGGTTTCTCTCAACGGCTTGGGATTGACTTTGATAAGACGTACTCTCACATTATGGAAGTTATTAAATTCTGATATTTTGTCAGATAATGATCCAGCAGATCAGAAGTCAAGACAATTGCGATGACTGATTCACGAAGTCACTACCTAAAGCCACTTTTGAGAAGTATGTGAAAACAATTAGCTTACGCATATTGTTAGAGCTTCCACCCTTGTAGTTTTCAGGGGGAGTATCCAGACGATACTCAGATTTCATTGTACTCTTTTTCCTTCGCGCGGGGTTATTTTTCCCACCGGGTTTTGTTACCCGCCAAGGTTTTAACGAGGCAGTGAGCGTTTATTGAAAAGATTGTGAGTTGTACTATTTTCCTTCGAGATTATTTTTCCTAAAGGGTTTTTGCTCGGAAGGTTTTTAATGAGGCAACACGTGCGGCACAATTACCATTCAATAAGAATCTCTAAGGAGGAGTAGGTGACTAAGAGATCGCGAGTAATATGTTGTTCAAGGGGAGCATCATGAAGCTAAGAAATCGTGTACTCTTTTTCCTTCACTAGAGTTTTTATCCCACAGGGTTTTTCTCTGGTAAGGTTTTAATGAGGCATGCTACTTAGCTGCGGACATCCAAGGGGGAGTGTTATAATATATTATTATGTGGATGTCCTTTGAACCAAAAGTGTACAAGAGAAGCTTTGCAAGATTATCTTTCGCGAAGCTTACTAAGGAAGCTTTGTAAATATCTTCAGTGAAACTTACTCGGGAAGCTTGGTAAACATCTTCAGAGAAGCTTACTAAGGAAGCCTTACTAAAGGACAGTGTTTATCCTTATGGAAGCTTATAGAGGAAGCCAATTTCCACCTATAAATAGTAGGCTCTAGTTTTCATTTCAATGGACTTCAGAAGTTCTTAACTTCTACCTTTCTCTCTTGTACACTCTCTCTATAATAGTCTTGAAATAAAATAATATCTATTGAGATTATGCTCTTGGTTCTCCAGTTTTATAACATGTTAAGGATTTTACAATGATATTGTGTACCCTCTAATAGTAAATTGTGTGAACAATAAATCACCAGAACCAGAGCAGACTACATCATTGAAATCAGAACCAGTGTGTTGGTTCTCAAATGTGATGGTCTGGTTCCGGTTCCACATTTCTATAGAATCGAAGTAATGGTCTTGGTCCTGGTTCCACATTTTTGTACTAAAAATGGATCAGTCAGGACCATGATCACCCTACTTATAATTTTTACCCCACTATCTACACTCACAACAACTTAATAATATGTACATCTCTTTAATTTTCGTACAATTACAATGACATTTTTTGGATGATTTGGAGTGAGATTGAGGGAGTATATGTTTTGAATACCTAAATAAAAGTAAAAGTGAAAATATCGAAAAAAGATTGTTTTACTTTAAGTAAGTGTAAAACTTTTTTCATCCCTTAATGTAAAACAAATTTTACATATTTTTTAGTGTAAAATATATTTTCACAAGAATGACTCTAAATAAAATGTCCTATTTTTTTATTTTTTTTGGTCGAAACATTCTCGTACAATTACACGACGCCGTCGGCTGTTGGTACTTGTGTACAGTAACCGCTTGCCACATGTTTCCGCCGCCCTACCAATTTTAGTTCAGTTCAAGTTTAAATTTCAAAACAGAATGGTACGACATCGTGTTGATATTAAGAGAACCAAATTTAGTAAAGTTAAATCCAGCGAGTCAAAAAATTTCCAAAAATCCTTGATAAATTAGTCAAGAAAATTTTCAATAACATAAAAAAAAAAAAAAAAAAAAAAATACTACCTTCATCCCAAAAAAGTAAGTGTTGACATTTCCTTTTTAATACTCCATCCGTCCTTTAATCTACCAAATTTGCCAATTTGGATGTCACACTTTAATTTATAAAGTCCCAAAAAGGAAATATTTTAATACTTTTAAAATAATGGAACCCACTTGTCATACTCACAACAACTATCCACTTACTATTCTCTACCTCACTTTCTCTCTACTACTCAACTATCTACACTCACAACACATCAACTTTTTCATTTTTTTCCTTAAATAATGTGTCCAACCCAAAATTTGTAAGTTAAAGAGGGACGGAGGGAGTATGTTTTTAGAGTAAGTGTCCACTTTCTAAAATGACAAGCACTTTTTACTATTCACCCCACTCATTTTCTCTTCTACCACTTACTATTTTCTACCTCACTTTACCTCTCCTACCTCACTTTTCATACTCACAATACTTTCTTCACTTTTAGCATTTCTTAATTTCCGTACAAATAAATGGGGCAACTTCCAGGTAATTCATTTTAAAATATATTTTTTACAAAAATAAAAATTCATTTATTTTAAGATTTTTAAGATGGAAAGTGTATTATAAAGTTGGGGCAACTTCCGGGTAATTCATCTATGAAATTGACATTTTGGAAGGGTGTCAATTACCAAGAAATAGTAATGTGGAAGAGTTAAACAAAACCCAAATAAAAAAAAATTCAATTGTGGGCGCAAAGTAGGAAGCTTCTTGGTACTTTTTGATGTACAATTTTGGTAGCCATTTCTAAATTAAGGCCCACCCTATGGACCAAAATCTTGAATAATTTACACGTTAAATCAAGAAGGTCTAGCTTTTTCTCAGCTTTTTGAGGGGTATCTTCATCTGAATCTCAATGACGATTTCAACTTACGTTGTCATACTATTTCACAAAAGGATTTTCGAAGTTTCTATTCCGTACCTAAAGCCTCTTGGCTTAGTGGTACGCGTGCGTTGTGTAAATGTCTTTCTTTAGACGAGATCTTGGGTTCGACTCCTCTTGGGGATGTGTGAAAAACGTTCTGTATTAGATCCGTAGGGGTTTGTAATAGATATAAAAAAAAAACTAGATCTGTAATAAACTCGGTAGGGTTCGTAACACGATAGCAATTTCCTTAAATGAAACCACCTTAAAAAAAAAGTTTCTATTTTGTAATACTGAATTCATCAACATTCATAAATTTATTTTACTTCTTTAATATTATTTGTAGAATAGTAAATTGCACTAAAATCATTCTTATACGCCCTCTGTCTCAGAAAGATGTCTCAGAAAGATAGCTCACTTTGGATTTTTGACGGTCAACACATCAACACATATAAACTTTGACAAAAGATTATTATCTATCTAATCATCTCAATAAAATTTTAAAATTTGTCATTGATAAATCACTTGATAATAATACTGACTTCTTACTTCTTTAATATTATTTGTAGAATAGTAAATTGCACTAAAATCATTCTTATACTCCCTCCGTCGCAGAAAGATAACCCACTTTGGATTTTTGACGGTCAACACATGTTAACTTTGACCACATGTACAACAAGACAACAAAATATAAACTCTCGACCACACTTTGGATTTTTCCTACCAACTCTAACTTACACGCAGTAACTAGTAGAGATTGACTCAGTAGCTAGCAACTGACAAGTCCAAGAGGCAGAACAAATTTGTAGAAACTTATTGTATCATCTTTTCACATTATACTCCTTAAACTTAACGTAACTCCGTCCCAAAATGTTTTCACACTTTTTTTTTCCGCCATTATTACAAAGGAACTTTGAGTAATAATTTCACACATTTTTCGCGTTTATTACAAAAGAACTTTGAGTAATAATTTTAGGTATGAAATTCTAAACCTTGTCATTGATAGCATTATTATTGATGGTGTATCAATAAAAAGTTTTAGATTTTTATTAGTATAATTAAATCAACCTTAAATTATTGCTCAAAGTTAAATCGTAGTAACGGCAAAAAAAAGTGTGAAGATCATTTTGGGACAGAGATAGTACATCTCAATCAGTTGCAACATGATTTTTCCAACACAATTACAACATCAATTCTACACTAGTACACTTGCTCACTTCTACTATCTGGGTCGCCCAACAAAATTGTCGAGGTGGATGGATTCAATAGATCTCGGATAAAAAGGGATTCTCGATATTCTTTAGACGTCTTTCTTCCTGTATTCAGGGAAGTTGCACGGTTATTATAATATCAAGTTTGTCTGTTAAATTACGAAGTTACACTAATAAAACACCAAGTGTAGATCCGATACTGCATAACTTGATTAACCACCAGGCTGCACTAATTAAACACAAAGTTACTGTACTAAAACATAAAGTTAAAATAGTAAAACACCAAGTTACTATACTAACAACACTAAGTTATATTATAGTTGATGTTCAAAATGCTTATTTCAATAGAAATTGCATGGTTATTATAATAACAAGTTTGTCTGTTCCAAAGACCAAGTTACACTACTAAAATACCAAGTATATATCTGATATAGCATAACATCTTTAACCAGCAACTTGCACTTACAAATCACCAAGTTATTGTATTAAAACATAAAGTTACAATACTAAAACACCAAGTTACTAAACTAAAACAACACCAATTTATATATAACTCGATATTCAAAATGTTTTATTTCAATGTTATTATAATATCAAGTTTGTCTACTCAAACATCAAGTTACGCTACTAAAATACTAAGTATAGATCTGATACAACATAGCTTGATTAACCACCAGGCTGCACTAATAAAAAATTAAGTTATTGTAATAAAATATCAAGTTACAATACTAAAACTCCAAGTTACTATACTAAACAACAAGTTACACCAAATCAATTCTATTTCAATTTGAGCAGTTCGAACATCTCTATTTCAATTTGAGCAGCAAACGACAACATGATTCAAATTAAGTGTAGATTTGGTGTTTTTGAGCCCAATGAAGATATCCATCTCTTTAAATTGATCTTCATTGTCTTTTTCAATCTCATCTCCCCTGATTCAATGACATTGTGATCTACTATCTCCATCTCCATCTCCATCTCCATATCCATCTTCTATAAGGAGAAAATCAATTTCAATTAGATCAAATAGCGCATTCGAATATCAATTTCAAATTAAAAAAAACCGTGATAATTGATGAACAAACTTGTAAAGATTCATACATTTTCAATCATCTTTTTTAAGCTCATCTCGTCTGTTAGTAAATCAGACCCAAGAGATAAATAATAATGAACGCAAATCAACACAGAATATACGTGGTTCACCAATCTCTTTTGGCTACCTCCATGGGCAAAGGGAAACAGATATTATTATGGCGGAGAAACAATTACAAGAAGATAATCACACTAATCTATGTTTGCATGAACTTTGATCACAAAGTTCTTAGCTATGCAAATCCCTAGAACTAAAATTACTGATCTTTCTCTCCATGTCAATTGAATCAAGCACACAAAAATACTAGTTTATGGCTAGTATTTATAGGCTAGAGACCTAAACCAGAAGACAGAAAGAGTCCTAAATCAAATCCTAAAAGGATTTAATTACTTTCCTTTTTCTTCTCAAATTTGACTTCTTTTTCAAAGTCATACTCTAACAATCTCCACCTTGACTTTGAATCTCCCCTAATAATTCAGATGCACGAGCTTCCGACATAGACTCCACCTTGAGCCACATCCCTCGTACCAGATTTTCAACCTTTGCCTCAGTCTGTCTTTCGTCAAAGACACTAGATTTGTCCTCCGGACAACCAGATTTTCCGCGCGCGCCATGTATCTTCAAGACACTCAGAATTTGCCTCACCAGGCAAACAACCTTGTCCTCTGGACAATCAGATTTTCTGCATGCAATGTATCCTACGGACACTCAGAATCACCCCCAACGGGCAATTAACAGTCATTCATACGTGGCCCATCCAGTCGACATTGGATCTTGCCAACCATGACTAATACAATTGGTATGTGTTGATCTTCTAGCCGTGGCTTGCCCAGTTCACCCCGGTCTAGAGTAAAACGATGCTCCACCTGCTCGCCAACACCCTCACCAATCTCAAAACCTTAGAGGATAAAACTGGAATCTTTTCTTCCGCCCTTCAGAATCACATCCGAACCTTTGTAGACATCCAGAACTCCACCTTCACCCTTGAAACTGTATCCCTTCTTGTCCAACCGACTAAGTGATACCAGATTCTTTGCTACTTGTGGAACGTGTCTCACCTTGTTCAATGTGAGATATTTATCACCAGAAGTTCTCACCCTTACAGAGCCCATCCCAACTACTTCGCAGATAGATCCAGTAGCCATATAAATACGGTCTTCATCCTTCTGCTTGTACGTTGTAAACTTCTCCTTGCGCGAACACATGCGATAAAAAACTTCCGAATCTAGAACCCATGCAACTTCCTTGCACGCTTCTTCTTCGGTCACCAGGGCATAATTTCCATCCTCATTCAGATTGTCACTGCTCGCCATTGCTGCAGCTGACTCAGAACTCTTCAGACGCGGAGTCAGATTTACAACTCTGAAATCTAACCAGATTATTGCCTCGGGCAACACAGATTTTGTATCTACTTCTAGATCACTAGAATAGACTATAACAGATGTTAGATGTTTAGATTATAACAGACAGCTACTTCTGATCACAGAATCCTAGCTTCAAATATCCGTCTTCAGATGTAGATACTAGACACCGAAACGTTCTAGATGCATTCTTGGATCACCACCGAATACCAGACGAACTTTCATATTTAGATCTACCAGATTTGCTATTTCTAGCACAGATTTCTGCACGAACACTACACGCAGACTGCACGGAAAAAAAACTGCACGCGATATGCACTAAAACTGCACGCGACCCGCACCAAGACTGCACGCGAACTGTACGCGACCCGCACCAAGTCTGCACGCGAACTGAACGTTTTCTGCACGCGATCTACACTTTTTCTACCCGCGATCTGCACGCCCGATGCATAATCTTCTATCAGATAATAAACATGTTCTTCCCGTCAGACTTGTTTATTTTCTCGTTCATCCCGGAATCCATCTCTTTCTACCGCAGCGGAATGCCCTGATCTTTCTCACTTAACCCGGCTCTGGTGCCAATAAGAGAAATTGCAACAAGAAACTCCAAACGCATACAATCGAAGATAAAACACCGGCAGCTTCTGTCCAGATACAATTTCGGATGCTACGGACATAAAAATCCGATCTCCACCGTTCAGATAGAAGATATATGAGTCCCGAAGCTACTCACCGAAAATCAGCACGATCCAACGGTGAACGAATGCGCTACGCCTCTTTCTTCACCGCTGCGCTGGATAAAAACGGACCAGAAACTGCTACCTTGTTTTTCTTCGATCTTGGATCTCTTCCGTCGATGCTAATTCTCCTTTTCAACCAGGCTCTGATACCACTTGTTAGTAAATCAGACCCAAGAGATAAATAATAATGAACGCAAATCAACACAGAATATACGTGGTTCACCAATCTCTTTTGGCTACCTCTGACACGACCCAAGTCCCGGGATTCCCTAATAGAACCTCGAACCTGGTGCGCGTAACTAACAAGAAACAAGAAACTAACAGGAAACAGGAACAATACCTGTTAAAAACAAACTGACATGCTATATCTACTCAAGAATAAGGAGCTAAGATAGCTCACAACGAGTTCTAGACCAAGAAAATTAAAACCAAACAAGGTTACATACAGCGGAAGACATGCTTAGCAAATAAGCTAGCAACAAGAACTGTCTAGGGACAACAAATACTACCCCAATACAAGACCAGAGTTTAATTAACTCATACAAGATCGTCCTTACCAAAATATAAAAGGACACTACTTCGAACAACAATATCCTGCTGAGTAAGTTCCCAGCTAAGTCGAGCCTCACTGCGTACTATCCCCTGCTTTCCTGGGGGGGGGGGAAACAATTAAACAAATAAAGGGTGAGATAAATCTCAGTAAGCTATTAACATGCAACTATATGTCATGTTATCATGCAGTACAAGTAGATACTCAAGTAATCATATATCAAGTATCATCAAGTAACAAGTATAGGAGAGGCTAAGCCAACCCAACAAGCAATCAAGCTCAAGATATGATCAGGTAACAATGTAGTCAAGTAGTACGAGAGGCTAAACCAGCTCACAAGATGCACATAGGCCTATCACGCATTGTACCTGAATCCTTCCTTATTTCTCCCAAGAATACCATTTGTTGTCGATGCTTTTCTAGCTGAGGACAACCAAGAACAGGAACAAGAGACTGCTGTGCAGTATATAAGAAGACCTGGTAACCAGTGTCATCCACAATAACAAGATCCACGTGGTGTTCGGGACGGGAGAACAGTATATAAGGAGACCTGGTATTCAGTGTCATCCACAATAACAAGATCCACATGGTGTTCGGGACGGGAGTTAGCATTCACTTAGGTCAGGCTTATTGCTCCAACCAAGGAAGCTATGCCCTTACTATGGCCAGTAGTAAGGGGTCGGGCGGAAATACATAGGGACCCGATTGTCACTTAAACCCCAGCTCTCGCGACAAGCGTGAACCTATATATTTTCGAACAAGCAAGGAGAACCAGCTGGACTCACCAAGAATGCACAAGTAGATATTTACTTGAACTACAGAACAGAACTCAGTCCCTTATTAGTGGACTACTCTTTATGCACCATGTAATCATGTATCATGTGCTCACGAGAATATGCACCATGTAATTATGTATCATGTGCTCACGGGAATATGCACCATGTAATTATGTATCATGTGCTCAATATAAATACACGTACGCAATTATTGCGAATACAAACCAAGATAACAATGGCACATAAGGTGTCCATGTAACACGATCAATCCAAGTAAGAGTCCATTTATAACAGACTTCAGTCAAGAAGTAGGGTATTTCACTTTGTCACATGCCAAGTTTGCACGTACATATTCATATCACGTTTAACACATTAAAGTGTCTATCCCGATACCCTTACTATCAAATAGAGCCCAATACCTTAGACTCTAAACACGTAGTAGAATAGGTCACCTTGTACCTAGACACAGTCATACTTCACGTATATGTATCGTTAGTAATCGAATACATTTTCTAACACATATTGTGTTCTGTAATCATTCTTATTAATTTAAATCGTAGTATTCACGATTATATGAATTATCTTCATATTACACTAGTCCCTATTTTCTTTAGGAACCATTTCAAGACAAGATATCTTCTTTATATTTTATATACTTCATTGAGTATATACACGATTAAAACTAAATCATTTACACTTTAGTGCTTATTTATAGCACTTCCAATATACACGTTTCAAGTTCAACTATGTAGTAGAGTTAATCATTCTCTATCTAGTTCCATAACCCAATTCTTTGGTTATTCATACCATGTACCAATCAATCAAGAAGCCACATTCTATCAAGTAAAGGTATGCAAGATTTGCATATACACATCAAGACTCTTTCAAGTTATTACCATATTCATGTAATGGTTTCAAGACATTCAAGACTTTCAAGACAATCAAGACAGTCAAGACTTTTACAAGATTTTATTATCTTGTATCCAAGTTCTCAATCCATTTTCTTGGATGGTTAAACATGTACAAGAGTTAATTAACTTATACTTAAGTTATCAATCCAACTCTTTGATTATTTAAGACAAGTACATGATTTACTCATCTTATATTCACGTTTTAATTAAGAAGATGAGCTATACATCTCCCAATCAAGTTCACGGTCCTATTCCTAGGATATTCAAGTTCAAGGCATTAGTTGGTGTCCTTTAGGTACACAAACTTTAGCTACGAGAAGGGATACTAATCCAAGATTCGTGGACTAGCTCAACGGGAAACAAGCTTCAGGTAATCAAGAAGTCACATTGTTATCAAGCAACTATGTGCGATGATTGCACATACAAGTCAAGAATATTTCTTATTCACGTTAATGTTTGTTCTGAGCACTTTCGAGTTTACACCTTACCCATATATTGGTGTCAAGGCATATACAAGATTTATTAATCTTATATTCAAATATTAATCTAATTATTTGGATATTCAATCATGTACAAGATTTTATTATCTTATATTCAAGTAATAATGTCAATCTTTGGACATTCAATCATGTATAAGAGTTATACACTTTACTCTTACCAATTCTCAATCCTATTCTTAGGATGTTCAAGTCTAAGACCTTATGCAAATGCCTCTAAGGTGTACAATCATTGGATTCACAACAAGTATAACACATTAGTGCTTGTTCATAGCACTTTCAAGACATAAAGAAGAGATACTACTCTTATACTTATGTTCAATGTCCTAAAACACCTATCTAGATGCTCTAGACAATCACCTTAAAACCTCATTAATTTAGTCTTTGAATAGCCCTATAAGTCTAGGTTATTCAGCTTCTTTCGGATCTTGATTCCGACTTTCCTATAGAAAGTTATGGAGGAAACAATTCAAGAAAACAAATCAGAATTTTCACTTGGCACGACCGTGCTATCAAAGCCGAGAGGTTTTCACACAAAATTCCTTTTTGGCACGACCGTGCCCATAAAAGGCGCACGACCGTGCTAAATCTGCCGAGTGATTTTCACCCAAAATTCATTTTTGGCACGACCGTGCCCATAAAAGGCGCACGACCGTGCTAACACTGCCGAGAGATTTTTGCCTAAAGGCGATATTTGGCACGACCGTGCCAATTAAAGGCGCACGACCGTGCGGTACAAATTTTGGCCCTTTTCCCCTGAATTCAAGTTTCATTAATTCTCCGTCCCACACGTAGGAGTAACATTTAACCAACACTCCTAACATTCTCAGGAGTATACTAACAAGTTTAGAACTCCTATTTCAAGCCCAATTCATTTCTTTTACCGTCCCATAAATAATAGGACAATTTCCTTTTATTCCATTTCAATATTTCACCGTCCCCAAAAGTATAAGTACAATTTTATATTATACTAATATACCCATCTAGGGATACTTCCATTCATTTTCCCGTACCACAAATAATGGTACGATTTTTCTAATAATATTTAAATCAAGTTACTATTTTACCGTCTCACGAATAGGAGTATAATTTTTCCTATTAATCCACTTAACAACCCAGAGGGTTATAACCAATTTGAAGCACTTTTCAAATTTCTTTCATACATACGCTGTATATTTATACTCCCTTCGTCCCAAAATTACAAGTATCACGAAAATTACCCAAAACACAATTTTAACAAGAACAAATAGCGGGAATAACATATATGCATGTTATTACAAGTAAGGGGGAGCTAATAACTTACCTAGTCAAAAATCAAGTTGACCCAAATTAATTTCTGATCGGTCTGGAACGCTCTATTCAACGCCACGAATATTTATCTGGGACCAGAATCACGAACAGAGGGATAACTAAGCTCGAGGAGTCGAGAATAGGACGGAGCTTTCTTTCTTTTACCCACAGAGGGAGTAAACGTAGAAATGGTGTTTGGGGAGGATAATGATCCCCAGACAACAAGATATACTTATCAAGTTTCCAAGAATTGCAACTAGGCCCCTCAAGTTCTAACTTTGACAAAAAGGCCCCTAAACTTTCAACTTTGACATTTAACCACCTTAATTTTCTAAAGTTGCTAAATAATTAACTCAAATAAAATAGCATATAAATATGCTAGTCAAGAATTTAACAAACACGTTAAATATTTAACAAGAATAAAGATGGGCGTTACATCCTCCCCACCTTAAAGAAAATTCGTCCTCGAATTTTTACTAGATTAAGATTATAACATATATAATCAACAAGTAGGACTCGATCACATCAAGAATATACACATATACTCACAAATATTTCATGCAATCAAGATGTATCAATTATAACATCAAAACACATAAATTCAAGCAGACTCGATTAGTCAATCCACTATATCGGTGAAACTTGACATATCCACTAAAATCATAGAACTGGTCATATCCTCCAGATCACTGTAATACTGGTCAAATCCACTAGGAAATCTCAATTACTGAAATCGTGGTTATCCATCGTTTCAATATTCAAAACTGACTTTACGTATATCAATCCATCAAGACAATCCATCAAAAGATGTAGCTCTCAGTGTCGAATAATTAACGATAGAGCTGCCCTCGAAATTCATTAATGAATCTCTAACAAGATCAAGAAAATCTCAAGAACACACGTACCTTGGTTGTTTCCACTAATAGGTTAACACAGATACTCAATTCAGACATCCACTACAAGGTAGATATATCCTCTATCAAGAAATTCTCAAGTTGAATCTTCAACTGGTTTAATTCAATCGAGGTCAAGAACATTAATCCAGGTGTCAGCACTGTATTCGCACTGTAACAACTCAAGATAACCCAGTTTCTCATCAAGAATGGATACATCCATCTGGTTTGGTGTAGAAACTCCACTGTCAATCACATAGGTTAAATACCCAGTACAATCTCAAGAACCCTTTCTAGACTTTCAATGCAAAATATAAATGATATGCATACATCTATCATGCTCACATAAATAGTCAAGCATACTAGCAGAGAATTAATTACCATCTATTATGGTAACCAAGATTGGCCTAACACATAGAAAGCCAAGTCATGACACGTAGACAGCCAAGCTATATCACGTATCACATCAATGTCCCATACCGGTGACACGACCAAATTAACATAGAACGTATAGGGTGTTATCACCCACACTTCTATCAAGCTCTTACTAATAACAATATCAACACGTAGTCTCTTACTAGAGAATACACTTCCACGTAATTCACAAGATAAGGACAAGCATGCATATATAGCACGAAACAATGTCCACAAGACAAGATAGATACGCCTAAGTCTTTAAATACTCGCGCTCTCGATTCTCAATCCATCTAATCTAATTGGATCAACACTATCAACACCAGTCCTATGCCTGGTATAACAACAAGTAACGAAGCACTCAGCGTCGAAAACACACCCAAGACTAACCCAACCTAGGCCATAGACCCTATCCAGGCTAAGAGCTAAACCAGGCTCTGATACCACCCTGACACGACCCAAGTCCCGGGATTCCCTAATAGAACCTCGAACCTGGTGCGCGTAACTAACAAGAAACAAGAAACTAACAGGAAACAGGAACAATACCTGTTAAAAACAAACTGACATGCTATATCTACTCAAGAATAAGGAGCTAAGATAGCTCACAACGAGTTCTAGACCAAGAAAATTAAAACCAAACAAGGTTACATACAGCGGAAGACATGCCTAGCAAATAAGCTAGCAACAAGAACTGTCTAGGGACAACAAATACTACCCCAATACAAGACCAGAGTTTAATTAACTCATACAAGATCGTCCTTACCAAAATATAAAAGGACACTACTTCGAACAACAATATCCTGCTGAGTAAGTTCCCAGCTAAGTCGAGCCTCACTGCGTACTATCCCCTGCTTTCCTGGGGGGGGGGAAACAATTAAACAAATAAAGGGTGAGATAAATCTCAGTAAGCTATTAACATGCAACTATATGTCATGTTATCATGCAGTACAAGTAGATACTCAAGTAATCATATATCAAGTATCATCAAGTAACAAGTATAGGAGAGGCTAAGCCAACCCAACAAGCAATCAAGCTCAAGATATGATCAGGTAACAATGTAGTCAAGTAGTGCGAGAGGCTAAACCAGCTCACAAGATGCACATAGGCCTATCACGCATTGTACCTGAATCCTTCCTTATTTCTCCCAAGAATACCATTTGTTGTCGATGCTTTTCTAGCTGAGGACAACCAAGAACAGGAACAAGAGACTGCTGTGCAGTATATAAGAAGACCTGGTAACCAGTGTCATCCACAATAACAAGATCCACGTGGTGTTCGGGACGGGAGAACAGTATATAAGGAGACCTGGTATTCAGTGTCATCCACAATAACAAGATCCACATGGTGTTCGGGACGGGAGTTAGCATTCACTTAGGTCAGGCTTATTGCTCCAACCAAGGAAGCTATGCCCTTACTATGGCCAGTAGTAAGGGGTCGGGCGGAAATACATAGGGACCCGATTGTCACTTAAACCCCAGCTCTCGCGACAAGCGTGAACCTATATATTTTCGAACAAGCAAGGAGAACCAGCTGGACTCACCAAGAATGCACAAGTAGATATTTACTTGAACTACAGAACAGAACTCAGTCCCTTATTAGTGGACTACTCTTTATGCACCATGTAATCATGTATCATGTGCTCACGAGAATATGCACCATGTAATTATGTATCATGTGCTCACGGGAATATGCACCATGTAATTATGTATCATGTGCTCAATATAAATACACGTACGCAATTATTGCGAATACAAACCAAGATAACAATGGCACATAAGGTGTCCATGTAACACGATCAATCCAAGTAAGAGTCCATTTATAACAGACTTCAGTCAAGAAGTAGGGTATTTCACTTTGTCACATGCCAAGTTTGCACGTACATATTCATATCACGTTTAACACATTAAAGTGTCTATCCCGATACCCTTACTATCAAATAGAGCCCAATACCTTAGACTCTAAACACGTAGTAGAATAGGTCACCTTGTACCTAGACACAGTCATACTTCACGTATATGTATCGTTAGTAATCGAATACATTTTCTAACACATATTGTGTTCTGTAATCATTCTTATTAATTTAAATCGTAGTATTCACGATTATATGAATTATCTTCATATTACACTAGTCCCTATTTTCTTTAGGAACCATTTCAAGACAAGATATCTTCTTTATATTTTATATACTTCATTGAGTATATACACGATTAAAACTAAATCATTTACACTTTAGTGCTTATTTATAGCACTTCCAATATACACGTTTCAAGTTCAACTATGTAGTAGAGTTAATCATTCTCTATCTAGTTCCATAACCCAATTCTTTGGTTATTCATACCATGTACCAATCAATCAAGAAGCCACATTCTATCAAGTAAAGGTATGCAAGATTTGCATATACACATCAAGACTCTTTCAAGTTATTACCATATTCATGTAATGGTTTCAAGACATTCAAGACTTTCAAGACAATCAAGACAGTCAAGACTTTTACAAGATTTTATTATCTTGTATCCAAGTTCTCAATCCATTTTCTTGGATGGTTAAACATGTACAAGAGTTAATTAACTTATACTTAAGTTATCAATCCAACTCTTTGATTATTTAAGACAAGTACATGATTTACTCATCTTATATTCACGTTTTAATTAAGAAGATGAGCTATACATCTCCCAATCAAGTTCACGGTCCTATTCCTAGGATATTCAAGTTCAAGGCATTAGTTGGTGTCCTTTAGGTACACAAACTTTAGCTACGAGAAGGGATACTAATCCAAGATTCGTGGACTAGCTCAACGGGAAACAAGCTTCAGGTAATCAAGAAGTCACATTGTTATCAAGCAACTATGTGCGATGATTGCACATACAAGTCAAGAATATTTCTTATTCACGTTAATGTTTGTTCTGAGCACTTTCGAGTTTACACCTTACCCATATATTGGTGTCAAGGCATATACAAGATTTATTAATCTTATATTCAAATATTAATCTAATTATTTGGATATTCAATCATGTACAAGATTTTATTATCTTATATTCAAGTAATAATGTCAATCTTTGGACATTCAATCATGTATAAGAGTTATACACTTTACTCTTACCAATTCTCAATCCTATTCTTAGGATGTTCAAGTCTAAGACCTTATGCAAATGCCTCTAAGGTGTACAATCATTGGATTCACAACAAGTATAACACATTAGTGCTTGTTCATAGCACTTTCAAGACATAAAGAAGAGATACTACTCTTATACTTATGTTCAATGTCCTAAAACACCTATCTAGATGCTCTAGACAATCACCTTAAAACCTCATTAATTTAGTCTTTGAATAGCCCTATAAGTCTAGGTTATTCAGCTTCTTTCGGATCTTGATTCCGACTTTCCTATAGAAAGTTATGGAGGAAATAATTCAAGAAAACAAATCAGAATTTTCACTTGGCACGACCGTGCGTGCAAAAGTGGCACGACCGTGCTATCAAAGCCAAGAGGTTTTCACACAAAATTCCTTTTTGGCACGACCGTGCCCATAAAAGGCGCACGACCGTGCTAAATCTGCCGAGTGATTTTCACCCAAAATTCATTTTTGGCACGACCGTGCCCATAAAAGGCGCACGACCGTGCTAACACTGCCGAGAGATTTTTGCCTAAAGGCGATATTTGGCACGACCGTGCCAATTAAAGGCGCACGACCGTGCGGTACAAATTTTGGCCCTTTTCCCCTGAATTCAAGTTTCATTAATTCTCCGTCCCACACGTAGGAGTAACATTTAACCAACACTCCTAACATTCTCAGGAGTATACTAACAAGTTTAGAACTCCTATTTCAAGCCCAATTCATTTCTTTTACCGTCCCATAAATAATAGGACAATTTCCTTTTATTCCATTTCAATATTTCACCGTCCCCAAAAGTATAAGTACAATTTTATATTATACTAATATACCCATCTAGGGATACTTCCATTCATTTCCCGTACCACAAATAATGGTACGATTTTTCTAATAATATTTAAATCAAGTTACTATTTTACCGTCTCACGAATAGGAGTATAATTTTTCCTATTAATCCACTTAACAACCCAGAGGGTTATAACCAATTTGAAGCACTTTTCAAATTTCTTTCATACATACGCTGTATATTTATACTCCCTTCGTCCCAAAATTACAAGTATCACGAAAATTACCCAAAACACAATTTTAACAAGAACAAATAGCGGGAATAACATATATGCATGTTATTACAAGTAAGGGGGAGCTAATAACTTACCTAGTCAAAAATCAAGTTGACCCAAATTAATTTCTGATCGGTCTGGAACGCTCTATTCAACGCCACGAATATTTATCCGGGACAAGAATCACGAACAGAGGGATAACTAAGCTCGAGGAGTCGAGAATAGGACGGAGCTTTCTTTCTTTTTACCCACAGAGGGAGTAAACGTAGAAATGGTGTTTGGGGAGGATAATGATCCCCAGACAACAAGATATACTTATCAAGTTTCCAAGAATTGCAACTAGGCCCCTCAAGTTCTAACTTTGACAAAAAGGCCCCTAAACTTTCAACTTTGACATTTAACCACCTTAATTTTCTAAAGTTGCTAAATAATTAACTCAAATAAAATAGCATATAAATATGCTAGTCAAGAATTTAACAAACACGTTAAATATTTAACAAGAATAAAGATGGGCGTTACAACCTCCACGGGCAAAGGGAAACAGATATTATTATGGCGGAGAAACAATTACAAGAAGATAATCACACTAATCTATGTTTGCATGAACTTTGACCACAAAGTTCCTAGCTATGCAAATCCCTAGAACTAGAATTACTGATCTTTCTCTTCATGTCAATTGAATCAAGCACACAAAAATACTAGTTTATGGCTAGTATTTATAGGCTAGAGACCTAAACCAGAAGACAGAAAGAGTCCTAAATCAAATCCTAAAAGGATTTAATTACTTTCCTTTTTCTTCTCAAATTTGACTTCTTTTTCAAAGTCATACTCTAACATCGTCTGCAATGGCGGTAGAGAGATGGAGAGAGAGAAAGAGAGAGAGAGAGAGAGAGAGATGGCGGAAGAAGGGAAAAGACGGCCGAAAAGATCGCATGTGTGTGGTCTACTGTGTGTTTTCCACGTTTTATGCCCTAGATTCATTAACCGATTTACTGCCTCTTGAACCGCGAATTATTAATGAACCGATTTCTCTAATATCAAAACAGGTCTTTTTTTAATGTTTGGGGGAAACTAGTTTCCCCCAAAACTCCAACTAATATGTGTGGCTCTCTTTTCAAAAAGAAAAAAAATATATCAATTTTTCAAAAATAAACATATTATTTTTACATACAACTAAAACAAAATCTTTAGAAAAATATTTATCTGTATATGACAATTTTTATTGACAGAGACGCAGCCATAATCTCTCCTTTCCAAATTTCATAACCTATTTTAATGTTTCAAATTAAAGTACACCTGAAAAGATTGACTTACAATAGTGTAAAAAAAAAAAAAAATTCTTTTGCTATCCTATCAAAGTTTAAATTTTACAAGTATAAAAAGTTAAATGTGAAAAGGGAAATTGTAAAAATCACTCAAACACATTCTGAGACCAAAAAAAAAAAAGTCACTCATGTATTGTTAGGAGAGAAATTATACTCTCCGGTAAGGTCCTACTTAATAGCAAAAGATGAATAGTATTTTGAACAAATTTATTGTTACAATGCTTGTATAATTTTATTTAGAGAAAAAAGAAAATAAAGATTAGTTTTTACTCTCTTATATTATGAACAGTATTTTAAACAATTATAAACATACAAAACTAAAATAGAACTCTTAGTCTGAGTGCTTACCATTAAGGCATCAAACAATATAGTGTATAAAGCCGCCTGCTCTTTATATTAACCTTGTATAAATTAGTTAATAACAATAGTGTGTGAAGTCGTCTGCTCTTTATATCAACCTGGTTCAAATAATTAGTCAATTATGTACTCCCTCCGTCCATGACGATATAACAATATGGACAATCTTCCCTTTTAAAGGTTTCATTGATAAATCAAACTTTATATTTTATATTATTTTTATTCGTCGACACCCACTGTCATAGTCGGCCCTGGAACTACTCCACCCAACGACCTCAATTCAACCACTTCTGGGAGTTTATTTGGTGTGGCTAAGAACGCTCTCAAAAACATCTCATCCGTCTAAACACAAAAGCAGGCGAGGGGGCGAGATCGTAGCCGAGTAGGGCAGAGCAATCTTGAGTATCGCAATTCGAAATCCGTCGTACAACAACTATCCACTACAGTTCTCTACCCCACTTTCTCTCTTCTATAACATTTGATACCCACAACAACAATCTAATCTTAATCTTTCCTTAATCTCTTAATCCCCGCACACACTTAACAACGTTCACATTGTTATGAGACGAACGGAGTATACACCAATTTCTACCCTCTTGTTCTACATACAACTCATCCTCAGTCTAGCTTATTTAATTTTGGAAACTGAGGGCTCCTCTACGTAGCATAGCACATTCTAATCGACATACTCCTAAAAGCCAAGGATTGTTTTCATAATGATGTCGAAGAACCCTCTAGAAATGGTATAGTTTCAAAACAACCACCTTGACCACATGTACATATAATTTACCTTCTAACAAGACAACAAAATATAAAGGGCAAATTGCAATTTAGTAACCTGAGTTTGTCACGGTGTTTCAATTGGTTATCCAATTTGTGTTTGTTACAATTTGGTTACTGAATGTGTCTTTTTGTTGCAATCAGGTGTAATTTTGGATGTGTTGGTGTTGGTGCCCTAGGCACGTTTGTTAAACGTTGTATAAGTTATCATTTTATTCATAATGATAAAGAGATAATAAGATTATTACTATGGCTCGTGTTTGCTTATAATAATCTCCGTCCCTAGAGCTTGTTAAGCACTAGTATAAAGGCTAAATGATCATGGGATGATCATGTTAGATTTATGGGTACTTGTTTGGAACAAGGTACTGGACATGACCCGCGGTATGAGATTTATGTCATGGTCAATGTCATATATAAATCTCATATTAGTTATGTCATTTGAATCCTTGGACATGAAGTTATTATAGTCTTCCACTTGATGAACATTATGTTTGACATATTCAAACGCTGCCTTAACACGGTAGTTATAAAGGGTATGATTGGCATGATTGGATTCACGTAGGGAAGAATAATAAGCCAAATGGATTTGTCCCTCTTCGGAGAGATGTCAAGCTTGGGCCCCTCGAAGGAATGATGTTGATGAAATGTTTGGCCAAACTCAAATGGATTGATTGGATCAATGTCATTTGGATTATCAACATATTCGGAATCGAGAAAGTATTGAACAATACAAGTTGACTTGTTGACCATGACTTGTGTTCAATGACATCGTGGACAAAAGGATTATGACATATTCTAAAGGAATGCGAACTTGTATCTAGTTATACTATTTGGGTAGATATGACGGTTTGCTAGAACCTAATCATATCTTATGGGATCATGTTTGAGCCCATTGCCAACTTAGTATAATCCTAGAGGGTCACACACAATAGAACGAATCTTTAAAAGGACTACATTGGAATTTTGGAAATTCTGGACATCCTGGGAAGTAGGCGACCGCACAGTATGGACTGGGCGGCCGCACAATTATCTTAGTTTTGTGCCAGTTTTGCTTCAGATAGTTGTGCGACCGCACAGAGGGTTTTGGGCGGCCGCACAGTGCTGTCGGGTGGCAGATTCCTAATTTGATTAGGAAACGAATTTTGGACGGATTTTGACACAAGTTTCCTATTTGGAATAGGTTATGCTTGTGTATAAAAGACCAAATTCGGCCAGCACTCAATGCTAATGATTTTGTGAGTCTCAAAGAGTTTGAGAGAGGGTTTATTTTGTTCTAAGACATTCTTGGTTGAAGAACAAAATAATACACAAAATAAATTCCATATAGTTCTTTTGATTGTGAAAAAGTGTTTCACAATTTGGTCTAGCAACCAAGATCAAAGAAGCTACTTTGATATTCGTTCGAAGTGTGGATACCGCTAGAGGGTGAAACTTATCATCTTCATAGTTCGTGATTCTTGCTTTGTTCGTGATCAAGATTTCAAGCCTCCATTGAATTCAAGGTTGCAAAATCAAAGGCATCAAGGGTTAGTATTCTAGTATTCATTATGTTGTATTTGACTTAATCATATGAATGGATCTATGGGCTTTGGGTTTCATAAATTTTAAATGCTTAATTCCGCTGCGCATGTGACTACGAAACCCAACAGTGGTATCAGAGCCCGGTTCATGTTGATTATTTCAATACATAATCATGTTGTGTGTATATAAATTGTTTATGTGCCTAGCATGATTTGAATATTGGGATTATGATGTTTATGTGGTCTATGCGTTTTATGTGGTTTATTGTTTTATAAACTTTAATCGCACTGTTCAATCGCAATTAAAATTATGGTGGATTTAAAATTGTTTGGATTATCAATTTTTGATTGGATCAAAGTTTTGATATTCTAGGGATTCAAGAATAAATCGTTTATTCAAGGTTTTGATGATCATGGTGATTGGATCACCAAGAACACCAAATCCTAATTGAATTGGGAAAAACAATTTTGAGAAAAATTTTGGAACTTTAGAAATTTGGATTTTTCGCAAGGGGTCCGACCGGACCCAAGCCTTGACCCGGCCGGACCTAGGGTTTGGCGCGGGGGTAGGGTTTAAGTTTTGGGTGTGGATCTTGGGTTTAAATCTCCTATTTGTTTTAGTCTTGTGATTCTAAGATTAGTTCAATGTTTGGATGGCTAATCTACGTTCATCGAGATTGTGTTTCCCAAACTTGATCGCAATCAAGGTTTCAAAGATAAAACGAAATTAGAATTATGAAGAGTTCATAATTGCTAAAATTGAGAAACAAAGTTCTTGATTCAATGATTGGAGATCCATGTGGAATTGTGAATGCAATTGGCCTACGTTCATCGAGACCATCTATTGCTTAGTTTCGGCCACATGGACTACTTTCTTGGTTTCTTGAATTAGTGCGGAATTGTGGTTGCAAATGGCTTAGTTCGGCCGCACTTCTTGTTGTCTTGATTTGGAGATGATGACCAAAGTTCAAATAATCTCATCCTCATAATAATAGAGAAACTAATGACACATAAATATTATGCTTAAATTAATGGAGATTAATTTAGTGGCTAAACTTGATGCGTAACATGTTTATCTTGTGTGCTCATAAATGTGTTGTATGCTATATGGTGATGAACCTTCAAAGAAAGTTTTAAGTCCTCTTGCCATGCCATGATTAAAACACTTGTAAGTACACGGGTATTTTCATGTGGGCTCGCCAAAGCGAGGTGCATTGATTTTATCTTTGTATGAGCAAGATGAGTGAATAAGAGTTTCCTATGCGTTTAAAATGGTTGGACTTAATTAGGCGTCAAAACAGTTTTGGGCCTAGGCAAAGATGAGGTTAAATATGCTTTTGAAATTGGATCCCTAAGAATCATATTGGATATGATTGACAAGAAATTGTCTACCTAATTAATTTGATTTTGAGCGGTGCGCCATAGCGTACTTGAAATTAAATTAAAGTTGGATCTTAGCCCAAATTTAAAGGAATCTCATAAAAGAATCTGAGAGTCATATGAGATATGATTGACAGGGTTGTCTACCTAATTAATTTGGTTTTGAGCGGTGCGCAAAAGCGTACTCAAGATTAAATTAAAGTTGGATCTTAGCCCATTTAAATTATATTATACATTGGATGTATAAGAAGGTTATATAATTTAGTGGGAGTATTTTTAGAAAATACATTATTTATCTCTTTAATGAGATTGGTACTTGTAAAATTTTGGAAATTTTGCATAAGTTGTAGATGACAACTAAAATCGTTGCGATTAATCCTTGTTAAGGATAAAGCTTCAAAAGAATGGCACAAACTTCATGGATTGGATCCTGAGCTTAAGAATCGTTCTAAGGCAAGAAGATGGGTTGTACATTCTTGATGGGCCTATTCCTAAAGAACCTAATGCCGGAGTAGACAATCACAAGAATCATGAGTATGATTCTAGGAATGTGAGTTGTCTTATGCTCGCGATTATGTGCTCAAAACTCCAACAAAGTTTGGAACTTGTAGAAGCCTATTAGATAGGCGTGGAGTTGAGTTACATGTTTCAAAGAGAAATCTAGGCAAGAGAGGTATAAAACCATTATTGCATTCACTTCTTGCAAAAGGAGTAAAGGGCAATAAGTGGAACCTCACATGCTTAAGATAAAGGCTACGTAGAGCATCTTGAGAAACTTGGTTGTCCAATTGGATTGGAGCAAGCCACGGATCTCATTCTTGATTCATTGTCCAAAAGTTATAATCACTTTGTGATGAACTATAACATGCTTGGAATGAATAAGAATATCTCCGAATTGCATGATATGCTAAAAAAAAAAAAAAAAACTGTGGAGATGAAGATGGTGGAGAATGGATTCTCCAGAGCTCATGGTTCATAATGGAAAAGGGTCAAATGCCAAAAGAAAGGTAAGACAAGGGTTGTCAAAACCTAAAACTATAATTGATGCAATTTGGAAAAATGGCAATTGGATTGACCATTTAAAATTGTAGTCAAAAGATAAGACAAGAGTTGTCAAACCTAAAGAAAATAATTATGGTTATAATAATAACTCTAAATTGATGCAATTTGGTAATGTGGCAATTGGATTGACCATTTAGAATTGTAGTCAAAATTTTGGGTGATCAATAAAAGGAATGGTAGTGGGACTACCACTCAGAATATTTATGTTATAAATTATTCTTTCTAAATTTAATTATTGGGTATTGGATACCAGAATAATTAGTAAGATGAAAGACTACTTATAGTAAAGTTTTATCTATAAACAGTAATGATGCAATGGTTGCAACATTGTTCGTAGAACACTTGTAAAGTGACTTTACTGATGAAGTAGAAAACATTATTTTGTTCAAGATAATGAAGGATATTAATTTCTTATTTGGAATAAGAAAAGTGCTTTATTTATTATGATTTACTTCATTGTGTTATCATATAGATAAATCTTATATCCTAAATCTTGAAGAACAAAATAATAAAGACTATAACATAAATAATTAAAATTCTTTATGCATTATTGTTTTGATCAAATAAAAAAAAGATGCATATCTAAAATTCTATGGGACGGAGTTTTAAGTCATATGATTTGAAATCACATGATTTATGCAAATCTTTTTTACTTGGACCAAGACATCCTTTACTATGATTGGTAAAAGGCTAATATCTTAATTGACCTAATACATTTTGATGTGTATGGTGCATTAAGAAGAAATGCTAAAAGAATTTTTTTTTATTATACTTGGTAAAACTATTCAAAGACTCTGATTGGATCATGATGACGAATAATTGAACCAAGAATTTGACAGTCATCATTAAAGTTGTGAAATAGTTTCACAAATTAACTTCACTAAGAACATCATTTTAAATGATGTGTCTCCATGGAAGTATAGGAACCTTATTGGATATGGTTAATTGGATGACTAAGTCAAATAGATCTTCCGTTATTTGTTTTGGGGTTATGTATTTGAAACCGCTATGATTATACTAATCTGAATTCCATCAAGAGAGGTTAAAAGATGAAAGAAAACTCGGTTTGCCTTTCATAAAGATTTAAGATGGTGAGATTTTTTTTTTTGAAAAGAGTTGTCTGGGACACACTCACATTTAAATCTAATAAATATATTTTCATGGGATATCCTAAGGAAACTTGAGGATATAATTTTACTCATAAGAAACAAATGGTTTGTTGATTATGATGATACTTTTCTAGATAAATGGTTTATCTCTAAAAGAATCAGTGGGAGTAAAATGTATCTCGAATTGTTCGATACCTAGAAAATATATTTTAACCTAAGATGGAAGTTGAACAAGTTTTCACAAGGAGTCGTGAAAAGTCTGTTCAAGATATACAAATACTTGCAATACATGATAGGATACAATCTATTAGTAGAAATATTGGATATTTCGAAATAGAAAGTATTGAGGTAAAGTTCATTTAGAATGAAGTATTTACCACCTATCAAAGATGCAATATCAACTCCACATTTAGATTAATGGCTTGGAGTCATAAAATCTAAAAGGCAATTCATGTATAATAATCAAGTTTGGAACTTGATAATTCTAACCTAAGGTGTAAAAACCAAAGGAGATGAATGACTTTTCTTGGAGAAAAACTTACATGGGTAGCAATAAACTTATTAGAATTTTCATAGTCACGTGTTCATATTTGGAATATGAAATTTGGCAAAATGATGTCAAAACAAGCGTTCCTCAACGGGAACTCACTTAAGGATGTATTGGATACAACCTAAAGGTTTTGATAGTCAAGAAAATTCTAAAAAGGTATGAAAGTTGCGAAGATTCATTGGATGGATTGAAGCAAGCTTTTGGGAGTTGGAATCTCCGTTTTGATAAGTCATAGAGACTTGGCTTGATCAAGAACGAAGATGAATCTTGTATATACAAGAAGATTAGTGGGAGCATGGTGCTATTCCTTATCTAATATGTGGATGACATATTGCTCATTGGAAACGACATTCCTATACTTTAATCTGTAAAGATTTGGTTAAGAAAGTGTTTCGCAATGAAGAATATGGATGAAGCATAAGTCATTGGCATTAAGATCTATAGAGATAGATCAAGGAAGCTAAATGGTTTAAAGCCAATGTACATACATTGACAAAGTCATAAGAAGATTTCGCATGGAAAATTCTAAGAGAGGACATTTGTCAGTGTTACATGGAGTTTCTCTAAGCAAGACTCAATGTCCTAAAGACAAAAGATGAGCATAAGAAAAACGAATGAGATGCCATTTGCTTCGGCAATTGGATCCATAATGCCATGATAAGTACTAAGGCGGATATATCTAATGCTTGGAGCATGACGAGTAGATATTAATCCGATAACCGGTGAGAGTCATTGGATGGCTGTGAAACAGTTCTTAAAGCACTTTAGAAGGACTGAAGAATTGTTTTGATCTATGAAGGGATGGAAGATGGTCTCGTCGTATATGGGTACGCGGATGCATGCTTCCAAACCGACAAAGATGATAAAAGATCGCAATTGAGTTTTATAAATAATAGTGAAGCTGTAAATTGGAATAGTTCCAAGCAGAGTCACTAAATTCTACAACTAAATCTAAGTATATTGCTGCATTGGATGCTGCAAAGGAAGTCGTTTGGATTAAGAAGTTCATGGTGAACTTAAGATGGTTCCTAGTATTGCTAATCCAATAGACCATATTAGTGATAATAGTGGTGCTATTAATCAAGCAATGGAACCAAGGGCACATCCTAAATCCAAACACATACTTAGGCGTTTTCTTATCGTTCGAGAAATCGTTGATAAGGGAGACGTAAATATATGCAAAGTACCAAGTAATGATAACGTTACGGACACGCTAAACAATGGGACTTCCACAAGCTAAACATGATGGTCATGTTGGGTCCATAGGTATTGGATACCTAGGGAATTGGGCCTAGGGCAAGTGGGAGATTGTTGGTGTTGGTGCCCTAGACACGTTTGTTAAACGTTGTATAAGTTATCATTTTATTCATAATGATAAAGAGATAATAAGATTATTACTATGGCTCGTGTTTGCTTATAATAATCTCCGTCCCTAGAGCTTGTTATGCACTAGTATAAAGACTAAATGATCATGGGATGATCATGTTAGATTTATGGGTACTTGTTTGGAACAAGGTACTGGACATGACCCGCGGTATGAGATTTATGTCATGGTCAATGTCATATATAAATCTCATATTAGTTATGTCATTTGAATCCTTGGACATGAAGTTATTATAGTCTTCCACTTGATGAACATTATGTTTGACATATTCAAACGCTGCCTTAACACGGTAGTTATAAAGGGTATGATTGGCATGATTGGATTCACGTAGGGAAGAATAATAAGCCAAATGGATTTGTCCCTCTTCGGAGAGATGTCAAGCTTGGGCCCCTCGAAGGAATGATGTTGATGAAATGTTTGGCCAAACTCAAATGGATTGATTGATCAATGTCATTTGGATTATCAACATATTCGGAATCGAGAAAGTATTGAACAATACAAGTTGACTTGTTGACCATGACTTGTGTTCAATGACATCGTGGACAAAAGGATTATGACATATTCTAAAGGAATGCGAACTTGTATCTAGTTATACTATTTGGGTAGGTATGACGGTTTGCTAGAACCTAATCATATCTTATGGGATCATGTTTGAGCCCATTGCCAACTTAGTATAATCCTAGAGGGTCACACACAATAGAACGAATCTTTAAAAGGACTACATTGGAATTTTGGAAATTCTGGACATCCTGGGAAGTGGGCGACCGCACAGTATGGACTGGGCGGCCGCACAATTATCTTAGTTTTGTGCCAGTTTTGCTTCAGATAGTTGTGCGACCGCACAGAGGGTTTTGGGCGGCCGCACAGTGCTGTCGGGTGGCAGATTCCTAATTTGATTAGGAAACGAATTTTGGACGGATTTTGACACAAGTTTCCTATTTGGAATAGGTTATGCTTGTGTATAAAAGACCAAATTCGGCCAACACTCAATGCTAATGATTTTGTGAGTCTTAAAGAGTTTGAGAGAGGGTTTATTTTGTTCTAAGACATTCTTGGTTGAAGAACAAAATAATACACAAAATAAATTCCATATAGTTCTTTTGATTGTGAAAAAGTGTTTCACAATTTGGTCTAGCAACCAAGATCAAAGAAGCTACTTTGATATTCGTTCGAAGTGTGGATACCGCTAGAGGGTGAAACTTATCATCTTCATAGTTCGTGATTCTTGCTTTGTTCGTGATCAAGATTTCAAGCCTCCATTGAATTCAAGGTTGCAAAATCAAAGGCATCAAGGGTTAGTATTCTAGTATTCATTATGTTGTATTTGACTTAATCATATGAATGGATCTATGGGCTTTGGGTTTCATAAATTTTAAATGCTTAATTCCGCTGCGCATGTGACTACGAAACCCAACAGGATGGCCCGTCAAAAAACTAACGAAAATTGATGAAAAACGTAACAAGCTTCTTTCAAAATTGAAATGAACACCCCCACAATTTAAATTATCCCACTACACCCCCTAGCTCTTAACGAATGTTAAAACACTAACAAAAGGAAAAATATAAATGTGTATGAATGTGTGTGTGTGTGTGTGTGTGTGTGTGTGTGTATACCTTCATCTTCAACCTTTTGCACAACCACACACCACCACCACCAAAAAGGCAGCACTGCCTCATTGCCGTCGTCGCCACCGTGCCACCGCCATGAACAAAATTATACACCAAGCCTTTTTACTTCAATCGTTTCTCAATCCAAACAATAAAATCAATGAATTAAACCAAAGAAACACCAAATCACCCACCACCATGTTGGAGTAGAGATCCTCAAAAGGAACAAAAGGGAGAATTCCAGGCGGAGGGAGCGAGCGGGCGCTCGGTGACCAGCAGGCGGGCGCTTATTTGGACAGTAGGTTTGGCTCTTCGAAAATCAAAGGCAGGCGGGCGCTTGGGGTAGTCCAGGCGGGCGCCTGGTCCGCTGACGGGATTTCGGGATTCTTTTTTGTTTAGGTTTAGATCTTATTCCAGAGCATGTATTTAAGCAATGTTCCGCCCCCAAACTCATTGTAACTTCAGAATAACATATTATAGTGCAAGATCCTGGCTTGGTAGTGCCCCCAGACGTAGTCAAACATATTGACGAACTGGGTAAACAATTTTTG
The DNA here is from genome assembly GCA_026119855.1 of Campanula takesimana. Classification (NCBI taxonomy): domain Eukaryota; kingdom Viridiplantae; phylum Streptophyta; class Magnoliopsida; order Asterales; family Campanulaceae; genus Campanula; species Campanula takesimana. Next base: position 1,068,700 of record JAOWBW010000354.1, on the reverse strand, counting down.
TGTCTTTTGCTCTGTTATTTTCTTGTGCTTTGTTTGTGTGCCATTATTTTCTTGGGGTTATTGCTTGGGTTGTGAGGGTCAAATCCACAACAACTGGTATCAAGAGCTCTGGTTGGAGATCAGGGTTAATCGATCGATTGGTTTATCGGATGATTGGGGTTTGTCAAGCAATCAAGAATGGGCAAGGATAAACAAGCGGTAGAGAAATTCGATGGGTCTGACTACGGTTTTTGGAGGATGCAAATAGAGGATCTCTTGTACAACAAAGATCTCTATAAGCCTCTAAAGGGAGTCAAGCCGGAAGGAGAAAAGCAAGAAGATTGGGATCTCATGGATCGGAAGGCCCTAGGGGTGGTTAGATCTACTTTGTCAAAGTGGATCGCGAAGACTACCAAGAAGGCAAAAACCACAAAGGAGCTATTGGATTATCTTACTGAGAGATTTGAAACTCCATCTGCTGCAAACAATGTTGATTTGATACGCAAGATGGGTAGTCTCAAGATGCAAGAGGGAGGATCCTTAGCTAAACACATCGATGAGTTTATGGATGTTATAGACTCATTGACTGCGTTGGATATTACGTTTGATGATGAGGTTCATGCGTGTTTGTTGCTAGCGTCTTTACCAGGAAGTTGGAGCGGAACGGTGACAGCGATCAATGCTTCAGCGGGTAAGAACAAATTGAAGTATGATGATGTTAAAGACTTTCTGTTGGGCGAGGAAAATCGTTTGAAGAAATTGGGGACATCGTCTACTTCGGGATCGGCCTTAGCTACCACTAGCAGGGGAAGGCCGGGTACTAGCAATAAAGAGAGAACTGAATCAAGGGAAAACGTAGTGGGTGGTAAGGGCAAGGCTGTGGAGATTAGAGATAAACCAAGGGTCGCGAAAAGATCGGTGCAGTGTTATCATTGCAAGGAGTTAGGACACTACAAGAAGGATTGTCCCATGCGAAGGGATAAATCGGCGAATGTGATAGTCGAAGGTGAAGATGTACTGGTTCTAAGTGTTAGTAGTGCGCTAGAATCATGGGTGCTGGATTCGGGGGCATCATTCCACTCATGCGGGCATGCAAAGGAGATGGAAAATTATACTTCCGGTGATTTCGGTAAGCTCTATCTGGCGGATGGCGGGCCTTCGGAAATCAAGGGGAAGGGGGATGTCAGGATAGGAGCATCGGACGGGAAGATCCTACATCTACAAGGGGTCAGACACATTCCGGGTTTGAAAAAGAACCTGCTATCAGTTGGGCAGTTGGATGAAGAAGGTTACAAGGTAACTTTTGGCTGCAGGAACTGGGTTATTACCAAGGAGGATTCGGAGATCGCTCGGGGTAATAAAGAGGGGACATTGTATTTGGCGAATAACACCAAGGATAGTATCGCGGTGGCGTCAGCCAAGGGTGATACTGATTTGTGGCACTGTCGATTGGGTCACATGAGTGAGAAGGGGATGAAGGTACTTTGCTCAAAGGGATTACTACCGGGTTTGAAGACAGTCGACGTGGGGATCTGCGAAGATTGTGTGTTCGGCAAACAGGCGAGAAGTAATTTCTCGAGGACGGGTAGGGCTTTGAGGGAAGCAAAGTTAGAACTGGTTCACACGGATTTGTGGGGACCATCTCCGGTAACTTCTCTGGGTGGTGCGTTATATTACATGACCTTTATTGATGATTCGACAAGGAAAGTCTGGGTCTATTTCTTGAAACACAAAGATGAGGCATTCGAGGTGTTTAAGAAATGGAAGGCATTGGTGGAGAATCAGAAGGGACTTAAGCTTAAATGCTTGAGACCAGATAATGGTGGGGAGTATGAGCTCGGGGAGTTCAAGGAATATTGTGCAGCGAATGGCATTCGCATGGAGAAGACTCCAAAGGGCACACCATAACACAATGGGGTTGCAGAGAGGATGAACAGGACATTGAACGAGCGGGCTAGAAGTATGAGGTTGAAGTGTGGACTTCCGAAGACGTTCTGGGCATATGCAGTTGACACGGCCGCTTTCTTGATCAATCGGGGACCATCGGTACCATTGGGGAATGAAATTCCAGAGGAAGCATGGAGTGGCAAGCAGGTAAATCTGTCCTTTCTTCACATATTTGGCTGCGTTTCATATGTTCATATTGATTCTGCTGATAGAACTAAGTTAGATGCATAATCTTTAAAATGTACGTTTATTGGGTATGGCGGGGATGACTTCGGGTGTAAGTTTTGGGATGACCAAAACCATAAAATTATTCGTAGTCGAGATGTGGTATTCAATGAACATGTATTGTACAAGGACAGAAAGGGGGCATCTGATGATATTAGTTCGGAACCGGAGGTTGTAGAGGTGGATATTCCAGACTCGGGTGGGAGCAGGACGGTTCATGATGACCAAGGTCAGGGGGTCACTGAAGATGAACCACATACTCCAGAACCGGATATTCCGCTGCGTAGATCCAGCAGATTGCGTGGATCACTTGACAGGTATACTCCTTCGAATTACTATTTGTTGCTAACAGATAGTGGTGAGCCGGAATGTTATGCGGAGGCTGTTCGTAGTGCACTTTGTGATAAGTGGAAAGCTGCGATGGATGATGAGATGGACTCATTAAAGGCCAACAAAACATGGGAGTTGATTAAACTGCCTAAGGGGAAGAAGGCATTGCATAACAAGTAGGTTTACAGGATCAAGGAGGAAGCAAACGGCAGTAAGCGTTACAAGGCAAGGTTGGTTGTAAAAGGGTTTCAGCAGAAATACGGTATTGACTACACCGAGGTATTCACTCCCGTTGTGAAGATGACCACTATCAGAATGGTTCTGGGCATAGTAGTGGCAGATAATTTGCTGCTGGAACAGATGGATGTAAAGACGGTCTTCCTTCATGGGGATTTGGAGGAAGAAATTTACATGGTACAACTAGAGGGTTACTTGTCTAAGGGTAGCGAGGAACTGGTTTGCAGGTTGACTAAGAGCTTGTATGGCCTTAAACAAGCTCCTAGGCAGTGGTACAGAAAGTTCGATGGATTCATGCACGATATTGATTTTATCAGATGTGAGGCGGATCATTGTTGCTACTTCAAGAACACGGACAACGGGTACATAATCTTGCTGTTATATATGTATGACATGCTAATAGCGGGCTCTAGCAGTAGAGAGGTAAACAGATTGAAGGCTCAGTTGTCAGACCGGTTCGAGATGAAGGATTTGGGGGAGGCCAGAAAAATCTTGGGCATGCGGATTGACCTGGATAGGGAGTCGGGTAAGTTGGTTCTTTCACAAGCAGAATATGTTGAGAAAGTCTTGGCAAGGTTTTGCATGGAAGAGGCGAAGCCAACAGTGACACCATTGGGTATGCATTTCAAGCTATCCGAGAAGGACTCACCTAAGGGCAAGGAGGAGCGTGACAAGATGGAGAGGACTCCATATGCTTCGGCAGTGGGGAGTCTAATGTATGCAATGGTGTGTACAAGGCCGGACATTGCACATGCGGTGTGTAACGCCCATCCTTAATCTCGTTAAATATTTGACTTATTTGTTAAATTCTTGACTTGCTTGTTAAATTCTTGACTAGCATATTTATATGTTATTTTATTTGAGTTAATTATTTAACTACTTTAGAAAGTTAAGGTGGTTAAATGTCAAAGTTGAAAGTTTAGGGGCCTTTTTGTCAAAGTTAGAACTTGAGGGGCCAAATTGCAATTCTTGGAAAGTTCCAAGTATATCTTGTTTTGGTTTGCTGGAGGAAGTATTTCTTCCCCAATTCTCTGTACGTCTCCTTCTGTTCTAAAGCCAAGGTTAGGATTCTTCCTATTCTCGACTCCTCGCGATTAATTATCCCTCTGTTCGTGATTCCGGTCCCGGATAAATATTCGTGGCGTTGAATAGAGCGTTCCAGGCCGATCAGAAATTAATTTGGGTCAACTTGATTTTTGACTAGGTAAGTTATTGACTCCCCCTTGCTTGTAATAACATGCATATATGTTATTTCCGCTACTTGTTCTTGTTAAAATTGTGTTTTGAGCAATTTTTGTGCTACTTGTAAATTTAGGACGAAGGGAGTACTAAAAGACTCTGTAGAAAGATGAGGATACATGAACTTGAATTTGAGCATACTTCTATATGCTCTGAGTAATATTTGTGTGTAGGAAAATTACTCCTATTTGTGAGACGGTAAAATAGTAACTTGATTTAAATATTATTAGAAAAATCGTACCATTATTTGTGGTACGGGGAAATGAATGGAAGTATCCATAGATGGGTATATTAGTATAAAATAAAATTGTACTTATACTTTTGGGGACGGTGAAATATTGAAATGGAATAAAAGGAAATTATCCTATTATTTATGGGACGGTAAAAGAAATGAATTGGGCTTGAAATAGGAGTTCTAAACTTGTTAGTATACTCCTGAGAATGTTAGGAGTGTTAGTTAAATGTTACTCCTACGTGTGGGACGGAGAATTAATGAAACTTGAATTCAGGGGAAAAGGGCCAAAATTTGTACCGCACGGTCGTGCGCCTTTATTTGGCCCGGTCGTGCCAAATATCACCTTTAGGCAAATTTCCTCGACAGTGTTAGCACGGTCGTGCGCCTTTTATGGGCACGGTCGTGCCGAAAATGAGTTTTGTGTGAGAACCTCTCGACCTTGATAGCACGGTCGTGCCACTTTTGCACGCACGGTCGTGCCAAGGTGATTAGCACGGTCGTGCTCTTTGGTGTGCACGGTCGTGCCACCTGAAATCTGATTGTTCTTCTTGAATTGTTTCCTTCATAACTTTCTATAGGAAAGTCGGAATCAAGATCCGAAAGAAGCTGAATAACTTAGACTCAGAGGGATATTCAAAGAATAAATTAATGAGGTTTTAAAGTGATTGTATAGAGCACCTAGATAGGTGTTTTAGGACATTGAACTTGAGTATAAGAGTATGAATGCTCTTATGGGTCTGGAAAGCAACGTCTTGTGTACCTTAGGGGTATAAAACAATGTTTTGAACGTGAACATCCTAAGAATAGGATTGAGAATTGGTAAGAGTAAAGTGTATAACTCTTATACATGATTGAATGTCCAAAGATTGGAATAAAACTTGAAGTATAAGACAATAAAATCCTGTACATGACTTGAACATCCAAAGAAAAGGGATTAAAACATGAATATAAGATTAATAAATCTTGTATATGCCTTGACACCAATATATGGGTAAGGTGTAAACTCGAAAGTGCTCAGAACAAGCATTAACGTGAATAAGAAATATTCTTGACTTGTATGTGCAATCATCGCACATAGTTGCTTGATAACAATGTGACTTCTTGATTACTTGAAGCTTGTTTCCCGTTGAGCTAGTCCACGAATCTTGGATTAGTCTCCCCTATCGTAGCTAAAGTTTGTGTACCTAAAGGACACCAACTAATTCCTTGAACTTGAATATCCTAGGAATAGGATCGTGAACTTGATTGGGAGATGTATAGCTCATCTTCTTAATTAAAACGTGAATATAAGATAAATAAATCTTGTACTTGTCTTAAATAACCAAAGAGTTGGATTGATAACTTAAGTATAAGTTAATTAACTCTTGTACATGTTTAACCATCCAAGAAAATGGATTGAGAACTTGGATACAAGATAATAAAATCTTGTAAAAGTCTTGACTGTCTTGATTGTCTTGAAAGTCTTGAATGTCTTGAAACCATTACATGAATATGGTAATAACTTGAAAGAGTCTTGATGTGTATATGCAAATCTTGCATATATTTACTTGATATAATGTGGCTTCTTGATTGATTGGTACAGGGTATGAATAACCAAAGAATTGGGTTATGGAACTAGATAGAGAATGATTAACTCTTCTACATACTTGAACTTGATACGTGTATATTGGAAGTGCTATAAATAAGCACTAAAGTGTAAGTGATTTAGTTTAATCATGTATATACTTAATGAAGTATATAAAGAATGAAGAAGATATCTTGTCTTGAACTGATTCCTAAAGAAAATAGGGACTAGTGTAATATGAAGATAATTCATATAATCGTGAATACTACGATTTAAATTAATAAGAATGATTACAGAACACAATATGTGTTGGAAAATGTATTCGATTACTAACGATACATATACGTGAGATATGATTGTGACTAGGTAGGAATGTGACCTATGCTACTACGTGTTTAGAGTCTAAGGTATTGGGCTCTATTTGATAGTAAGGGTATCGGGATAGACACTTTAATGTGTTAAACGTGATATGAATATGTACGTGCAAACTTGGCATGTGACAAAGTGATATACCCTACTACTTGACTGAAGTCTGTTATTAATGGACTCTTACTTGGATTGATCGTGTTACATGGACACCTTATGTGCCAGTGTTATCTTGGTTTATATTCGCAATAATTGCGTACGTGTACTTGTATTCTCGTAAGCACATGATACATAATTACATGGTGCATATTCTCGTGAGCACATGATACATAGTTACATGGTGCATATTCTCGTGAGCACATGATACATAGTTACATGGTGCATATTCTCGTGAGCACATGATACATGATTACATGGTGCATAAAGAGTAGTCCACTAATAAGGGACTGAGTTCTGTTCTGTAGTTCAAGTAAACATCTACTTGTGCATTCTTGGTGAGTCCAGCTGGTTCTCCTTGCTTGTTCGAAAATATATAGGTTCACGCTTGTCGCGAGAGCTGGGGTTTAAGTGACAATCGGGTCCCTATGTATTTCCGCCCGACCCCTTACTACCGGCCATAGTAAGGGCATAGATTCCTTGGTTGGAGCAATAAGCCTGACCTAAGTGAATGCTAATTCCCGTCTTGTTCACCACGTGGATTTTGTATCTTGTGGATGACACTGGTTACCAGGTCTTCTTATATACTGCACAGCAGTTCTTGTTCCTGTTCTTGGTTGTCCTCAGCTAGAAAAGCATCGACAACAAATGGTATTCTTGGGAGAAATAAGGAAGGATTCAGGTACAATGCGTGATAGGCCTATGTGCATCTTGGTGAGTTGGTTTAGCCTCTCACTCTACTTGACTACTTGTTACCTGAACCTTTCTTGAGCTTGATTACTTGTTGAGTGGGATTAGCCTCTCCTATACTTGTTACTTGATGATACTTGATATATGTTTAGTTGAGTATCTACTTGTATTGCCTGATAACATGACATATAGTTGCATGTTAATAGCTTACTGAGATTTATCTCACCCTTTATTTGTTTAATTGTTTCCCCCCCCCCAGGAAAGCAGGGGATAGTACGCAGTGAGGCTCGACTTAGCTGGGAATTTACTCAGCAGGATATTCTTGTTCGAAGTTAGTGTCCTTTTATATTTTGGTAAGGACGATCTTGTATGAGTTAATAAACTCTGGGCTTGTATTGGGGTAGTATTTGTTGTCCCTAGACAGTCCTTGATGCCAGCTTATTTGCTAGGCATGTCTTCCGCTGTATGTAACCATTTTGGTTTTAATTTTCTTGGTCTAGAACTCGTGTGAGCTATCTTAGCTCCCTACTCTTGAGTATATATATCATGTCAGTTTTGTTTTTAACAGGTATTATTCCTGTTTTCCGTTAGTTTCTTGTTTCTTGTTAGTTACGCGCACCAGGTTCGAGGTTCTATTAGGGAATCCCGGAACTTGGGGCGTGTCACGGTGGGAGTAGTCAGCCGATACATGGGCAATCCAGGGAAGCAACATTGGGAAGCGGTTAAATGGATCCTGCGTTACTTGAAGGGTACTGCTGGAAAGGCTCTGTGTTTCTCAAGCAAGGATGTCGTGTTAGCGGGTTATGTGGATGCGGATTTGGCATCAAGTGATCTGGACAAGAGGAGAAGTACCACGGGTTATGTTTTCACATTGGGTGGTACGGCAATCTCCTGGGCTTCTAAATTGCAGAAGATCGTAGCTCAGTCGACTGCAGAACCAGAATATGTGGCAGTGACCGAGACAAGTAAAGAGATGGTATGGTTGCAGAACTTCTTGGGTGAACTTGGGAAGACGCGAAGTGGTAATGCTCTCTACAGTGACAGTCAGAGTGTAATTCATTTGGCTAAGAATCCGGCGTTTCATTCTAGGACGAAGCACATTGAGCTGAGGTTTCACTACATCAGGCATCTCTTGGAAAGGAAGATCTTAAGGCTGGAGAAGATATTGGGATCGGAGAACCCGGCTGACATGTTAACCAAGGTGGTAAACTTTGATAAATGGAAGCTATGTATAGCTTCAATGGGGCTTGGGGAATAGGAGAGGAGGAAGGCACTACCATGATCGAGGTGAGCACTAAGACGACACCATGGATGAGTTGAAGACGGATACGGGGTTTGTATATGCGGTTGATCTCTAGGTGGGAGATTGTTGGAGTAGAGATCCTCAAAAGAACAAAAGGGAGAATTCCAGGCGGAGGGAGCGAGCGGGCGCTCGGTGACCAGCAGGCGGGCGTTTATTTGGACAGTAGGTTTGGCTCTTCGGAAATCAAAGGCAGGCGGGCGCTTGGGATAGTCCAGGCGGGCGCCTGGTCCGCTGACGGGATTTCGGGATTCTTTTTTGTTTAGGTTTAGATCTTATTCCAGGGCATGTATTTAAGCAATGTTCCGCCCCCAAACTCATAGTGCAAGATCCTGGCTTGGTAGTGCCCTCAGACGTAGTCAAACATATTGACGAACTGGGTAAACAATTTCTGTGTCTTTTGCTCTGTTATTTTCTTGTGCTTTGTTTGTGTGCCATTATTTTCTTGGGGTTATTGCTTGGGTTGTGAGGGTCTAATCCACAACACACCACCAATCTCCACCACCACCATGCTGCCGCCACTGCTATCTAACCATCAACCACCACCACAACATTACAACACTACCTAAACACATCCATCAAATAATTCATTTCAAAGCCCAGAAATTAAAAAGAGAAAAAACCCTCAAACATTTCAAGATGACCCAAATCCACCATAGCCCTTCAAGTTCTAATCAAATCAATGAAAAAAGATGCACACAAAAATCAATCGACAATCCCGTACATAGAGAGGCAAGCGCACACAGACAAACACTCTCACACACACAAATCAAACCCTCTCACACGAAGACGCACTTGCATGTAATCGTATTCGAGAGATATAGAGATAGACGGGAGATTGAGCGACGAGGGAGAGAAGATTTCGATAGGGAAGGGGAGGGATAGTTAGAGGCGACGCGAGGAGACAATTAAGGGCGGCGCTAGGTTGCCGGAGAAGGATCTTGGGGTGGGATCGTATTCGTGGATAGAAGGTGGTTTGAAAAGCAGATTTTTTGGATTCCTGATTTCTATTTTTTCCCTTTCTTTTTTAGTTTCTTTTACTTTTTATTTCTTTCTTTTTCTCTCTTTATTTTAATCCTATTTCGCTTGATTTATTTTTAATATAATAATTAGTAAGTAATTTTTTTTTAATATATTAAAAATATTAAGAGGTTTAGTGAAATTTCTGAATTAAATCATTTCCAAATCTGAGATTTTTTATTATTATTATTTTTATTTTTTAGTAAAAACATTTGAAATTTGGCTAGCGCTGGAGGGTTTCTATTCGTTAAGAGCTAGGGGGCGTAGTGGGATAACTTAAACTACAGGGGTAATCATTGCAATTTTGAAAGATGCTTGTTACGCTTTTCATCCATTTTCGTTAGTTTTGTAACGGGCCATCCAAAATTACACCTGATTGCAACAAAAATACATATTCAATAACCAAATTGTAACGAACACAAACTGAATAACCAATTGAAACATATAAACAAACTCAGGTTACTAAATTGCAATTTGCCCAAATATAAACTCTCGACCACACTTTGGATTTTTCCTACCAACTCAACTTACACGCAGTAACTAGTAGAGATCGACTCAGTAGCAACTGACAAGTCCAAGAGGCAGAACAAACTTGTAGAAACTTATTGTATCATCTTTTCACATTATACTCCTTAAACTTAACATAACTCCGTCCCAAAATGTCTTCACATTTTTTTCGCCATTATTACAAAGGAACTTTGAGTAATAATTTCACACATTTTTCGCCTATGGTATTGGCAATACTTATGCCTATTAAAATGAGTAATATAAAAAGACTACCAAACTTTATACTTCATTTTGAAACAAACGCAAATGAAAAATATGATATTTATTTCTAGAGAGGGAATACTATTTTCCACATAATGATTTTCAAGTTTCTATTTCGTCATTTTATAAAATTTTTCTTTCAAAAAAATAATTATTAATCTATTTAATTATTTGTAGAATAGTAAATTGCGCTAAAATCATTCTCATATTTAAAAATACAACACTTTTTAAAATGGACTAACAAAAAATACATCCCTCACCATGGAGTATTTGCTTTTAATCTATGGAATATTTCCCTTTAATCCTATGTGCTCCCTCCGTCAACTAATACGTGTTGCTCTCTCTTAAAATATATATATATATATATATATAGGCAATGCTAGGCTTACAAAAGATGGCTACAAAATGTGGTGGCGATATTTCATTGGCTACATCGATAGTGGACCCGGCACGCTCTAATTAAAACACCAATACAATTATGACACCTCATTTTGTAGTCATCTTTTGTAACTCTATTATTTCCCTATATATATATATCAAGTCTTCAAATATAAACATATTTTTCTACATACAAGTAAAACAAATTGATGTAGCACAAGGACAAGGAGGCACGAGGAACCCAGGAACAAAGGTGCGCCCGGACCAAGTAGTAGACCCGGCCGGACCAAGCCACATCCGCCCAGACCACAAACATGACCCACCCTGACCTCGACATTCTGACTATACGAGGTGTTCGACTGGAATGGGACGACCGTGCTCGGCAAGTCGCCAGGAAATTAATTGTTTTGCAGAATTCATTTTTGATTAAGTATTTTGGGCATTTTTGGTAAAATTTTATGAGTCCTTTTTAGAATAGGGTTATATTATTTCCTAGCCTTTAAATACTCTTTTCATTCATTGTATTGAACACGTTTGTTCTTGAATATTTTTATAAAGTTTGCTTTTGCATCTTTGTGGGTTTAATCCCTAAAAACCATTGTTGGTTTTGTTGAAGGTGGATTCCTTCGGAAGGTGAATTCCTTCGTTTAATCGGGAGCTTCATCACTATTGGTGTTGTTCTTGCCAAACCCTAATTCGTGGATTCGAATTGGGTCAATTAAATCGTTGATTCGATTAATTGTCTATCCGGTTACTTTTATTTTAATTCCGCTGCAATCCTTTACATCGATTGGAATCAGAAAAGGACGATCCAAGGAGGAAGATGTCCAACGATCAAGGAAACAACAACAACAAGCAAGCGAATCATGGTGATTTGGCTGCGGTGTTAGAACGGTTCCGACATGATTTGGAGCAGCGCGAGGATGATTGTGTTGAACGCGAAGCGCAACGAGAGGCAGAACGAGCTGAACGGGATAGACGATTGACGGAAGCTTTGCAGGCTTTGCAAGTTGGTATTGGCAATCTTTGGCAGAGAGCAAAACGTCAAGATGAACGTGTCGACCGTGGGGTTTACAATCGTCGTGATCCGCCAGCCGGAGGAAATCAACGTAACTTGGCTGGTGGAGGTAATTTTAATTATGAACACAATCCCAAAATTAAGGCTGATTTGCCATTTTTCTGGTGAATTAGACATGGTTGAATTTTCTGATTGGCTTAAGGAATTTGAAAAATATTTTGCTTTAATGAATATTCCTGCTGAACGACAAGTTCCTTATGTTGCTTATAAATTAAGGGGTGGTGTATTTGTTAGGTGGAGGCAATTACGCACTCAAAATATTCGTAACAATAGACCCATGATTACTGAATGGCCTATGATGAGACAGGCGTTAAGGCAACGATTTTTACCTGCTAATGTTGAACAACAAATGTATCGAAAATTTTTGGACTGTCATCAGGGTACTAAATATGTTCGTGAGTACACGCATGAATTTCATTCTTGGTTTGCCCGTAACGATTTATGTGAGTCGGATGCTCAATTAACTGCTAGGTATATTTTTGGGCTTCAAGTTAATATTCAAAATCAGGTTGAGTTGACACAAGTTCACTTTTTGGATGAGGCCATTGATCGGGCTTCGACAGTTGAACGTCAGCTTACTGCTTCTGGGAGCACAGTTTCTTGTTCTTCTGTTGGTAATTCGCTAATGGCTAATGAGACAGCACGAGGTGTGGGTTCTAAGCCCGTTGCAGCAGAACAGATAACTACTGATGTTCCGGTTAAAAAGACCGTTACCCCAACTACTGGTGGTCAACAGAAGGATAATCCTTATACCAAAAACTATGGAACCAAGTGTTTTAAATGTGGGCAAACAGGACATATTTCTAGTGGTTCCATTCTTCGCAAGAATATTAATACGGTGGCTCAAGAGGATGATGAAGATGGTGATTGCGAGGAGGTTGTTTATGATCCTAATGTGGATGATGAAGACGGAGACGAACATACCGCGTGTGTGGTTCGTAGGCTTCCATTGCCTGCTCCCGTGGTCGAGGTTAATCCTGCACGACATAATATCTTTCGTACCAAGGGTAAGGTCAATGATATGGCGGTTCGCATTATTATTGACAGTGGAAGCAGTGAGAACTTGGTGGCAAGAGGTTTAGTCAATAAGCTCAAGCTTGATGTGCGTAACCATCCGTCTCCTTATGTTGTTGGGTGGATCAATACTACGGGCCCTTTGAAGGTAACACAACAATGTATCATTCCTTTGTCTATTGAAAAATATAAAGATGTGATTACATGCGATGTGGTGGATATGAGCGCTTGTCAAATTTTGCTTGGTAGGCCGTGGCATTTTGATGTGGGTTCCATGTATTGTGGGCGTACTAATGTGATCCGTTTGGTTAAACATGGGCGTCGGTTTGTTTTGTACCCATTGAAGGACAAGGAGGGTGGTGGGTGCAAAGGAACGAGCAAACATCTTAGTTCTCTTTGTCTTCCTAAATCTTTTGTTTCAGGATCCTTGCCTAAGCAGTTGATCAAGGGTAAAACAAGGCGATTGATCGATAAAGGGAAGTCCGAGCGTGGCATTACACTTTTCATGGGATGTTCTGTTATGGTACATGATTCGGGGACGAATCATTTTAAAGCGGGGGTGTATGATGTAGCACAAGGACAAGGAGGCACGAGGAACCCAGGAAAAAAGGTGCGCCCGGACCAAGCCACATCCGCCCGGACCACAAACATGACCCGCCCGGACCTCGACATTCTGACTATACGAGGTGTTCGACTGGAATGGCACGACCGTGCTCGGCAAGTCACCAAGAAATTAATTGTTTTGCAGAATTCCTTTTTGATTAAGTATTTTGGGTATTTATGGTAAACTTTTATGAGTCCTTTTTAGAATAGGGTTTTATTATTTCCTATCTCTTAAATACTCTTTTCATTCATTGTATTGAACACGTTTGTTCTTGAATATTTTTATAAAGTTTGCTTTTGTATCTTTGGGGTTAAACCCTAAAAACCATTGTTAGTTTTGTGGCCAAAATACGTTTACCCCCCCCCCCAATGTATACACCGAATCCCACTTTGCACCCCGGCGCGAATTTTGTCCCAAAGTCATACCCAATGTTTAAATAATCCCACTTTGCACCCCAGCTCCTAACAAAAGTTAGAAATTTAACAGAATATTTAACGAATGGACTAGTTTGTAATATTTATTACTTTTTAAGGGTCAAAATTCAAAGTTTTAAATATAAAGTACTAAAAATTTATTTCTTTTTTCCAAATAATTAACATTATCTTAAATTTGCTATAATTAATATTTCTTGAAAATAATACTAATTTTTAAGCAAAAATATTTTTTAAAAAACAATATATTTTTTTTAAAATAAAAATTTAGTACGCTTTTTTATTTTCTTAAATAAAATTATTTAAAAAATAAAGAATTTTTATATTTTTCAAAAATATAAAATAAAACTTTTAAATCGTAATATTTTTAAGATTTTTTGTTTTAAAAAATAAAACATTACAATCCCTCTGTCCCTAAATGACTGTCTATTTTCAAGAAATCTTCGTCCAAAATGAGTGTCTTTTTTTTATCATAACTTTGTCCCTAAATATATATTTTTTAAAAAAAATCACCGGTCTTTTTATACGTGCAAAGCTAAATGTTTGGAATAAAAAGCGTACTAAATTTTATTTTAAAAATATATATTATTTTTTAAAAAAATATTTTTGCTTAAAAATTAGTATTATTTTCAAGAAGTATTAATTATAGTAAATTTAAGATAATGTTAATTATTTGGAAAAAATAAATTTTTAGTACTTTATATTTAAAACTTTGCATTTTGACCCTTAAAAGTAATAATCATTACAAACTAGTCCACTCGTTAAATATTCTGTTAAATTTCTAACTTTCGTTAGGAGCTGGGGTGCAAAGTGGGATTATTTAAACATTGGGTATGACTTTGGGACAAAATTCGCGCCGGGGTGTAAAGTGGGATTCGGTGTATACTTTGGGGGGGTAAACGTATTTTGGCCATAGTTTTGTTGAAGGTGGATTCCTTCATTTAATCGGGAGCTTCATCACTATTGGTGTTGTTCTTGCCAAACCCTAATTCGTGGATTCGAATTGGGTCAATTAAATCGTTGATTCGATTAATTGTCTATCCGGTTACTTTTATTTTAATTCTGCAACAACCCTTTACATCACAAATTCATTAGAAAAATATTATTTGAATGTGACAATTTTTATTGACATTGAGACGAAGCCATAATCTCTCCATTCCAAAATTAAATATTATGTTTAAATTAAATACACTTGAAAAGATTGATTTGCAATAGTAAAAAAAGACGATAATACACATAATGAAAACTCAGTGAAACTATGTAATCCAAGTGAACCCCACTTATAAAAACTAATCCAACAGATTACAGAATTTTACTATAACTTTTCATTTTGAGTTCCCACTAGGGATGGCAACGGGTCGGGTTCGGATCGGATCATGACCGACACGGACCCGATCCGAATCTCAAACATACAGATCTGAACCCGATCCGAAAATACAAAAAACCGTGACGGTCCGATCCGACCCGAATCTTATTAAAAGTCTCTTATTTTTTTTCCTCAAAATTAATTAATTAAAATATATTTTTAAGCACAATGTTGAATGTTGGATGGAAAATAGTCTAAAATCATTCAAATCTTACTTACAAACACAAATTAGAAAAAATAAAATTTAAGATAATATTAAAAATATTTAAAATTCACCATTTATTAAGGATTCGGGTCGGATCATTATGGTTCGGATCGGATCATCAGCATGACCTGAACCCGCTCGGATTTTAAAAATTGTAAACCAAACCCTATTTTTTTTCGAATCGGATCAGATTCGATCAAATTGCCATCCCTAGTTTCCACTATATGCATCATTGTCCTTTCTCAAAATGAAAATTTGATGTTTTTTTATTTGTTGAGCCCACTCGTCATACTCGGACCTAGAACTGCTCTACCACTCCACCTAACGAAACAAAATTGTGAAACTTTTGTGTGGCTAAGATCGTTTCAAAAATTTATGAATCCTACCAAGCTTAAAAAAATCTCATCCGTTTAAACACAAAAACAGGCGAAGGGCGAGATCGTAGACGAGTAGGGCAGAGCAAACTTGAGTGGCGCAATTCGAAATCAGTCATACTTCACAACAACTATCCACTACTATTCTCTACCCTACTTTCTCTCTTCTATCTCAATTTTCATTCTCATAACAACTATCCAATCTTATCCTTAATCTCTTAATCCCCGCACACACTCAGTAGCGTTCACATTGTTATGAGACGAAAGGAGTATACATCAAATTCTACCCTTGTTATACATATAACTCATCCTCAGTCTAGCTTACTTTAATTTTGGAAATTAAGGTCTCCTCTGGGTAGCACATTCTAATGGACATACTCCTAAAAGCCAAGGATTGTTTTGAGAGTGATGTTGAAGAACCCTCTAGAAATGGTATAGTTTCAAAACAACCACCTTGACCACATGTACATATAATTTACCTTCTAACAAGACAACAAAATATAAACTCTCGACCACACTTTGGATTTTTCCTACCAACTCTAACTTACACGCAGTAACTAGTAGAGATTGACTCAGTAGCTAGCAACTGACAAGTCCAAGAGGCAGAACAAACTTGTAGAAACTTATTGTATCATCTTTTCATATTATACTCCTTAAACATAACATAACTCCGTCCCAAAATGTCCTCACACTTTTTTCGCCATTATTACAAAGGAACTTTGAGTAATAATTTCACACATTTTTCTCCTTTATTACAAAAGAACTTTGAGTAATAATTTTAAGTATGAAAATCTAAACCTTGTCATTGATAGCATTATTGATGTTGTATCATTAAAAACTTTTAGATTTTCATTAGTATAATTAAATCAACCTTAAATTATTGCTCAAAGTTACTTCGAAGTAACGGCAAAAAAAAAGTGTGAAGATCATTTTGGGACAGAGATAGTACATCTCAATTAGTTGCAACATGTTTTTTCCAACACAATTACAACATCAATTCTACACTAGTACACTTGCTCACTTCTACTATCTGGGTCGCCCAACAAATTTGTCGAGGCGGATGGATACAATAGATCTCGGACAAAAAGGGATTCTCGATATACTTTAGACGCCTTTCTTCCTGTACTCAGGGAAATGAGGCCGGGTGCTCAGATGTGTGTCTGCTGTGGGTCAAGGGAAAGGCATTCTCGATGACAGAATTACATTAGCATAAAGGGATACCCCTCCCAGACAGATTGACAATGCACAACTTGCCCATACACAAAGAGCAAAATAAAAATGTGTAACCAGATTTTCAAGACCCTTGAAGAAAAAGAAAATTGCCTGGGTAATCTACAAGTCATTTTGGTGTATAAATCCTGATATCAAGTAACGATCAACTATTTCCATATTGAATTTAAAAATAGCAAGTAAAATTAACATAAAACAGACAAGTATTAAGCATTCAAAAATTTGGACCTTGATGTTGCATTAAGTTCCCACCCCCGTAACCTCATCCACTGATTCTCAACGCAGTCCACCGAAATTATGCATGCGCATAAAAAGGCCATATGATACTACTATTAAGTTGCTATACGGAGTGATGAATTTAACAGGAGTGAAGAAAATTGCAGAAGTAGAAAACTTACAAGTCAACTCCCAAGCCGGAAAAAGTTAATCCTTTGTCTCACAATGCGTGTTCATTTCAGAAGGTACGTAAATAATGAGAACGAGTTCCATTTTCTAATGTAGTTACGAAATTCATTTTTTCCACTGTTAACAAGTTAAATTTGATACTTAAAGTACTGAAGTATAACATTTATTTTTGGACATTTATTTTTGGACAGAGGTAGCAACAGAAAGGTAGTAGTGGACTAGTGGCAGTAGTAGTCATACGTAATACTCCTTCTGTCCTAGAAAGATAATACTATTTTGACTTTTTATGGTCAACAAAATAGAACTTTGACCAAACACTAGTGTCAATCTAATCATCACAACAAAATTCTAAAATGTGTGATTGATAAATCACTTAATGATTAATCAATTACAAATTGTTAGAATTTCACTAGAATGATTAGATTGACACTAGTGTTTGGTCACAGTTCATTTTTGTTGACCATGAAAAGTCAAAATAGGACTATCTTTCTGGGACAGGGGGAGTAGTAAAGAGTAACAGAAAAATAAGTAGCCTTCAAACTACAATGGTGGCCAAGATGCCTAATGTTAAGAAAAACCAGCTTAGCATTTCAGGCATAGCATTATTAACTACTCCCTTTAACCTACATCAATAGTCCAGTATGACTTTTCAAACATTATACGGTTATGTTGAAAATTCAGTGATTTTGAAGCCTTATTGTAGACTTCTACACTTGAGTGGGGACAACCTTCCACATTCAAAAGAATACAATACCTCCTTCCTACCAAAATGGTGCATTTATTGGACGTTATTCAGTGAAGAAAGGGTAGACTACACTTACACTGTACTTGAGGCTCAAGTTGAAATGTTTTTGTCATCTCCAATGAAATAAATGTGGATTATTTATCTCCCGTAATCACATATTACTATAACTAAAACATCGCACTGTAAACAATATCAGAAGACTGTAACATTTATAATAAACTGAATGTCTACCTACACCACAAAATTCTACAGCACAGGTAAACTCAACTCCGCATTTGCCTCAATCAGATTGGGCATACAAACACTTTCAAAAGGATCAAACAAGGTAAAGCAAGAACGAAACGTTCAAAGGAATAAACATCCGTTGCCATTTTCTTAAAATGTTCACTCCAGAGTAACCTCCATTGGAGTTCTATCTAAGAAAAACTAGCAAAAGGAGTCCATATACAATTCAATTAAACATCTACATTATTTGTCCTCTCCCCAGCACAGGGCACTTCAAACCGACAAGTAAAGCAGACTAACTTCATTATATAAACCTTCAAAAAAAAAATCTGCGAGACTACAAGGTTTCATATTGTTTATGACTCGTTTTGAAATCAGTTTTTTTTTTTTAAGAATCAAAATACTACCTCCGTCCAGAGTAAGAGTCCTACATGGGATTCACATGCTTATTAAGGAACAATAAAAGAGGAGTAAATAATACAAGTAGGTTGAGGGTATAATTGTTCAAAAAACTACTCATGCAAGTGGATAAAAAGTAGGTTAAAAGTGCTGATTTTTTGTAGTAACACAAGCATTATAAGGACAAAAGTGTCCAAACACTATTCATCAATTTCCATTTTAGGAATGGGACTCTTACTTTGGGACGTACCAAAAGGGAAAGTAAGACTCTTACTCTGGGACGGAGTGAGTACTTATTTTGTACTCCCTCCGTCCCAAACTTATGGTTACTAAAATTGAATTCGCGGAGATTAAGAAAAAAGTAGGTGTTGTGAGTGGGAAAGAGAAAGAAAATGAGATAGTGGATAGTTGTTGTTAGTGGGGAGAAGAGAGAAAACTGAACAATTTGGGTAGGTAACATAAGTATAGGAAGCCCAAAACAGAAATAAGTAACCATAAGTTTGGGACGGAGGGAGTATTATGCAGAAATGCTTGAATTCACAATCAAGGGAATCATTTAATCAAGTACCAACTCCAAAAAAGCTCACCTCAAGAAAAAATAATACTCCCTCCGTCCCAAAATGATCTTCACGTTTGACTATTCAAACTTTTTAAGGATATGAACACTTGTTTCACCAGCCATGTTTAGTTTATACACTTTTAAGCCTAAATCGTAGAAATGTGAAGAACTATTTGGGACAATGAGAAATGCCAAATGAGAAGATCATTTTGGGACGGAGGGAGTAGTTGCTTGTTTTATGCAGATAAAAAATTAGGTAAACAACAGCCAAAGATATAAACTATGACCCATGACAGGCACACTAACATATCCAAAAACATCAGCACAACAGGAATTAACCCCAGGAACACATCAGAATAAACAGTGCAATCAATCAACTAATCGAAAAATATGAAAAAGGCAGGGAAGAATATTACAGAGGAATCATTAACTTACGGATAACTAAACTTGCAGAAGGGCAGGAGCACCAGGATGCACCCTGAATGAGAAAGGGAAAAAATCCTGTAAAGATTCATACTTTAAACATACTGCTGGAGAACCCAAAAGAAAAAAAATTGAAATCAAAAAGGCCACTCACTGAAATGACTCTTACTTCACAGCTCCGGTGATATATCTCCTTCGGAAAGTTGTCCCAGATTGGCCGAACCATGGATCAGAGATATGCAAATTCATTAGAATATATACTTGTATGATGACAAAACTAACAAAGCACTTGCAAGCAATTAAAAACCATCATCACTGCAGTGACCTAAGACCAAGGAAGATTTGCAGAAAAATCACCGGATATAGATACACGTACGTATAAATTCTATGAACAACTTATATATATCCAACTAATGATACTAACAAGCACCAACGGTCGAAAGAACAGGGAAAAAATGAAGAAAGAAAAGGAACTTGTTGATTCTAAATGGGCTGTAACTTGCATAATATATTAATATCCATGATGAATATAGGTCTTCAACCACCACATTTAATCATAAACCAACCACAAACTAGCAGTTGCTGCACAGAAAGGTTTTACCTATAATAATATCACTCTTAGACTTCAATCAAAAGAACCAGCATAAATACCAAATAATGACATGAAGGCTTAAGAAATGAAAAAATTCACAACATATAACTTCAATTTGTTTGCAATAATCTCCTAATAGACAAACCATGGTACCTTCTCCAGAGTGCCTTTTAAGCATCTAAAGCACTGACTGATAGCCTCATAGCACTGGAAGATATCCTGAATGAAAAACTTAATTAGGGTTCCCCATGTCTCGAATAATTCAAATTATTAATGACAAATGTTAAGAAAGATAAAGGAATTCATCATGACAACAATGACTGATAAAAGATTGAAGTAACCCAAAGAAGATGCTATTAATAAACACGAGTTTATCTACTTGAGAACTCAAAGACACGAGGAAAATTAAAACCAATATGTCCAGGCCTTAGCTAACAAAACCAAAACAATTACTAAATGACAATTATAGTCACATCTCTGTCATTATACTTTTCTGATGCATATGAAACCTGCAAATACATTGCAGGATATGTCGTCCAAAGTACAATTTAACTATTTTAAAATAAAAGGAAAAGTTTTGTAATGGTCACCATCAAGAATGACTACTAAAGGAGAAAACGCCTTTGGCGAGTTATCTTACAATAGAAACAGTACACATTCCACTGATAGAATCGCCAAGTAAGAGGCCTTCCAACCAAATATCATGTCAGCAGACTTCGACCACGCCAGGAACTGTGTCCAAGGTTCTTAAGCCAGCACATAGAAGATAAAGACAGATAAATGCCCAATGATTAGAGATCTGAAAATAAATGTAGATCATAATATACAAAAATCTAGGGCAACAGCATTTCTCTGAGTCACAAAATCAGCATCATTGTTCACTTGCCAGTGATGAATGGATGGCTTAATGCTTGTTGTACTGTGATCCTTTTATCGGGATCCAACACAAATATTTTTTCTAGAAGATCCTTGAAGTTGGCTAGCATCTTCGGATCCTCGCCAGGAGAGCCTAAAATAATAGAGCCAATATCTTTTGGCCTGATATTAAGGATCAATCTCTTAATTGCCTGCAATGAAAAAAAAAACACTTTAACTAATGCACAATAATTCTTGTTCATAGAAAATACAGATATACGTCGTAATTGTCTGTCACAATATAAATTTGGGCATACCTTCTTCGTAACAGGGTCTTCCTCTGTGGCAAGAAAATTCAAGTCTTGATCAAAATGATGATCTATGAATGCTCCCTACAAGAAAATGTAGAAAGAGAAGGGAAAAAAAGTTATGTGAAAAGCACAAATGAAAAGGAAAAAAAAGGCGCAGTTTTCCAAAGTACGGGAAACTACCAATCACCATAAGAAAATCAACAGAATAGGAAAATTAGGTATCAAAAAGGCATATAGATATACAAAGGTAGTGCAACAGTGTAAGATGCTGACCTTTCGAAGCATCTTCTTCGGGAAAGGACCTTTTAACTCCATGTGAAGCCGAAGCATGTCATTATTAGTAGCACCCGGGAAGAGAACTTTTCCACTATAAAGCTCAAATAAACAGCAACCGACTGACCATATATCCATGGGATGATCATAAGTTAGGCCCAATACTGTAACAAGAAAAGGGTAAAATGTGTCACAGATAAACATAAGTTTAAAACTAAAATTCAGTGATATACCATGTCCAATAAAAATCATTTATTTAATCAAAAAAGAAACATGAATTGGAAAGTAATGCTTACTTATCTCAGGGGCACGATAAAAACGGCTCACAAGATACGGCGTAATTTCATTTTTACCAGCAAACATAGCATTTCCGAAGTCACAAAGCTTTAGCACATTCTTCGCGTCATTTACCTAAGAACAGAGAGTTAGTTTACCAATTATATGCATTGAAATATCAGAAGATGGAACTAGAAATGATAAAACCAAAAAAATTGAGCAAATGAATCAAATAAGTGACCTGAGACATACCAGCATATTATCAGGCTTAATGTCACAATGAAGAACGCCGCAATTTCTGAGATGCTTTAATGCAATGAAAAGTTGATTTGCGTATGCTCTTACAGCAGTTAGTTTAAGCCCAATATTACGACCAAACTTCTTCAAAACTTCACGAAGATTCATATGAAGAGATTCAAATACTAAACAAAGATGATTGCGGTACTTGAAACTGGAAAGAAAACGAACACAGTGGCGCCTATCCTTCAGATCTGCGCCAACTAACTTCTTCAAAATGACCAACTCTTCTAAACCAGCCTTGTACCTGTTAATTACAAGTAGAAAAAAGAGTTTGATATTTGCCAACCAGGGCAGTAAACTTTTGTTGAACAAAAATAAACGTGCATAATCACCAAAGAGGAGAAAACCAAAGTTACCTACATTGTGTCATTATTGCGTATAATTTTTATAGCGACTTCTTCTGGATCCCCAGAACCAGCCTTAAGATCCTTTGCACGAACTACAGTTGAAAAGACACCTTTACCATGAGCAGCAATAATTTCATACCTCCCATCAAGTATTTCCCCAAAGCGGTAGCCTGCATATGAATAGCTAAAATGAGGTCGAGAAAAAAAAAGAAGCCACAGCTGAAGGCAGAATAAAGGTAGAGATACAGATAAAACCATAGAGAGTTACTAAGTTACATGCTAGCTCCACAAGACTTTTATCAAACTGGCCAGCGGAGTGAAAAGTGAAAGTATATGTAAAAGGAGAAAACAGAGCTGCCTGTTCTAGTGGTATGAAAGGATGCTTATTGTTTAAAAAGTAGACATTAAAATTGGAAGTCAGGTTTCATCATTGACACGAATAAAGGGCACGGGATGGATAAGCTCATCCAAATGAACAGGTAGGAAAGACCATCAGAAGAAGAAATGGTATACAAAATGACAGACCGTCAAAACCAACAACAGTAAGATGAGTAGCAATGTTCAATCTCTCCAAAGCAGATATCGTTCGATAGAGGACTGAAATTCATAACAGATCGCAAACCATGAACGAGCAGCTGAGGGCATTTCAGACAGAAAAGACGGGAAACATCGATCCATTGAACAAAGAGTGTTCGGCTTCGATGTCGAGGTATGGACACAACACATGCATATAGTTGTCTAAGTGAAAACAACAAACCCTTCAGAATAAAGCTATTGTGATAGCCTCGTGCACAGATGGTAGTTTAACATTAAGCTAATACCAAGTCCAGGAGTCAAAACTGGATATATTTCAGCAGAAGCAAAGAAAGGTGTCGAGGTTCTAGATAAATAATTGACTTTGCAAGTCAGCATACTCTAAATACGAAATCTATGTAAGGAGTGGAAATACTTACTATAATAACCCTCAGCATCATCCCAGTTATCATGAAGGCCACTTCTCTCAATTGCTACACCATCACCTTTGCCCTGAAAAAAAAATCATCGAAAGGTAAGTAACAGAACCACACATGAAATAAGCTAAACAACATACTGCAATGCACTCGAGACTAACCGATTTCCGCACTCCAGCAGGTGATTCTCCAAATATATCATCACGAAACATATCATTGGACCTCTCACTCTGCGAAACAAGTAGAGACACAAGTTAACAACACGTATAGAGCACAACTAAAATACAAAACAAATGAAGTCAAAGTCAGGGCCCACCTTCGGACTACCCTCTCCCAACCCTCCAGTACCAGTGATCTTCTCAACATCAGGAATCCCATTTTGTGGCGGAGATTTCCCAACAGAAATTGATGCATCACCAAGGAAGATATCTGCACTTTCACTACGAGCATTAAGAGAATTTGATACATCAGCAGCTGCAACTGGCCCTGAAGGGTTTTCAATATTCTCCTTACCTGTTAAATATAATTACTTCAGTTCCAATAGGTAACACATCAATTAAAGAACAAAGCGGAATGAACGTCAGACTTTTCCATCGTCTACCTAAAAACATTATGCACAACACTTGCAAAAGCTTACGGAAATGGTGTATGTAAAGCTTGAGTCAGCACGGTGGAAGGTTGTTTCTAGAACTAGAGCTAGCCTAAATCCATATTATAGAACTGAAACCAAGAATGCAATGCAAAGCGTAGCCAAGATGTAGAAGCAGATAATTCTTACATTTATCCTCTACATGAGTCTCAGCCTGTGGCCGAGTTTTATATTTTTCAAGGATGGCTTGCCTTCGCCTTCTACTCTCCTCCTTGATTTTGTTAAGATCTTCTTCCTCCTGGTCTGCAAGTTGCAAGACAATCCTTTCTTGATAGTCTTCCTCTTCAACCTCCTCCCTGCAATCGACATATATACATAATCATAAAAGAGAACACTTCAAGATTGCAAACAGAAAGGTAAGAAGAGTACCTTTTTAGTTTCTCACGCTCTTTTTCTGAATGACCATTTCTAGAACTGTGAACCTTTTCTGGGTCACCTCTGCTCGGTTTATCCCTGTGGTCCATTTCAGAAACTCCTTGTCTGTAATCATCTTGCCTTTCATGATCACCATAGCCATCGTGATGGTGCCTGCTAACTCTATCATTTCCGGTGCTCCTGTTTCTATCTCGATCAACATCTCTATCCTTCCTCCTCTCCCTATCCCTTTCCCTGTCCCTATCCCTCTCTTTCTCCCTATACCTGTCTCTATCCCTCTCCCTCTCCCTCTCCCTCTTCCTTTCTCTTTCTTCTTCTGCTCTTTTCCTGTCCCTGTCAACCTCCCGGTCCCCTCTTTCTCTATCCCAAGTCTCCCTACTCCCCTCCCTATCTCTCTCCCGTGTCTCCACGCTATGATGCCAATCACCTCGTTCACTATATCTGCTACGACTTGAACTGCGTTCCCTATCCTTATCTCTAGGTAAATCGCGACTACCATGTCTATAACCCGTATTAAGTTTACGAGTTCTTTCATCTGCATCTTGTCTATATTTCCTGTCCGCATAAGATGTAACATCCTTATGGTGTGTTTCCACTCGTGAAACCCCTTTAGAAATGCTCTGGGATCGAGACCTAGCCGTAGCTCGATCACGTGACCTGGACCGATTCCTAGTATGAACCTCTTCATTGATTCTTTCACGTGATGGTGAATATCCCAAGTTCTTATGCTTCTTTCCATCGTTTTCAGAAGACAAAGACTTGCTCTGACCTTTCAGCCCATTTTCATCATCATAGTAGCTCTTTCG
The DNA here is from genome assembly GCA_026119855.1 of Campanula takesimana. NCBI lineage: Eukaryota > Viridiplantae > Streptophyta > Magnoliopsida > Asterales > Campanulaceae > Campanula > Campanula takesimana. Next base: position 1,043,474 of record JAOWBW010000354.1, on the reverse strand, counting down.
CTTTCCCCTCTCTTCTGGTGAAGTTCTTACCCGCTGGCTATTGTCATCTTTATGAGAGTCCCTTCTTCCACTATGCCCATTGTCATGATGCTTCTTACTTAAACTTCTTCGAGAATCAACCAGATCAGCAATCTTGACACCATCACTAAGATTTTCATCCCTGTCAACAGTACCACTGGTTGCCAAACCATCAAACCCATTATCCTTTCCTGACGTTAATGAGGCTTTACCATCTACTTGTGCTAAATTATCATCCGAAGGCAAACTAGAATCGCCGTTAGGTTCTATGGATGCCCCACGAACAACCTGCAAAAATATTTACAAGATAACTGATCAGACGTATACTATTCATAAAACATAACCTCACCAAAAGTAAAACTCAAATCTAAAAACACTCTGAACTCGGAAACATGTAACTAGTTCTTACAAATCAGTAGAAAGCCATCACTGTTCAGGAGACGCCTAGTATTAACTTTGGCCGGGGAAACATAATGTACTAGAGGAGTGCATAGCTTCAATCGTAATTCATGTCTGTGTTGTGCAAACAGGCCCTCAAATATGAATGAGAAAATCGAAATTTTTAACAATGGCATAATAGACATGGACTCGTAATAACCATAAGATCAACAAAAAGCCATCTTGGTTACTGAGAAACTCCGAACAATGCTTATTTCAAGTTGTGTAAGAAACACAATTATAGATCATGTCAGAACATAATTTTCGAATAAGCACTCTCCGTTTCTCAGGAACCAAAATGTACAAGGATGACTCGGCACAATCACACAAATCGAAAAGTCAAGTATGAGAAACGTTAACAGACCGTGTCGTGATTGTGTCTAACTTCAGCATCTCCAATTTCTCCAGACTCCACCTCAGAATCGGCCTTCTTTTTATCAAGATCCACACCACCGTCTTCCTCCACAATCTCTCCTTCCTCCATATCATCATAATCCGGGTTCCAATTCGCAACCGACACAACCCCAGACGGAGGCGGTGAGGAAGGCGGTGGAGGGAGAGTCGCCTCTCCTCCTTCACGTTCAATTCCACCATCGCAATTACTCTCCTCATCGCGTTTGGATTCATGCTTTTCGTTCTTTCGACTGTGACGATGGCGGTGGTGACGATGCTTGCGGCGTTTGGAGGATTCGTCCAATTCGTCGGAGGACGATCGACGGTGCTTGCGGCGGGTAGGTTCTTGATGGTCCCCGGCCATCAGCTCACCTAATTGGGAAATCTAGGGTTGGGGTTTTTCGAAGAGAGGCTAAAATTGAAAGCAAAACTGGAATCAGGGTAGATCCGTATAGGGTTAATGATGAATTAGAGAGAACACAGATAGGGTTTGAATTTGGGAATTGCTGGATTGGGTTGGGTGAAAAAGATCTTTGAGTTTGGGTACGATATGTCGACTGCAGCCTATTATTGGTCTATCTTCGTTCTTGAGTAGGGAAAGGAAAACCAAAGAAAGTCATTTGTTTTTCCCATTTCCTATTAGTTTAAGGGAACGCTCCTCCCCGTCCCATACTTATTGCAAATTATTTTTATTTTAAATTTTGAGCGTCGCATCATTATGCTTATTGCTACTTACCTAAAATATTAACTTTTTTCTCTCTTCTCACTCACAAGTCACAACAACTATAGTAACTTATTTTCTTTCTCCAACCCGCTCACTATATTTACTTTCCCGACATATTTTTTTAAGACAAAAACTTGTGTGAGAACACTTCAACCCGTCTCATGGGTGAGACGGGTCATTTTTTGACCCATTACCCCGACCCACAACCCTGCTCAGGACCCATGGGGGACCCTGCCACGTGGCAGCCCCTCATTGGCCCAAAAAAAAAAAAAAAAATTTTTGCTTTTTTTAAAATTTTTATATTTTTATTTTTGGTTTTTTTTCGGTTTGTGAAAAGTAATAGTTACCATCTCTTAAAGTAATAGTGTTATTCATATGTTTTCTTCGTTTGCTAAAAGTAATACTTATTATAACTAAAATGTAACAAACGTGTTATTTATATGTAATAGTATTTGTACATAATTGTAATACATATGTATAGATATCTATATGTTTTCAATTTCGTCAATCAAAGTGTTACATTTACTTGTATAAATTTACTATTACATTCATATACATAAGTTATTACTTTTCAAATGGGTAAAAACGAGCTTTTGTCTTTTTAAAACAAGTATTACGTTTACTTACGAACAATGTTACTTTAAGAGATGGTAACTATTATTTTTTGCTAAACCACTGAAAAGCCGGAAAAAAAACCAAAAAAACTCAAAAAAAAAAACCAAAAAAAAAAAAATCCAGCCAATGGTGGGTTGCCACGTGGCGGGTTCTGCCCATGGGTCATGGGGCGACCCGTCTCATGCATGAGACGGATCCCCTTGTTCTCATGGGAGACCACCTCTTTTTTTAATCTCCGTGCACTTCCATTTGGTAGCAACAAGTATGGAACGGAGTATGAGTTACTAGTATGCGTCCTTTAACTTAATGCATATTCCATATAAGGACTGCACATTTTCAAAGATCACGAAAACTCCCTGACATTTCAGTGTTGCTAATACCCTTGACAAGAGTGTGTTTTGGGGAAACTAGTTCCTCCATAAGTTATAAAAAGTCATGTTTTTTACCCTTATGTCTTAAATCTGAAACCCTATGTTGGGATAATGCCTTTGAATGTGGGACGCCATATTAGAGGATTATACAACAGAGGGTTTCGTAATGCCTAGACAGAGCATAAGAGAAGACAAAGAAAAGGGCATGGTCGGCGCCGCACGTGTTAATTTTTATGTTATCTTTAATCTATTGCATCAAAATTGTGGTACATTTTTGAAAAAAAAAATGTTACATTTGAAAAACAAAAGTGTTACATTTCGTTATAAGAAGTGTTACTTTTGGTGGGAGGGAAAAAGGTTGTGGGAGCAAAAAAAAAAAAAAAAAAAAAAAACAAAAGGGCATGGTCGGCGCCGCACGGGATGTGGCCGCCGCACCAGAGACCGGCTCGTATTTTAATTACAATAAGAGAAAATTTTGGGGGAAACTAGTTTCTATAAAAAGTCATGTTTTTATAAGGGTTAAGGGTTAGGGTTTAAGGTTTAGGGTTTAAGATTTTGGGTTTGGGGTTTAAGGTTTGACAAAAACTTGTGTGAGAACACTCCAACCCGTCACATGGGTGAGACGGGTCATTTTTTTGACCCATTACCCGACCCACAACCCTGCTCCAGGACCCTGCCACGTGGCAGCCCCTCATTGGCCAAAAAAAAAAAAAAATTCTTTGCTTTTTTTTAAATTTTTATATGTTTTTTTGGGTTTTTTTTCGGTTTGTGAAAAGTAATAGTTACCATCTCTTAAAGTAATAGTTACCATCTCTTAAAGTAATAGTGTTATTCCTATGTTTTCTTCGTTTGCCAAAAGTAATACTTATTATAACTAAAATGTAACAAGCGTGTTATTTATATGTAGTAGTATTTGTACATAATTGTAATACATATGTATAGATATCTATATGTTTTCAAACAATAAGTTACAATGGGGTCAAATTTATCATGATACATGTAAAAGTATTACATTATCTATAGAAATCTGTTACAATTTCGTCAATCAAAGTGTTACATTTACTTGTATAAACTTACTATTACATTCATATACATAAGTTATTACTTTTCAAATGGGTAAAAACGAGCTTTTGTTTTTTTAAAACAAGTATTACGTTTACTTATGAACAATGTTACTTTAAGAGATGGTAACTATTATTTTTTGCTAAACCACTGAAAAGCCGGAAAAAAAAAAAAAAAAAAAAAAAAAAACGGCCAATGGTGGGTTGCCACGTGGCGGGTTCGGCCCATGGGTCATGGGGCGACCCGTCTCATGCATGAGACGGATCCCCTTGTTCTCATGGGAGACCACCTCTTAGAATATTTATTCCTATCCTAATTCAATACCCAATTTAAAATATTTAAAATTACAATTCAAGCTTTATATTAGGTTTATTTGATTGAATCAGTCTTGACAGGGATTTAATCTATATACACAAATGTATAACCTCTTTCATTGCATTCTTCTTCTTCTTTTTTTTCTCACACAAACGTTTCACTTTCGCTCTTTCTTTCATTCAGCAAATGTAAATACTATTTAATCTGAGTAATTCTAACTTCTTATATTATTGCTTAAACTTTTTATGCAATCTATATATTTGTAAGAAGAACATAAAGTGATTATTTTTAATGCTCATTTTTATATTATTACTATGTTTAAGGTTTATTACTCTCACTCTTATTTAATTTGACCACTTTGACTTTTTATATATTTTTCTTTGGAGATAATTAGTTTCACTGATAGGTCAAAGTTCATTTGTTTTTTAATGTTAAAAAGTTAAAATGATCGATATAAATGGGACGGTAGGTTATGTAGAATGAAAGAATGGCAATTAGTAATTCTTTGACCATTAGTTTAGATAGACATGATGTCACAAAACAATATCAAATCTAATTTAAAAATCATATTTTAGATTTTTAAATAGTAATGAAAAAAGATAAGGATAAATAAAAGAGGGTATCAATGTTATCCAAAATAGTTATTTCTAAAATAAGCGGGTTAGCTATATTCCAAATATTCATAGTGAATTAATGAGTTTTCACATTAATGAGTTTTATGATGATAAACTTAAGGGAGAGGCTAATTCCACTATATTTTTTACTTATCCACTATATTTTTGTTAATTGACAAAATGTCATTTTATATTTAAGGAATGAATGAAATATTTTAGTAGATACTATAGATAGTTGACATATCAAATTAACTTTCAACTAATTAAATATTCTTAAGTTTATGAAACATAGAGGACAATTTATTTATTTTTAACCATATTCACAAAGAAATTAAATAAAAAGTAAATTTGGTAAGTAAAATATGACTATAGCCACCTTCAAGTTCAAAAGTTGTGTTGTTTTTCTGAGAAAAAGGTATACTTTACATTTGTGCTATACATAATTTTCTGAAAAGAATGCGCTTGATCAACTTAATGAGGATATGTATGCTCCAAATGTATGAAGGAGGAATCGAATGGTGACAAAGATTTTTATATTTACTAATATAAAAATGATTTAACAATCCTGGTAATTATTTTATTATGTTAGATCAAACTTTGACTAATAATAGTGGCGAATATTTTATTATATTGATTATTATTTTAACTATATACTCCCTCCGTCCCAGAAGAAGGCACACTTTTGGTAAAGTTTATCAAACTTTGACTAACAAATTTTAACATTTTCATTAAAATTATGACTCTCTCCGTCCCAAAGTAAGAGTCATACTTTATATTTTAGTACTGGTGGGATATATTATATTTACATTATTGGTCAAAGTTTGATCAACTTTACCAAAACTTCACTTCTGCTGGGACTGATGGAGTATTTAGTTAATCATTTTCGACATTTTTTCGTTTTAATGTGATCTATTTTATTACATATAGGTTTGACACTCAGTGAAGAGCAAGTTAAAAATTGTGCATTGGATGAAATTGATAAGTTACTGGCAGCGAATTGCAGCGGTCTACAAAATTTTAAAGATATGCCTCAACCAAGCAATTCTGTCATTTCTGATGCGGAGAATATGCTAATATTGGATGAAATGTCATATGATGTTGAGGAGATGAAGGCTGAGCACTCTAGATTACATAAATGTTTGACTGAAGAACAAATGATGGTTTATGAAAAAATCATGACGTCTATTGATAGAGGAGATGGTGGCGTTTTCTTTTTGTAAAGGTATGGTGGTACGGGGAAGACTTTCATATGGAAGACATTGTGCTCTACGTTGCGAAGTAGGAGGGATATAGTTCTTCCTGTGGCTTTTAGCGGTATAGCTTCGTTGCTACTTCCGAGGGGTAGGACTGCTCACTCCAGATTTGGCATACCCATACAGGTCGATGAAAGTTCAACTTGCAGCAAGATTAAGCCAGGTTCTTATTTGTGTGGTCTCCTAAAGAAAATGAAGCTCATAATTTGGGATGAGGCTCCGATGGCCCACAAGCACTGCTTTGAGGTGCTTGACCGGAGCTTGAGGGACATTATGCGTACTAATGATGGTCGTGTTGGTGTTATGCCCTAGGCATGTTGTTTGTTAAACAAATGTTATTATTTATAAAGATATTGAATGTTTGATTATTATGTCTTTTGCATGTTTATTATAATAATCCCCGTCCCTGATAATTATGATTAATTATTAGTATAAGTTTAATAGATAATCATATGATGATTATGGTGTATGGGATACAATTATACTTATGGGTATTTGTTGGAGAACAAATACTGGACTGACCCCTATGAGATTTATGTCATGGTCACAATGTCATAATTAAGTCTCATATAGTTATATCACTGGAATCTTTAGACCTGAGGTTATTACAGTCTTCCACATGATGAACATTATGTTTGACGTATTCAAACGTTATCCCTAACCGGATAGCTATAAAGAATATGATTGGCATAATCGGAATCATGTAGGGAAGAGTAATAAGCCAAGATGGGATTTGTTCCTCGTCAAGAGAATGTCAAGTTTTGGCCACTCGATGAATGGTATTGATGAAATGCATGGCCGTGCTCAAATAAGATTTGTATTATCAATACATTCGGGATCGAGAAAGCATTGAACAAATGTAAGTTGACCATTGACCAAGGCTTACGTTCAATAGACATCGTGTAACAAAGAGATTGTGTTATGTTCTATTTTAGGAAACTTTGGAGTTCAAAGTTATACTAATTGGGTAGTCATAATGGCTTGCTAGAGTCCGCTTATGACTTACGAGGTTTGACTGGTTTGGACTCGTTGCCAACTTAGTATAATCCTATTAGGAAAACTCTTGTTGGACAAGAAAACCTAAGTCCTAAAGGGTTTCTGAAACCCCTTGAATATAAATACAGGCTGACGGGAATTGTTCCCTAAGTTAGTTGATTTGATCAATTCCAAAGTCTTTCTTAGAGAAAGAAATCACACATTATATTCTTGGGTTATTGTGATTGATTAATCTCAATTATCAAGTCACAATAACAATTAGGAGATTTGAAGAATAGTTCTTCAACATCGTTGATCAATCCGAAGACCTAGCAGTCAAGTTCAAGAAGGCGTTCTTGAAATCTGTTCGTTGTGTGGATCACCGGTAGAGGGCGTTTGTCTTAACGCTTAATCCAAGTTTTACATAACGATCTACAAGGGTTAGTTTCCTTCATCTTGTTATTATGAATTATTGTTCATAGCGGATCTTGGCTATTGGGTTTTATTCATATCTATCTTCCGCTGCACATGATTGCACGAAACCCAACAGTGGTATCAGAGTCCCGTTGATGATCAATAATTCTAATATTATCATGATATAATTATTTAATGTGATTATTTAATTAATATGATCATGAGATAGATGAATTTATGTGATGGATTTTATATGAGATATAAAATATGCATGCTAGTTGATGTGGTTGTAATATTGATTTGATTAATATGTATGATTACATGCTTAGATTATCATGTTGTAATTGGATTATTCTATTGATGATCTTGATCTAATTTGTATGTGGAATAAATTGGTTATTGAATATATGAATTAGATGGGTTAAAATTCGTAATCTGCAATTTCATGTTTCTGTAATCTGATTATGTATAAACACGATATTAAGATTGATCGAATTTCTGAAATCTGAAAAATCTGGAAAAACTGGGATTCTACCTAAGAATCCGTACGGATGGTTTGGGAGCCTCCAAACAAATCCGTACGGATGGTTTTGGTTCACTCCCAGATTTCATTCTGACTTCTCATGTTCAGATTGTTCTGCAAATTGTTTGCAGAATTCGAACCTGGAAACAGAAACTGGTTTCAGACAGCTGGTTTTCGAAACCGTGTTTCCTGAAACAGTTATCTGTTGAGAATTCAGAATAGTTGCAGAAATCAGAGTTCTAAAGAGTTTAGAACTGCTGTAATCTGTGAGATTAAGAGACATTGAAAGGGTCTTGAGACATGCGACCAATCTATACGGGAATGTGGATGCCTTTTGGCTTAGTTTCGACCGTATAGAGAAGTTGCCTGATTTCTTGATCTTAGTACGGGAATGTGGATGCCTTTTGGCTTAGTTTCGACCGTACATTTTGTTCTCTCAATTTCAAGATGCTCTGCGGATGCAGTTCCAGAATCCTGAAGAGTTCAATGTTTCTGAGATATGCATAACTATCCATATGGATGAATCTGGATGCTTCCAGAAACATCCGTACAGATGGTTTGGGTTATACTGACTATGATTTGTTTCAGATGGCTGGTTGTTAAACCATGTTTCCTGAAACAGATTCAAATTTAGGAGTCCAGAGCATTAATGAGATCAGAATCTTAAAGGAGTTTAAGATTGGAGAAATCTCATGATTTCAGACTTTTATCCCTAACTAGCGCAACTAATGTCACATAAAATTAATTCGGTTAATTGATTAACTTTATGTGTGTGAACCTTCTTAAAATTTAAGTTAAGTGTCAATCCATGATTAAAACACTTATGAGTACATGGGTAGTTTTATGCGGGCTCTGCCAAAGCGAGGCGCATTAATTCTATTCATTTATGAATAAGATGAGGAAAGAGTGATTCCTATACGTTTAAAATTGTTTGACTTAATTGGGCTATCAAAAGACAAAGTTTTGGGCCTAAGGCACAGATGAGATTAAAATGTGTTAGACATATGATGTCTAAATCTCATAAAGGATCTAAGAGTCATATATGATATGATTGACAAGGAGTTGTCTACCTAATTAATTTAATTTTGAGCAGTATCGCCAAAGCGGACTTGAAATTAAATTAAAGTTGGATCTTAGCCCATTTAAATTATATGATACATTAGATGTATTTGAAGGTTATATAATTTAGTGGGAGTATTTGTGAAATACTTATAATATCTTTAATTAAGTTGGTACTTATATTTAATTATATGTTTGCATAATTGTAGATAATGGCTCAAAGTACTGGTTCTTTATCATTGCGATCTATCCTTGAGAAGGAAAAACTTCAAGAAAATGGAGCTAACTACACGGATTGGATCCGTAGCCTTAGAATTGTTCTAAAGCATGAGGACAAGCTCTATATTCTTGATGAGCCCGTTCCTGAAGAGGAACCTGCTTCTAATGCACCCAAGGATGAGATAAACGCCTACAAGAAACACAAAAGTGATTCTCGTGAGGTGGGTTGTCTTATGCTTGCGGCCATGTGTCCAGAGCTTCAGAAGACTCTTGAACACTTGGAGGCATTTGACCTTGCTCTTTCGTTAAAAGATATGTTTCAAGAACAAGCAAGGCAAGAGAGGTTCGACACTATAGCTGCCTTGGTCTCATGCAAGATGAGTGAAGGGCAGTCTGTGGGCCCTCATGTTTTGAAGATGAAGGCTCATTTTAAGCATCTAGAGAGACTTGGCCATCCCATTGATGTTGAGTTGGCCACTGATTTTATTCTTAATTCATTGCCCAAAAGCTATAATCAGTTCGTCATGAACTTTAATATGCATGGGATGGATAAATCCCTGTCTGAGTTGCATGGGATGCTAAAGACAGCGGAAAAGAAAATCGGTAAAGAAGTCGCTCCTGTGCTCGTAGTGACAAAAGGAAGAAAAGGCTCTAAAGGCAAAGGCAAAGGGGTTAAGACAAAAGTTGTCAAACCCAAGATTGGCAAGGCAATTGTTGCTAATGCTGATGTGGCTAAACCTACTTCCCAAAAGGATGCAATCTGTTTCCACTGCAATGAGATTGGCCATTGGAAAAGAAATTGCAAGGTTTACAAGGAAGAGTTAAAGAAGAAGAAGAGCAGTGGGACTGCGTCTACTTCAGGTATCTATGTTATAGATATTCTACTTTCTACTTCTAGTTCCTGGGTATTAGATACCGGATGTGAATCTCACATTTGTTTGAATGTGCAGGCACTAAGGAATAGGAGGCTACTCAAAGATGGCGAAGTGGACCTACGCGTGGGAAATGGAGCAAGAGTTGCTGCATTAGCCGTAGGAACATATGATGTCATTTTACCTAGCGGATTAATTCTTGTTTTGAACAATTGTTATTACGTTCCGGATTTGAGTAGAAATATTATTTCAATTTCTTGTTTGGATAATGAAGGTTATAATTTTCTTATTAAAAATAAGAAGTTTTCTATTTATTTAAATGACATGCTTTATTGTACTGCATGTTCATTTAATGGCCTTTATGTTCTTGATGTTGAGAATGGAAATAATGAGAATATTTATAATATTAATAAGAAATCCAAACCTAATGATGTAAATCATACTTATTTGTGGCACTGCCGTCTTGGTCATATTAATGAGAAGCGTATCTCAAAACTCCATGGGGACGAACTTTTGGATTCACGTGATTTTAAATCATATGAAACTTGTGAGTCTTGTTTACTTGGAAAAATGACAAAGACACCTTAAACTAAGAGTAGTGAAAGGGCTAGTGACTTATTGGGACTCATACATACTGATGTGTGTGGACCAATGAGCAGCAGTGCTAGGGGAGGATATCAATACTTCATAACTTTTACTGATGATTTTAGTAGATATGGCTATGTCTACTTAATGAAACATAAAAGTAAATCTTTTGAGATATTTAGAATATTTCAAAATGAAGTACAAAATCAACTTGGCAAAACTATTAAGTCACTTCGATCTGATCGAGGTGGAGAATATTTAAGCCAAGAATTTGACAATCATCTTAAAGATTGTGAAATTGTTTCACAATTAACTCCACCTGGAACACCACAATGGAATGGTGTGTCTGAGCGGAGAAATAGGACTTTATTAGATATGGTCCGCTCCATGATGAGTCAATTTGATCTTCCTTTAACTTTTTGGGGACATGCACTAGAAACTGCTGCTCTTACACTAAACAGAGTTCCAACTAAATCTGTTCCAAAGACTCCATATGAGATGTGGACTGGAAGAAAACCTAGTTTGTCTTTCATGAAGATTTGGGGTTGTGATGCTTATGTTAAGAGAATGATCTCTGACAAACTTGCACCAAAATCTGACAAGTGTTATTTTGTGGGTTACCCTAAGGAAACTAAGGGTTATTACTTTTACAACCGCACGGACAACAAAGTGTTTGTTGCCCGAGATGGTACCTTTCTAGAAAAAGAGTTTCTCTCCAAAGGAATTAGTGGGAGTAAAATTAATCTCGAAGAGGTTCGAGAGCCCGAAAATAACATGGAACAAAATGTTGGATCTGAACATGTTTCACAAGGAGTTGTGGAACCTATTCTGAATACTCAAGTTCCTCGCAGAACTGGTAGGGTGCGATCCGAACCTGAGAGATATGGATTTCTCATGACGGATAGCAATGAAGTGGAAGTCATAGTTGATGACGAACCTACTTCCTACCAAGAAGCGATGTCCGCTCCTGATTCAGATAAATGGCTTGGAGCCATGGAATCTGAAATTAAGTCCATGTATGACAATCAAGTTTGGAACTTGATTGATGCGCCTGAAGGTGTAAAAACCATAGGATGCAAGTGGGTTTTCAAAAGGAAGACTGACATGGATGGAAAGGTGCATACTTATAAAGCTAGACTTGTAGCAAAAGGCTATAGGCAGATTCATGGAATCGACTATGATGAAACCTTTTCGCCCGTAGCAATGATCAAGTCTATAAGAATTTTACTTGCCATAGCCGCATATTTTGACTATGAGATATGGCAAATGGATGTCAAAACAGCGTTCCTTAACGGGAACTTACTTGAGGATGTTTATATGACACAACCTGAAGGTTTTGTAATTCCAGAAAATTCTAACAAAGTATGCAAATTGCAAAGATCCATTTATGGATTGAAGCAAGCCTCTAGGAGTTGGAATCTTCGATTTGATGAATCGGTCAAAGAGTTTGGCTTCATCAAGAACGAAGATGAACCTTGTGTATACAAGAAGATTAGTGGGAGCGTAGTACTATTTCTTGTGCTATATGTTGATGACATATTAATCATTGAAAATGACATTCCTGCACTGCAGTCTGTAAAGACTTGGTTAGGAAAGTGTTTCTCAATAAAAGATATGGGAGAAGACGCTTACATCCTTGGCATAAGGATCTATCGTGATAGATCCAAGAAATTGATTGGTTTAAGTCAAGATACATATATTGACAAAGTTCTTAAGAGATTCCGCATGGAAAACTCTAAGAGAGGAAATTTGCCAGTAGGTCATGGCATATCTCTAAGCAAGAATCAGTGTCCTAAGACAACTGATGAGCGTGAGAGAATGATTGGGATTCCATACGATTCTACTATTGGATCCATCATGCATGCCATGATATGTACTAGACTCGATGTCTCGTATGCTTTGAGCATGACGAGCAGATACCAATCAGATCCTGGTGAGAGTCACTGGATTGCAGTCAAGACGATTCTTAAGTACTTGCGAAGGACTAAAGATTCGTTCTTGGTGTATGGAGGAATGGAAGATGATCTAGTTGTAAGTGGTTACACAGATGCAAGCTTCCAAACCGACAAGGATGATTCTAGATCGCAATCTGGATTTGTATTTGTGCTCAATGGAGGTGCTGTGAGCTGGAAGAGTTCTAAGCAAAGTACCGTAGCAGATTCTACAACTGAAGCTGAGTATATTGCTGCATCCGATGCTGCTAAAGAGGCTGTTTGGATTAAAAAGTTCATTGGTGAACTAGAAGTGGTTCCTAGCATTGCTTTTCCAATAGACCTTTATTGTGATAATAATGGTGCTATTGCTCAAGCAAAGGAACCTAGATCGCATCAGAAATCCAAACACATACTTAGGCGTTTTCATATCATCCGAGAGATCGTTGATAGAGGAGACGTAAATATATGCAGAGTACCAACTGATGATAATATTGCAGACCCATTGACAAAGGGTCTTCCGCAAGCAAAGCATGATGGTCATGTTAGGTCTATGTGTATTCGATACATTAATTAGGCCTAGTGCAAGTGGGAGATTGTTGGTGTTATGCCCTAGGCATGTTGTTTGTTAAACAAATGTTATTATTTATAAAGATATTGAATGTTTGATTATTATGTCTTTTGCATGTTTATTATAATAATCCCAGTCCCTGATAATTATGATTAATTATTAGTATAAGTTTAATAGATAATCATATGATGATTATGGTGTATGGGATACAATTATACTTATGGGTATTTGTTGGAGAACAAATACTGGACTGACCCCTATGAGATTTATGTCATGGTCACAATGTCATAATTAAGTCTCATATAGTTATATCACTGGAATCTTTAGACCTGAGGTTATTACAGTCTTCCACATGATGAACATTATGTTTGACGTATTCAAACGTTATCCCTAACCGGATAGCTATAAAGAATATGATTGGCATAATCGGAATCATGTAGGGAAGAGTAATAAGCCAAGATGGGATTTGTTCCTCGTCAAGAGAGATGTCAAGTTTTGGCCACTCGATGAATGGTATTGATGAAATGCATGGCCGTGCTCAAATAAGATTTGTATTATCAATACATTCGGGATCGAGAAAGCATTGAACAAATGTAAGTTGACCATTGACCATGGCTTACGTTCAATAGACATCGTGTAACAAAGAGATTGTGTTATGTTTTATTTTAGGAAACTTTGGAGTTCAAAGTTATACTAATTGGGTAGTCATAATGGCTTGCTAGAGTCCGCTTATGACTTACGAGGTTTGACTGGTTTGGACTTGTTGCCAACTTAGTATAATCCTATTGGGCCACACACGCAGAACGGATAATTAAAAGAAGCGAAAAACGAAGTAAAACGGGTCCTACCTAAAGGATCCGTACGGCTGATTCTGGATGCTTCCAGAAACATCCGTACGGATGGTTTTGCCCGGTAGAATCAGTTTTAGGAGAACTCTTGTTGGACAAGAAAACCTATGTCCTAAAGGGTTTCTGAAACCCCTTGAATATAAATACAAGCTGACGGGAATTGTTCCCTAAGTTAGTTGATTTGATCAATTCCAAAGTCTTTCTTAGAGAAAGAAATCACACATTATATTCTTGGGTTATTGTGATTGATTAATCTCAATTATCAAGTCACAATAATAATTAGGAGCTTTGAAGAATAGTTCTTCAACATCGTTGATCAATCCGAAGACCTAGCAGTCAAGTTCAAGAAGGCGTTCTTGAAATCTGTTCGTTGTGTGGATCACCGGTAGAGGGCGTTTGTCTTAACGCTTAATCCAAGTTTTACATAACGATCTACAAGGGTTAGTTTCCTTCATCTTGTTATTATGAATTATTGTTCATAGCGGATCTTGGCTATTGGGTTTTATTCATGTCTATCTTCCGCTGCGCATGATTGCACGAAACCCAACAGGTCGTTGCTCTGATAAGACCTTCGGTAGATTAGTTGTTGTTTTTGGAGGAAATTTCAGGCAAATATTGCATGTTGTGCCTAAAGGAAGCCGACATGATATTGTTCATGCTGCCATCAGTTCATCTAAACTTTGGAATTCGTGTGAGGTCCTAAAATTGAAAAAAAACATGAGATTGCAGGTAAATGATCTAATTTAAAACTATTTACATATTACTTTTCCCTATTGCAGAAACTAAATGTTTCATCTCATTCATTGCCTAAATGTAGTTAGGTTCCTCTTCTTCTTATGATGTTCTAGAGATCAAAAATTGTGCTGAATGGATATTACGGGTAGGAGATGGGGATGTCGGTGAAGAAAATGATGGAGAAGTTGACATTAAGTTACCGAATGATATTTTGATAAGAGATACAACTGATCCTATTGCAACCATCATTGAAAACACGTATCCTGACATACTACACAATATGCGTATTGATGGATTTTTTCAGGATAGAGCAATTTTGGCACCCACTAATGAGATAGTAGATACTATCAATGATTATGTGATGTCGCTGTTTCCCGATGAAGAAGTGTTGTATATGAGTTCATCAGCAAGGAGGACGGAGATATTGCTGGCCACGAGGATGTATTTTCTGTTGAGTTTCTTAATACGATTAAATGCTCAGGATTGCCGAACCATTCCATACGTCTGAAGGTTGGGTGCATAGTGATGCTACTCAGAAACATTGATCAAGCTTCGGAATTATGCAACAGAACGATAATGATCGTTACAAATCTGGGAAAACATATAGTTGAAGCAAGAATGCTTTCAGGAAAGAATAAAGGAATGAAGGTGTTTGTGCCCAGAATGATGTTGAGCCCGTCAGATATGACCAAATTCCCTGTTAAATTCCAACGTAGGCAATTCCCATTAAATGTTTGATTCGCTATGACTATAAATAAGAGTCAGGGACAATCACTTTCTCATGTTGGGTTTTACCTTCCTCGACCTGTATTCAGTCACGGGCAGTTGTATGTGGCAATCTCGAGAGTTACAAGCAAAAATGGGCTCAAAGTATTGATTTGTGAAAAGGATGGTGAAACGAGCAAGGTGACTACTAACGTGGTCTATAAAGAAGTTTTTCACAAATTATGAGGTAATCCAAAAATTTATGAACTTTCATAGTTGCATTAATTCATTTAGGGACAGATAGAGTAGTACAGTTTTTGGATGTCAACTGTAAGTGTAGGGTCATTTATTGCATTTTTGGACATTAATTTAGGGATGGAGAGAGTAGTACAATTTTTTTTTTCTTTTCATATGAATTCTGGTGATTTGATTTTGCAGATACCTAAGTTTATCACGAACTATTTTTGAAGTATAGTTTTGATTGATTTTGCAGATACCTTAGTTTATCACGAACCATTTTTATGGAGCCAATATGGAATGGAAGAAATGAATCTCATACATTATTCTTGCATGATACTGACTGTTTCACACGGATACCCTGCTATTCAGCCTCTCTTTTGGTACCACTCTTTTTCCCCGGTTACATTAACATAATACATTTTGTTTGTGCTGTTTATTTTATGCAGAAGTTAATCTCTTTTAAACAGTTACTTCGTATACTATCATTCATGGTGAAGTACTTACGTGAACCATGTTGTTGTGTTTTCTTTACTCATGATTGATGCTCGACATCACTTGCACTTATATTTAGAAGGGTTTCCAGCAACTGCAGAGGCTGCTGATTAGCATATTTTCTGCTATTCCCTTGCTTCTGCATCTTAACATGACTTGTGTTTTCTACTTCCTCTGGCTCTAAATGGGTGTTCCAACTTGAGAATCAAAATCCCTAAAAAGGGAGTTTTTTATACTTCTTTATTAAGTGGGCCCTACATACACACAACAACTATCCACTAACTTTTTCCTACCCGCTTTCTCCACTTTCAACGCTATACCCCACTTTCTATATTTTACAATAAAAAGATTCATTTTTTCCTTTACTCAATTGTCATATGGTATTTTTGATTATGGAACAAACATGAATGTTTGTACCATTATTTGGTTCCATATTTAGGTGTAATTAATAGTTGTATGTCAGATTCAAAAAAAATAAAATAAAATGAACTTTTGGGCCAAATTGAGAAATTGGATGAACTGTAGGGAGTCTGCTGCATAATTGCGTGTGTAACGTAGGACTTGCAGTTCTAGAGATTGAACCAAGATTTGGTAAGTAGAGAGGGCTTTATGATGGGGAATGAGCTTCAAGCAGAAAAGGGTTTGGGTACTGGGGAGGAGGATTGCTGTTTCATCATTTTCTTCGTCTTCAGAAGTCATTTTCGTCCTAAGCAGAACACTGTCATGACTAATATTACACTAACAGAAATTTGAAGTGTTGTAGTGTTCAACAATCAATGCATAACCAGTTGTACAGTATACTTGAATGCACGAAAAAAAAATCAGTTTAATGTATTATGTACTTGTATCATTTCCTGGGAATCCCTTTGTAAACTTAATGAAATCAAGTATGGTGTGTTCATTGATTTTATTTGTTTTTGCTTTCGTAACTGCAGATCCATTCCATCCCAACCTTTATCACAAACGGAGCAAGGATCGAGATGAAGCCAATTTGCACACACCCTATTATTCTCCACAATCTTCCAAGACAACTTGTGGCCTTAGAACAAACATTGCAGCTGTCACTTGACAAATGAAGTCTTTATTGAAAACTAGGTCTGTCACCAGAATGACATTAGCGAGGGAGTTAGGTTAGTTGCAGTGATTTAATTTTCGCTTCTCAAAAAAGAATTGTGAAAAAAAAATATATGTCAGAAGTCATGTATTCATATAGGCCAGATCAGGTAGAATAATCCTCTTATGTATTGCCCTGTTTTCAGAGAGCAGTTGTGTATTATGTTGGATTTGAAAAATGATCAGCTATCAGAACCGGCTTTTTTTTTCTCCAAAATGAATGTCTGAAATTTTGGACGAATATTTTGAGATTTGAGACGAAGGGAGTAGTACATATATTTTTTGAGGTGGTCTCCCATGAGAACAAGGGGATCCGTCTCATCTATTAAGTAGTACAGTTTTTGTACGAAAAGCCAAAAGTTTAGATGAATAAAACTAATTTAAAGTTTGGTTCTGTTTAGATTGAACATGAATTGATACTTTTGACATTTATATATACTCAAGTAAAACTGCGTATCGTTGTTATTTATTTGATCTATTATTTTTTCCTTAAGATTCCACAAATAGCTGATCGAAAGAAAACCTACATAAATGAAATTTTAACATTCCTGTGTTTATAGTCTCTAGCTGGTTTGGTCGGAAGGTGTTTGGACAGATTGAGGTATCAATTTCTTATGTGAGTTTGTAATTAGACTATTTTTTTCTTTCCCCTTATCTAACTCTGTTTTTTTCCGTAGGATTATCTACCCGATTTCCCCTGATTGCTTGCACTGCTCAAGACCGATTTTATGTTAAATATTAATAATTTGAAATGGTGAAGGCAAAATCTTACATAAGACATATTGTACGTTTTTATTAATTAATTAGCTTTATTATTCCCGTCGAATTTCGACGGGCTATGAACTAATATGTATATATATATATATATATATATATATATATATATATATATATATATATATATATATATGAAAACATGTTTTACACTAAAACGAGTGTAAAACATGTTTTACAAGAAGAAATATGTAAAACATGTTTTATATTAAGAGATTATGTTTTACATTAAGAGATAAAAACATGTTTTACATTAAAACGAGTGTAAAACAAGTTTTTTTTTTTAGATTTTTACCTGCATTGGGGAGTGAAGCAAAGCATCAAAAAAAATATATTTTGGAATGGATTGAGTACTTCATTCATTTTATTACAATCAACTGAAATATGCAATGTATGTTTACAATTAATGCAATATACAAAAAAGTTATTACGATTCAATGTGATGTACTTGTCAATTTCATTTTAAAATAATACAATGTACTTTGTAGTATGCTGCATTATTTGAAACAAAAATTGCATTACTTGGAAATATATTGACAAGTACGTTACACTAAATAGAAACTTTGTAGTAGGCCAAATTACATTTTACCCCCCAAAGTATCCACTGATTCTCACTTTGCACCCCCCGTTTGAGAAGTCGGTCTGTTTGGTACTTAAACTTTCAAATTTTCCCACTTTGCACCCCAGCACTAACGAATGTTAGAAAATTTAAAAGAATAGGTAACGAATGGACTATTTTGTAATGTTTATTAGTTTTTAAGGGTCAAAATGCAAAGTTTTAAATATTAAGTACTAAAAAATTATTTATTTTTCCAAATATTTAACATTATCTTAAATCTTTAATAATTAATACTTCTTGAAAATAATACTAATTTTATGCTAATTTTTTTAAAAAATATGAAATTATATTTTCTAAAAAAATGAAATTTATTTTTTTAATAAAAATTAAATTTAGTATGTTTTTTTATTTTTTAAATAAAAATATTTCAAAAATAAATATTTTTTTCTAAAAAACATTGTAAAGTTTTATTTATATTTTTAAAAAATATAAAATAAAAATTTTAAATTGTAATTTTTGTAAGAATTTTATTATTTAAAATATTATAGCGTTTTTTTATTTTAGAACAATATTGTATTATTTTTTTTTTTAAAAAAAAGTACAATATTATTTTAAACAGTGACATACCAAAAAGGAAAGTAATAACCTTAAACTGGGACGTTGGTAGTAATTTAAAAAAAATGTTATAATGTTTTATTTTTTAAAAAAAATATCTTACAAAAATTACAATTTAAAATTTTTATATTATATTTTTAAAAAATATAAATAAGACTTACAATATTTTTTTAGAAAAAAAAATCTTTATTTTTTAAATATTTCTATTTAAAGAAAAAAAAAACCGTAATAATTTTTATTTATTTTGAAAATATAAATTTTATTTTTTTAAAAATATTTTAGCATAAAAAATTGTATTATTTTCAAGAAATATTAATTATTTAAGATTTAAGATAATGTTAAATATTTGGTAAAAGAAATAGTTTTTTAGTACTTAAATTTGAAAGTTTTCATTTTGACCCATAAAAACTAATAAGCATTACAAAATAGTCCATTCGTTACCTATTCTGTTAAATTTTCTGACATTCGTTAGTGCTAGGGTGCAAAGTGGGAAAATTTGGAAGTTTAGGTACCAAACAGACCGACTTTTCAAATGGGGGTGCAAAGTGGGAATCGGTGGATACTTTGGGGGTAAAATGTATTTTGGCCTTTGTAGTACGTTGCATTAGTTGTAAACAAAGTGCTGGTTTGTTGCATCGGTTGGTAATTTTTCCAAGTTTTTTATTGGTAACTAGTATTAGATTCGCATGAATTAATGAAAGAATTGATGAGGATATAATCAACTTTTTTTTTTTGAAGTCTGATATAAGTAACAAATACATTATATAAATATACAAAAAGTAATTTATGTAATTTAATAAATTATTATAAAATAAAATAATAAAAGATGAAAAATGACTTTGCATTTAGTTAATTATACATATCTTAAATGTACAATTTACTATATATATAATGTAATATGGATTGATTCCCCGACCTTCCTACTGCTAAATTTATTTGTCTCATAAGGACTCAACTCCTATATGGAGAGTGGCACACGATCAAACTACCACACGATCAGATCCAGAATATTGCTAAGAGGAGTCCAAAGAAGATGATAAAGGAGTCATATGAGCAGAAGCACCCGTGTCAATATACTAGTCAGAGGGTGTTGTCTCATAAATATTGCAAGAGGCAGTGAGAGCCTTGGCAAGCTTGGAAGGAGTGTCAAGAGAAAAACGTTGGTCACATTCATCTACATAATGACCTTCAATACGACAGATCTAGCGAGGAGGATGCTTTTGGAAACCACGACCTCTGCCTCTAATAGGTGCACTAAGACCACTATTACCCGCAGCAGCAGCATGACCATTATGAGAAACAAAGGCAACCACGGGAACAGGTGATCGAGCACCATTATCCATAGAGTTTAGAAACAAATCAATGCTTGTTGCTCTTAGAAGGAGTTCAGAAAAGGTTAGTAACGAAATATTTTCAGAAGCAAATAAAGTTGAGAATGTTGGTGTATATGCCCTAGGCATGTTATTTGGCACGTTGTTTGACAATGTTTGTTATCACTTTTTATTTATATAAAGAGATGTTTTGGATTATTATTTGTTGTTACATATTTTATTATAATAATCTCCGTCCCTAGTACTTATGAAGAACTAGTATAAGTTTAATTCGATGATCATATAATGATCATGTGTATTAAACTTATGGGTATGTGTTGGGGAACACATACTGGACATGACCCAACTATGAGGTTTATGTCATGGTCAAAATGTCATAATTAAACCTCTAATAGTTATATCATTGGAATCCTAAGACCTGAGATTATTACGATTTTTCACATAATGGAGATCATGTTTGACATATTCAAACATTACTCTTAACCAAGTAATTATAAAGGATATGATTGGCATGATCGAAGCTATGTAGGAAAGTGTAATAAGTCAAGATGGAATTTGTCCCTCTTCGTGAGAGATGTCAAGCTTAGGCCCCTCGATGAATAGCGTTGATGAAATACATGACCGTGCTCAAATGAATTGATATGATCAATGTCATTTGTATTATCAAACTATTTGGAATCGATAAAAGTATTGAGCATTGTAAGTTGACCATTGACCATGGCTTACGCTGAATGAAATCATGGCCAAAAGGATTGTGATATGTTCTATGAAGGATAAACGAACTTTGATAAAGTTGTATCATTTGAGTAATCATGATAGCCTACTAGGATCCGCTCATGATTTATGAGGACAAAATGTGTTTGGACTCATTGCCAACTTGATATAATTTTATGGGGTCACACACGATGGAACGAATTGTTAAAAGGGAAAAAAGCTGATTTTTGGTCTGGCACGACCGTGCCAAATAAAGAGCACGACTGTGCTGAGCACGACCGTGCCAATCAGCACGGCCGTGCCGATTATAAAGCACGACCGTGCCAATAATCATTGATGGATAAAATTATAATACCTCGCAAGTGCACGAGCTATCGTCATAGCAATATGCAAAAGACAAGGGTCGAACCACAGAGACTTGAATTAATTCTAAATTATTTGACTATTTAAACATAATAAATAAAAAGATAAAATATAAACAAGTGATCAACATAAACAAGCAAATAAATGATAGAACTCGCGGAATATAGATTCACAGTTATCTCTCCTATGCTTATTTTAATAATCAAGTCATCAATCTCAATTCTTGGGTTCGTTCGCTTAATTAAGGATTGAGACGGTTTGGTGTGCGATTTGCAATCCTAATATCCTCTTTATATTATACTTTTAGTTACGTCCGCATAATATGCCAAGAAATCATGAAGAACTCAAGAACATATGAACCTAGATCCGTTTGATTTCAGTTACGTCCTCAATTAGATCTAATCATCAAAATAGTGGTCAATGTATCAATGCCCGAGTTACTGTAGCAATAGATACCCAGAAATTCTAAAGCCAATTTATATCTTAACATATAATTGAAACTAAAGAATTTAGAATGAAGAATATTTTGATAAACAAGAATGAGAAAGAATAAAAGAATTAAAATTAAAACATAGAATTGATAAAAGTTACATCCAATTCGTAGTCGGTGAAATTGTTCTTCATAGACAAAGAACAAATTCTCCAACCTTGCAAACCTTACAAAATATTTACTAGCTACATGATTGATAATAAAATACAAAAAACCTAGTCTAGTATTTATAGGAAAAATTATATCTAAAATCTAAACTAAAAAGGAATTGTAAAAGAAAAAGGAAAAGGAAACTAAATCAAAATCTTAAATAAAATAGAAAATAAATTGTAATTCCTAATGCTTGTGAATAGTGCGGCTGACTTTTTGGGCTGGAAATTGGAAATTGCAGTTTAGTCCCTGAAGTTTCACGATTTTGTACTTTAGTTCCCATACTTTCAGTTTATTGCAGTTTGATCCTGAAGTTCCAAAACTGGCAGATTGGTCCCTGGATTTCAGCAGTCTTTCACAGCAGTCCTTGGCCTTCATAAGTTTACTCCATTAAGCACTTTTCGTCCCTCCTTATTGTAGATTGAGCACATAACCACCCTAGACAACAAAAACACAAGAACACCCAAATCAAATAACAAAAACTTGAGAACAAAGCAATAATTAAGCCTAAAAATACCCAATAGAATGAGTAAAAACTCATTTATCAAATACTCCCAAACTTAATCATTTACTTGTCCTCAAGTAAAAAAATAAAAATAAAACTAAACTACTAAACAATAAACATAAATACTACTATAACACGAAAATAAAGAAAACTACTACAATATTTTTGGGTCTCTCCCGTAGTTAACATGAAAAACATACTATCATACGTCTCAACACGGGTTAGGAACAAAACCATGCAAATGACTATACACTTAGAATAAATTAAATATTTTTCTTAGGCAAAATGATCAAGCTATAAATCTCTTGTGCATATAGAATATAAATACCATTCCTTAGCCTATCAAGATATGAATAACTTTATAAAGCATAGTACCCAAACATTCTCTTGTTGAATCCGTATTAAACCAAGGCATAAGAAAAATTCAACACATGATTCTCCTTTGATGAGCTCCCACACAATTTATCGCTTGATTCTCCTTTATATTTATTTATTTATATATATATATCCATATTATTTCTGGCCATTTAGGTCTTCGTAGGTACATGAATTTTTATTTATTCTTCGAATGGGGATTGGCACCAAGGATTCGGGAATTATCGTATTACCACATATCCCTTTTATTTTTGGCTTTTATCGCATTTTTGCGAGCATTCGATTCAATGCTTTCACTCCTTGCCATTTCTCCCACTCTTCTTAACTAAGACCGTTTTATTGGGGAATTTTCCACTTAACTGGGACTCTCACTTCAAAGAGACTCAAAGTCCAATTTAACTCATGCCTACCCTTTAATCACACAATCTCACATAAGATAATGCAAGGGTACTATAGCTCGATAAAGATACTCAAAGATTTTAACACCCAAGGATATGGTATATATTGAACAGTGCACTAGGGAGTTATAACTTAATCATGGAACATAAGTTAAATATTTAATAAACTCCACATATACAGAAATTCACAAGCTTTTATCATTTTTTTGCAAAATAAATCATCATTGGAGGTAGTAAAATAGTAAAGAGTACAGAAACTACGAGAGATTTTATTTTTTTTTCTTTTATCAAAATCAAGAAAATGAGTTTGACCTCACTGAAGTTGCCTACGTTCTCTTTAAAGTGAGACGAACCCACAATAAATGGCTCAGGTCACCGTAGTTCGAACCCGACAAACACAAAAAAATAGAAAAACAATTAATAACTAAAAAAAAACAAAAACAAAAAAATTAAATCCCACCCCCAAACTTGAAACGAACAATGCCCTCATTGTGCATAATACAGACTATATGATGATTATGGCTCATATATCATCATCTAGTTTACCAAGGCACTAATAGTAATCCAAAAAGAAAATTTCAACTCAGGTGATTTGAAAATAATAGCACAAAAAAAAATCCACCACAGCTAACCCCACTTTGCAGTAGCTAATCCAAAAACAAACCCACAGTATAAAATTCACGATATTGAAATTGACATTCTGTAGAAATTCTACCTGGCAATTGAAGTAGTGGACATTGATTATGTACCTTATACTTGGAAGAATGTAACCTTTTTGCTGCAAGTTTAAGGGCATACAAACCGAAATTTGTTCATGGAGATGCTGGGAAGGCGGAAATCAGTCGGATCCGTGATGGGCAGCAGTTGAAAACGAAGAATAGGAGCCGGAGTAATGCTGCTAGCAGCCGGAGATGGTGTGTGAGTGAGGGAGACATACGGAAGATCAGGCTTTGAGTTGTTGCCGAGGGCGTAGAAGAGGGGAAAACTGTGCAGCTCGTCGGACTTGGGACAAGGATTGGCGAACTTGTGAGAGAGCCGGAGTTTCGGTCGGATTTGGAGCAGTTGTCGCGTCCCGACCCGCAGTCCTACTTGGCCCCACGCTCGGGACACGAGTAGAAGACGTTATAAAACACTTTTGAATTTTTTTTCGAAATGTACTTTTATAAAGTTGAACAAAATCGCACTTGAAGTTCAAAGACTTCATCTAACTTTAAACAAACTTTACAACCAACTTTCACAACGAAAGTACTTAGCCCTAAGGCTTACAAACTTTTAAACAAATGTACATACACCAACATTAACCAAAACATGTGTGACAATAGAAAGTACGGGTACTCTACCCAAAAGGTTTTACATTTACATAATGCAACCTTAACAAAACAAGTCCCAACTCTTACCACTCCAACGTCCTCCCGTGCCAAGTGTCCTATCCCCTGGACCCGCCTTTATCTAAAACAGTAAACAAATAAAGGGTGAGAATAAATCTCAGTAAGCTACTAAAATGCAACTGCGTTTCATGCTAAAATGATAATCATAAAGAATAGTATCATAAGCATCACATAGCACATAGCATGAGAGATAAAATCAACTCATATACCACAATTACCACATAGGCCACACTCCGGTGGATACCAAGCCAAGGTTTACCCAATAACCATAACTGTCTGAGAATACCATCTGAGAAAATCAACTGAGAAAACCATCTGAGCAGCATAAATAGCTGAAGCCGGGATCCCGAAAACCAAACCATAACCATAAGAACCCAAGTAACCAGAGAGGGAAATATGACACAAAGTCATAACCCAAATGCTCACCAAAGGGAGCGATTCATCCCATCCAAGGCCAATCTGGACTGGGGAAACAAAAAAGGCACAGTGGACACCTTATAGTGAACTTGGCTTGTGTGCCACTATAATTCTCCCACCGCCTGACACGAGGTACCAATGGAAGACCTTATAGTGAACGTACTTGTACCACTATAATTCTCCCATTGCCTGACTCCACAACAAGACCAGCTGGACTTTTCACAAGAAGCACAGTAATGAATACTTGCTAAACAACAACAACCGGGGCAATGATTCTAAAATAATGAACCAAGCCAAACACATCAAAGATGCACATAAAGAATCACTCACAAAGAGTCTACAACAACATGATTCAAGGTGAGAATATATTCTTGCACACACTTGAACATCCTTCTCATTAACCATGACAATATCCCAGGACACTCATATATTGGTCCTAGACAATACCCCAAAGATTAAACCAAAGTTAACCTTCTATATCTTACTTTAACAAAACTATAAGATTCAGGGGAAAGTGTGCGGCCGCCAAAAACAGGGTGTGCGACGCCCCTTCTGGGCGGCCGCCCAACACACTAGACAGGCCAAAACCAAAATGATTTATACTCCTTCCGTTTCACCGTCCCAAAAGTACAACACTTAACATTTATAACTTTATTACTACTACAAAATTAGTCTCAAAACAACTTTAATACTACTATGAACCCAACCAAACCAACATACTAAATACTCTCTTTGTCCCAAAATTACAAGTATAACAAATATTACCCAAATCACAAAATAACAATTACAAGTATCAAATATAACATATATGACCATTTTAACATTTGAAGGGGAATTAGTAACTTACCTATTTCCGGAAAAAGTATCGCTGAAATAAGTTTTGTTCGGATAGAAATGACCTATTCAACGCCCTGATCATTTTTATATAATTAGTTTTTAAAACGGATAAGTAAATAAAAAGAATTAAATCAAAATGGGTTGAACTTACCTTTTCTTTCTTTAACCCTAGGAAACGTAGAGAAAGTTGCAGAGGAAAGTTAATCACAGAGAAAGAAGAGAGAGAAGAAGCAACTAGTTATATTACAAATTTTACCCAATTTTCCAACTTTAATCACTCTACTTTCCATTTGAACACTTTAACCCATGAAGTTACGTTTTCATAAAGGACCCTAAAGTTTCAACTTAATCATTTAACTCCTTTAATCATTATTATTACTAACTAAGTAAATAACACAAATAATCAAGTATGATATGCAAATCATAAAATATGATGCAACACATACAATGCACACATAAGTTGAATAAAAATCCCCAAAAATATAAAATAAATAGGGACGGGTTTTGGGGTCGCTACAATCACTCCCCCTTAAAGAAAATTCGTCCCGAATTTTAGGGTTACTTACCTAGGCCCTCAAACAACCAAGGGTACTTTCTCTCCATCTCTTCCCGAAGTTCCCAGGTTGATTCTTCCACATTATGATTCGTCCACACAACTCGAACAAGAGGAATACTCTTATTTCTCAATTCTTGGACTTTAGAATCAATCACTTGAACTGGATGCTCCTCATAAGACATACTCGGCTCAATATCCTCGGGTACCTCAGATAAAACATGAGAAGGATCATACACATACTTCCGAAGCATAGAGATATGAAACACATTATGGATCTTATCAAGAGAAGTATGTAATGCAAGACGATAAGCCCGATCTCCCACTCTTCCAAGAATCTCAAATGGACCAATATACCTCAGAGCAAGCTTGCCTTTCTTTCCATATCTTCGAATACCAACCTTAGGGGAAACCTTCAAAAACACAAAGTCACCTTTTTCGAACTCAAGGTCTCACCTTCGATGATCGGCATAGCTTTTCTGTCTACTCTGGGCAGTACTCAAACGATCCCGAATAAGTTTAACCTTCTCAACTGAATCATTAACCATCTGAACACCCCAAATCTTGGCTTCTCCCACTTCATCCCAACAGATAGGAGATCGACATTTTCTTCCATACAAGGCTTCATAAGGAGCCATCTCAATACTGGACTGAAAACTATTATTATAAGCAAACTCTACGAGAGACAAATGAATATCCCAAGAATCTGCAAAATCAACTGAACAACCCCTCAACATGTCCTTAAGAATCTGAATGGTTCTTTCTGACTGGCCATCTGTTTGAGGATGAAAAGCTGTACTAAATCACAATTCTGAACCCAAAGCCTTCTGAAATGCTTGCCAAAACCGAGATGTGAATCTAGGGTCAGGATCAGACACAATACTCACTGGAACTCCATGTAACCTAACGATCTCATTAATGTACAAGGTTGTAAGCCTTTCCATAGAATAACCAATCTTAATAGGTAGAAAATGAGAAGACTTTGTCAATCTATCAACAATCACCCAAACTGCATCGAACCTTCTTCGAGTACGAGGTAACCCTGTCACAAAATCCATAGTAACATGTTCCCACTTCCATTCCGGAATCTCTAACGGTTGAAGCAATCCTGTGGGCCTTTGATGTTCAGCTTTAACTTGTTGACATGTTAAACACTTGGATACATAATCCGCTATTTCCCTCTTCATATTATTCCACCAAAAGTGTTGCTTCAAATTCTGATACATTTTAGTACTCTCGGGATGAATAGTATACCTCGATTTATGGCCTTCATCAAGAACTTGGCGTTTAATCCCATCAACATTAGGCACACACAATCGACCTCTGAAAGTCAATACCCCTTCAGAACTGAGGGAGAAATCCTCAAATTTACCATTTTTTATTTTATCCAGAATCTTTACAACCTCCGGGTCATCCTTCTGAGCTTCCTTTATTTGTTGAACTAAAGTTGGTAATACTCGAATGTTCGCAAAAATAGCTCCATGCTTTGATTCATAAGGACTCCAATCTCGAGCATCCTCCAACATTTTCCATTCCCGCACCATCAATGAAGCTACATAAGACTTCCGGCTAATAGCATCAGCTACCACATTTGCCTTGCCCGGATGGTAAGAAATGGTGCAATCATAAGTGTGCGGCCGCACGCCCCTTCTGGGCGGCCGCCCAACACACTCGACAGGCCAAAACCAAAATGATTTATACTCCTTCCGTTTCACCGTCCCAAAAGTACAACACTTAACATTTATAACTTTATTACTACTACAAAATTAGTCTCAAAACAACTTTAATACTACTGTGAACCCAACCAAACCAACATACTAAATACTCCATTTGTCCCAAAATTACAAGTATAACAAATATTACCCAAATCACAAAATAACAATTACAAGTATCAGATATAACATATATGACCATTTTAACATTTAAAGGGGAATTAGTAACTTACCTATTTTCAGAAAAAGTATCGCTGAAATAAGTTTTGTTCAGATAGAAATGACATATTCAACGCCCTGATAATTTTTATATAATTAGTTTTTAAAACGGATAAGTAAATAAAAAGAATTAAATCAAAATGAGTTGAACTTACCTTTTCTTTCTTTAACCCTAGGAAACGTAGATAAAGTTGCAGAGGAAAGTTAATCACAGAGAAAGAAGAGAGAGAAGAAGCAACTAGTTATATTACAAATTTTACCCAATTTTCCAACTTTAATCACTCTACCTTCCATTTGAACACTTTAACCCCTGAAGTTACATTTTCACAAAGGAACCTAAAGTTTCAACTTAATCATTTAACTCCTTTAATCATTATTATTACTAACTAAGTAAATAACATAAATAATCAAGTATGATATGCAAATCATAAAATATGATGCAACACATACAATGCACACATAAGTCGAATAAAAATCCTCAAAAATATAAAATAAATAGGGACGAGTTTTGGGGTCGCTACAGCAGTGGGGACCGGATCTGGTGCGGTGCTAGAGAGGGGCTCGGCCGTCGGGCCTGTGCAGAGGGAGTGGCCGGAGTGGGGTAATTCCGGCGATGGTGTGAGATGGGAGAGATGAGAAGTGGGTTAGGGATTGTGAATTTGGGGATTCCTGTTTGATTTTTTTTTTCTACGAACTCCCCACAACAACAACTCTCTGTATTCCACCCATCCTTGAGAGTTGAGCCCACGCTATTTTCAACTACTGCTCACTATTTTTTTTTCTATTCAATGTTAGTCCCAATTTGCTCTTTTTTTGAAACTGCAACCAAAGAAAAATACCACAAGCATAATATCTTTCGAGAATAAAATAAAACTAAAAACTAAAAATAACAAAATAAATTGCAAGGTTTACTACATTGGAGGTACTTTATAAAAGAAAAGAAAATATTTTTGGAGGATGACACTATTTACACTCCTCTATAAACCCACAAACTCAAGGAGGTCCTTTCGGATGACACAAAACAAAAACTAAGATAGATATTTTTATTTTTTTTATTTTTTTTTAAGAAAAATAAATAATAGTCAAATAACTAGAATTAAAGTGCAAGTCCCCGGCAACAGTGCCAAAAACTTGATAAACAAAATTATAATACCTCGCAAGTGTACGAGCTATCGTCATCGCAATATGCAAAAGACAAGGGTCGAACCACAGAGACTTGAATTAATTCTAAATTATTTGACTATTTAAACATAATAAATAAAAAGATAAAATATAAACAAGTGATCAACATAAACAAGCAAATAAATGATAGAACTCGCGGAATATAGATTCACAATTATCTCTCCTATGCTTATTTTAATAATCAAGTCATCAATCTCAATTTTAGGGTTCGTTCGCTTAATTAAGGATTGGGACGGTTTGGTGTGCGATTTGCAATCCTAATATCCTCTTTATATTATACTTTCAGTTACGTCCGCATAATATGCCAAGAAATCATGAAGAACTCAAGAACATATGAACCTAGATCCGTTTGATTTCAGTTACGTCCTCAATTAGATCTAATCATCAAAATAGTGATCAATGTATCAATGCCCGAGTTACTGTAGCAATAGATACCCAGAAATTCTAAAGCCAATTTATATCTTAACATATAATTGAAACTAAATAATTTAGAATAAAGAATATTCTGATAAACAAGAATGAGAAAGAATAAAAGAATTAAAATTAAAACATAGAATTGATAAAAGTTACCTCCAATTCGTAGTTGGTGAAATTGTTCTTCATAGACAAAGAACAAATTCTCCAACCTTGCAAACCTTACAAAATATTTACTAGCTACATGATTGATAAAAAATACAAAAAACCTAGTCTAGTATTTATAGAGAAAATTAAATCTAAAACCTAAACTAAAAAGGAATTGTAAAAGGAAAAGGAAAAGGAAACTAAATCAAAATCCTAAATAAAATAGAAAATAAATTGTAATTCCTAATGCTTGTGAATAGTGCGGCTGACTTTTTGGGCTGGAAATTGGAAATTGCAGTTTAGTCCCCGAAGTTTCACGATTTTGTACTTTAGTCCCCATACTTTCAGTTTATTGTAGTTTGGTCCTGAAGTTCCAAAACTGGCATATTGGTTCCTAGATTTCAACAGTCTTTCACAGCAGTCCTTGGCCTTCATAAGTTTACTCCATTAAGCACTTTTCGTCCCTCCTTATTGTAGATTGAGCACATAACCACCCTAGACAACAAAAACACAAGAACACCCAAATCAAATAACAAAAGCTTGAGAACAAAGCAATAATTAAGCCTAAAAGTACCCAATAGAATGAGTAAAAACTCATTCATCAATCATAAACCGGGGAAGGTAG
Source organism: Campanula takesimana (assembly GCA_026119855.1). Lineage (NCBI taxonomy): Eukaryota > Viridiplantae > Streptophyta > Magnoliopsida > Asterales > Campanulaceae > Campanula > Campanula takesimana. Next base: position 1,012,621 of record JAOWBW010000354.1, on the reverse strand, counting down.
GTGCGGCACATTTGACACGACTGTGCCAGTTTTAGGGCACGATCGTGCCAGAACTGCCTTGGCCGAAAAGCTGTTGTTTAATTGGGTGACGGGATTTAGGTTTTTTAGGTCTTTAAGGGTTAAAGACTAGGACCTATATATACATCTTTTCACCAGCCATTAAACATATGAAATCTAGTTGTTTGGAGAAACAATATTCTTGATCAAGATTAAGAATCAAAGATCAAGAACCCCAAAATTCATATAGCCCTTTGGATCTGGCAGTCAAGATCAAGAAGAAGTTCTTGATATTAGTTCACGTGTGGATATCCATAGAGGGTGATTGCTTAATCATCTTCTAGTTCGTGTTCCTGCGGATCAAGACTTAAAGAAAAGCTTGGAGAAGATCAAAGCTTGAAGAACGAAGTTTTCAAGATCCGAAATTTTTTAAAGCTCCATCACGGTTAGTATTATAAATTAACCTCTGTATTAATTTAATAATCTCGAATGGATCTAGGCTTTTGGGTTTATTCCTCTACGCATGATTGTGCAAAACCCAACAGAGAACGACGGGCCGAGACTACGGAGAAACCAGTGTGATTTGTCGGTATAATCAAGACCACGCCCGATTGCGGTCAGCTAATAACAAATGGCCTTGAATCGACGGCCATGGTCAAGGGATAACTGTGGTCTTTTATTCATAGAAAATAGGGTATCTTCAAGGCTGACTTCACGAGACTTAGAGGCATGACTAAACGCAAATTTAAGCGCGAGCCAAATAGCACGAGAAGTCTGACAACCAAGTGTTTCTCCACGGACTCCTCGGTGAGGGATGAGAGAAGAAGGCTCTTGAGTTTCTGATTTTGGTGAGACCAAGAGATGAGAGCGGGATTTAATGTCTTCTTTCCATCATCACAAACAAGCTCTGGGGGAGACACGAGCAGGATACCGTTGATATAGCCAAGAAGATCTTTGCTTGAAAGAATAGAGAAAACCTAGTTCCTCCATAGATGATAGCTCGAGGAAATGAGCTTGCCTGTGAGCATGTGGATTAGAGTAGTGAAAGGCAGAGAATTGGAAGAGGACAAAGAGTTTGAAGAAGAAGACATGATTAGGAAAGGATGACAACCGAAATACAATTAGGGTTAGGGTGTATTTTAGACCGATACCATGGGAGAATTATATTTTGTTCTCGTTAAATAGTATTGCACATGTGTGGTAGTATATATACAAAAAAAATACAAGAAATAAGGAACTATCTACTTAAGTGGTGTTTGATAGTATTAAGCACTTAATGTTTGATGCTTAATATATTGCAAGGCAATTTGAAAGTAGGATGTCTTTGATAACATTGAGTGGTCAATGTCAAAAATTTCGTGAGAATCAAAATCATTGCTTAATTGATTAGATAATTCCCATCAAAATATTGACCGGATACTACCCAGTTACTACTACCTCTCACAAAATAAACGTTGAATTTTTTAGGACATGGGGTGTTTTTCATCTTTCCGTTTGTTGGCCTTCTTTGGTTAGGGACTTGGGTATAGGGCTATATTAGTAGGTATACCAGTTATATTTTGCTTATACCAGTACCAACCAAGTTTAACTTGCTACATAAAAATTTGTACTATTACCAACCAACTAAGTCGGTATACCAACTTAATTGGTACGGTTGGTACTCGGTTGATACTCGGTTGGTACTAGCTTATACCAAATGTGGAATATAATGCAAAAACGACTATAAAACAAAGATGAACGACGAGTCAAAAACAGAAAAATATTGATTACTTAATTCAACATTGACATAAAGCTACTCAACAAGGCAAGAACCTCATGTTGACACCAATTGGTCATACCAAAAGATACAGTTACTACCTCCGTCCCAAAAATGAAGGCGAAATCTTCAAACTTTTACCTCTTAAGACAGTATTTCACTTCATTACTTAGCCTAACAAAGGAAACTGTTACTACCTCCGTCCCAAAATCAAATAGTAAAAGAAAGTAGTTTCACGGACTCCTCATTCATCAAACATGAACAACATCGATTTAAAAAAAAAACCCTTCTTACTCTCAGATTTTTGTTAATTAGAAAAGTGTCTGAAAGTGGAGAGCATTTGTACAAAAAATATTACTCACTTCTTCCCCAAATGAATGTCCAAAGTAATTTCAAATTCGCTCTTTATCAATAGTACATTTGAATATTTTTTTGGAAATTCATTTTGAGACGGAGTTAGTGCTTGAAATTTCATTTCTTTGGGACGGAGGGATTAGTAACCATTAGTTTGGGACGGAGGGAGTATTTAAGTTGCTGCAACTACACAATTGCCACCATAAAAATTAAAAACAACTTAATGAAATGGGGCCTCAATTTCTATGATAAATGTATGGGTGTTGTTATACACACCCGTAAAATTTATGAATACACCCGTAGTATGCTTAAAATTTTAGATGGTACAACACTGTAATGCACTGTTACAGGTGTATTCATAAGTTTTACGAGTGTGTATAACAACACCCTAAATGTATTCTTCATTCTTTTACTTGTTTCAACACTTGAAAACGGAATAGGACTCACAATGAAATCTGAATTACGTATTTGGGTATAGATTAGATTAGATTTTAGTTTTTTATATATATTTTCTATTAAATATATAATAAAAAATATTTTTATAAAAATATACTCCCCCGTCTTTTTAGTCTGTTCACTTTTAGTCATCGGGAGTAAACTTTGACCAAACATTTAATGTCAATCTAATCATCCTAATGAAATCCTAAAAATTGTAATTGATAAATAATCATTTAATTTATCAATAATAATTTTTAAAATTTCATAAAGATTGTTAGATTGACATTAAATGTTTTGTCAACGTTTACTTTTTTTTGACCAAAAGTGAACAGACTAAAAAGAGTACTTGGTACACGGTATACCAACCAAACTCATATTTGTGTACCGTGTACCAACCATGAATGCATAATCGGTATGGTAGTACCGTACCAAACGTTTTGGTTCGGTAGGTACTCAGTTGGTTGGTTTGGTACAAATGATGGTCAGCCCTACTTGGGTAGTATAAGCCCAAGGCAGCTGAAGCGTTATAGTCAGCACCTGTAGGCCCGGCCAGTCTTGTAGCCCACGACTACTTGCCTTTGTTATCTTAACTTGGAACAAGATCCAAAACATGTTCAGCAAAAAGTCTATAAAAAAAAAAGCATCTTAACATGAACAATAGCCAAACAAACTAATGTTGCCATCATTATAGAAATAAAAAAATTATTTAAGTTGGCAACCAAAAACAAGAGTTCAAATCATCTGTACTGATGAGACGGATTTGATACACTTTATTCTTAGGATTTTATGAGCTTAAAATATGAATTTTATGTATTTTAGATAGTTTTTATGTAATTTTGGGCAATTATGTATTTTTGGGGTTTAATTGTAATTTGGGGTATATTTTAGTATTTTAATATTTTTAACCAAATTAGATATTTTATTATTCAAAAGAAACTCCAAAATGGAATTTAAATGTAAATGCCCAAGTTTAATGAAGAGAGATAGAGGGATTGAAGAATTTCACTCAGTCCTTGTGCCACAAGTACCCAATTCTTGTGCCACAAGGGCTGGCCAAAAGAATTAAATTGAGGAGAATCAAGCCCAAGTGTTGAGGAAGAAGGAGGAGAGGCGGCCCAATTCGAAGAGCCCACCAGCACAACCCATATCACCAGGCGGATGGCCCAACAAAGCAAAGCAGGCGGCCCAATCAGTCCAACTCGGAAGGCCCATTCTCTGGCCCAAAGCGGATCGGATAAAACGCACGTACCAGGTGCGCTTCTTGCGTTTCCTGGCGCGTGAACTAGGCTGGACCGAGAGTGATGGCGCGTGAGTGGCGCGTGGACCGGCTGGAAATCCATATTTTTGGTTATTTTTGTTTTATTTTTAATTCTTTTTCATTCCTTATTAGTTTAGGACTTATCCTAGGTATAAAAACTAAGTTTTCTTTATTGTTTTAGACTCTACAACTTTATACAATTTTTTTTAGATCTAGGGTTTATTTTCTTTTCCATGGAGATTTCAAAGCTCCATATGAGGAACTAAAACTCAAACTTTGGGTTTGAGTCTTGAACCATCTTTATATCAATTTGAGGTAATTTTCCTTTCACAATTTGATTTCTATTCATAATTTTACTTGTTCTTAATTCTAGATCCGTTGCTAGGGTTTATAAACCTGATCAATTTATTTATCTTTGTGATTGGATCTTTGCTAGAATTCTCTGTTCTGTGCCAGAATTAGGGTTTTCACCGTAGCAATTTCATGATTTATGCATGTGCCATGGTAAATTGTGATTAGGGTAAAATTAAGCAATTATCTATATGAAATAATTGTAGAAAGTGTTCTTGATTTATGTTTCTTAAAGCGTTCATCAATTAATTTTGCGATCTATACTGTGCCAGTTAGATTAAATTATTAATTAGGGTTTCTAGTGAGTGTGCCACTGCTAGTAACTATTCTGAAAGAAGGAACAGAGATTGAAATAAATCTCGGATCAAGTGAATAGGGTTAAAAGTGAATTGATGTACCGATGATAATTGATTAAAAAGGTGGGGACGGAAACAAATCTGAAGTATTCTTTAATTATTGTTTTTGCTCATAATTAGTTTAATTTCTGTTTTTAGGATTTAATAATTAAATTTATTCCCCCAATCTGGTTAAGTGACTATTACGTAAACAAGTAACCGTTCTTCGTGGATCAACTCTGGACTTGCCCTAGCTATATTTTTAGAACCTAGTCCAGGTTTAATTTGTGGGTGTGCGATTTAGCCTATCAAGTTTTTGGCGCCGCTGCCGGGGAACGGTGTTTATTTGTTTACGTTCTTATTTTATTGTTCTTTCTCTTTTTATTTGTTTTAATTTAGTTTATTTAGTTTAGTTTTATTTTTAGTTTAGTTAATTTAATTTAATTTTCTTTTTAATTATTTCTGTTATTTAGTTATTTGTTTTTAGTGTGGTACCTTTTAAGGTCCACACCCGTTCTACTGACGAATTGCTTGCAAGTCTTGACCTAGAAATCGAAAGAAACAAAGCAGGAAATCCAAAGCAATTGTGTCGACTGAAAAAATGGCGGCTCAAACATTAAGGCAGAAAACTGCCCCAAATTGGAGTGAGCAACCTCATGCAGTTAAATTCCCCGATCTGCCTACTGGGGTTACATTTGAGTTGAAGCCGGGTTTGTTGAGTCAACTACCACACTTCATGGGTATGCCCGGTGAAAACCCAAACCAACATATATCCCAGTTTGTGCAGATTTGTCAGAGTATGAAGCCTGCAGCACTCCCGATTGAGCATCTCCTCCTTAGAGCATTTTCTTTCACTCTGAAAGATGATGCTAGTGCGTGGTACTATCATCTCCCACTTAACAGTATCACCACATGGCAGGAGATGAAGGAGATTTTCTTGGATGAGTTCTTCCCACCAGATCAGATCAATGTCATGAAGCGGGACATTAGCAACATGGAGCAGAAGGTGGATGAGACCTTGTATGATTATTACAACAGGTTCCACAAGTTGTGCAGGAGTTGCCCGTATCATGGATTTGATGATGAACAACTGATAGTATATTTCTATGGGGGTTTGACGGTTCAGGATAAGCGCTTGGTGGATTCTTGCTGTGGGGGTAGTATTCTTAACAAGACGACTGAGGAGGCGAATGAGATTATTGATGAGTTGGCTAAGAGCACTCGGACACATGGCAGGAGGTCAAGTTTTAGACAGGTTAATGTTGCAAATTCTAGTGGTGGTGTGAAAAATAAGCTTGAGACAGATGTTGAGGACCTTAAGGGGATGATGAGACAGTTGTTGATGGGTCCACCACAGAGTCAGCAGTACCAGACTAACCAGTACAGACCACCACCATATGTGCAGCAGCAGCAGTATCAGAGTAACCCTCCGAGACAGTCTACAGATGACATGATTCATTCCTTAGCACAGTCGGTGAGCATGATGAATAGAAATTTCCAACAGTACCAACAGAAGACCGATATGAGTATTGGTAATCTAGAGAGCCAGATTGGGCAAATAGCTGATGCGGTTGGGAGACTAGAGGCTAGAGAGGCAGAGAAGGTACATTCTAGATCAGAACCGAACCCTAAGCAGAGTGCGTGTGCCATGACTTTGCGCAGTGGTAAGGAGATTGGGAAGGAAGTTGTACCGGAGGAGCCAGTGATTGAGGTTGAGGAGGTTGTGCCTACTGAGAAAACCACGGAGGAGGAGAAGAAAGCTACACCAGAGCACACAGTTTTTGTGCCGGATGTTCCATTTCCTGAGGCATGGAAAAGATCGCGAGAACATGAGCCTGACAAGGCTATCTTTGACACTTTCAAGAGGATTGAGGTGAACATCCCATTTTTAGACTTGTTGCAGACTGTCCCGAGATATGCCAAATTCCTTAAAGCGCTTTGTACATTGAAGAGGGATCAGAAGGCGAGGAGTCAGAAAAAGGTGAAGATGAAAGAGCATGTGTCTGCAGTCTATCATGAGAAGATGCCCAAGAAGTGTAGTGATCCGGGTATGCTCGTGATTCCTGTGTCTTTGGGTGATAACTCTGAGCATATGGCCATGCTTGACCTGGGTGCTTCAATCAATGTCATGCCTTATGCATTGTTTGAAAAACTCAGGTTGGGACCCTTACAGGATACACGGGTTGTTATTCAGTTGGCGGATAGGTCGAATGCATACCCTAAGGGGAAGGTTGAGGATGTGCTTGTTCGGGTTGGTAAGTTTATATTTCCTGCGGATTTTTATGTTTTGGAGATGGATACGGATCCTAAGGCTCCCATTCTGTTGGGGAGACCATTTATGTCTACGGCTCATACTAAACTAGATGTGTCTAATGGTTCATTGACTATGGAGTTTGATGGGGATTTAATGAAGTTCAATATTTTTGACTCCAAGAAATACCCTGAGGATGTTCGTGGTTTATGTTTCATGGATACAGTTGAGCCAAAGGTAGAGGATGTGTCCACTATTTGCAGTGGGGATGATGATATAAAGATTGGTTTGGAGATTCCTGCGGTAAAACATGGACCAAGAAAGGTGAAGAATCTTCCTGAGCATCGAAAGCATGCATTTGGAGGTGAGGAAGAAGTGATGATGGCTAGTGGTTCGATTGAGAAGAAAGGAGGTTTGAGCACGATGAACAAAAAGACGAAGGGATTCATGGAAACAATTCGAGCTCAAACGGGGTGGAGTGTGCATTAATGAGGTACCATTTATTCCCTTACGTTTAAACTGTCCTTATTTTTTATTCACTTTTACACACTGAGGACACTGTGTAGTTTAAGCGTGGGGGAAGGATTTGTAGTTGTATAGTATACATTTTTCATTCTTTTTCATTCTAGATAGTTAGTTCAAAAAAAAAAAGAGAAGAGTTCAAATCATCTGTACCATTTTTTGTGCCACTTTATGTGCCACAAATGATCTAATAGCTCACAATTGTTAAAAGTGGTATTATTGTAATATTAAGCAAACATGTGAACAGTTAGATTAGAAGTGGTACATAGAGTGGCACACAAAAGTGGTACAGGAGATCTCAACTCCAAAAGAAGAGAGAAAAATATATGGAAAACTTTCCTATTAGTCAAGGAATTTGCAAGTTACTGTACAAGTGACATAATCAACTGATATTATTGCAAGTTACTGTAAATTATGAATGTATATTCCCTTTTTTTTTTTTCAGCCACAGAGAACAGTTGTAAAGTAAGCAAATTGTAAGTTAACATCTACACACAGGACCACTCTGATATTTACATTCAATTCAAACAATCTTCATATTTTTGTTATTCCGACGACACAAAAATCCAATAATCAACTGTCAGGAGAGCCAAAGAGTCGCTTCATCAGCGTAAATCTGGTGGAGACGGAATTCACGTCTATTCCAGCCGCTTGCTCTTCACGTTCCTTATAAACTCGGGGGATTGTTGACGTGAAAGTTAAAGTTACTTTCTTTTCATGAACGCTCACCTCTACAGACTCCGTCTCACCTGCAGGTTAAGAATTTCAAATGTTGAGGACACCACAACCCAAAAAAAATGGGAACATCATTCTGGGACGGAGAGTATTAAGATGATAATTCGCCTACAAATTAGACTAATTAAGATTATTGTCAGAACTTTCAGCAAGAGGGTACGGAAACCAGAGGCTTCCAAGTTTGACAGAAAACAACTGAGAAATTGCTTTGTATAAAGGGAATCCAATGTAAAGTCAGTGTCAAAAAAAGAGAAGATTTTCAAGCAATTGCCTCATAATTCAACAGCCGGCCAAAGTGAGCATATTGCATTCAAGTTTCTATCAGCATATTAGGTATTGCACCCAAAAGATGAGTTAGCAAGTGCCACATTTTTTTTTCACTTTTGTGGGGCCCACTATGGACCCACAGGACCACAATTGGATACCACTATTGGCCAAAGACCAAAAATAATAAAGGGAAAAGGGTGACAAAGTTGGGCAACGGCTACTGGCTAAAAGACCATAAAAAGTGACAGGTCTATAATGGCGAACTTGATACTTGTTTCAACTCAAGGAAAGGGGGAAGAAAATTCAACAATGGCAGAAAGGGAGCTTACCGTTCATCCTGGAAATAATATCTGCTACCCTTTTCTGACATCTTTCGCATCTAAAATCCGCCAATATGACCACTTCTTGTACCTGCTCTAACAAAGATCAGTACCCATAATCAGGCCACAAAAATAAATCATCAAGAACATAACACTGTAAATGTGTAGGGGATTAAAATATATCTCTATATACATACACACACACACACACACACACACACACACACACACACACAGAGAGAGAACTAACAAGAGGAAATGATAAGGATTCGATGGAGGCAAGAGTTGTTCGAGGAGCTCGAATATTACTTGACTTCACAAAACCACAATTGCTCATCTGTTGCTTGTTCTGATCAACAGAAGCCATGAACAAAGAAGGGACACCAGAAAAAAGGGATAATAAAGAGATTTTTTTTTTACAGCACAAGTAGGAACAGAGAAAGATAATGAGAGAGAGAGAGGTAGAAAGTGTTATCTAGAAAAGGATTTATGAACAGCTTTACTTGAACAGAAAAAAGAAATCTTATCTATCTCAGATACTTATATATGTTGGAGAAAGGGGAGGGGTTGAGTGTGTGTGTGTGTGTGTGTGTGGGTGTGAGAGAGAGAGAGAGAGAGAAAGGAATAGGAAACTGCTAATAAGTTGAAGAGGTCCTTGAGTTGACAAAGATGCTTCATTCTCACAAGGCAGCAGCAGCAGCCCCCTTTCACCTACCTACTACTCCATGTTTTAACCGTTTCATTTCATTAAACAAAATAATAATCATATTGGGATTGCTTCTCACACCACTACTCCTTAAATTAAAAACTATTGTACCAAGTATTTTGTTGCAGCGTTGCGGCCACCCTCTTCGCAATCAACGTCTCAAATTCATTTATCTCGAGGTGGACCCCATACGAGGCAAATAAATCTCCGCCACGATATGAAAGCCAGTGAATATGAAAGCCAATGAAATGTGTTTCAATCACGACCGTCTGCTACAGCAAAATGGAGGTTGCAGCGGTTCCACTTCGGCTCATTATTATACTCAGCTTTTTGGCTCCCAATAATCAAGTCATATGTCCATTCAGTTTGGTAGGTAGTGCCCACCACTCAGACAAACACTACAAAATTAAGAATTAAGAATTAAGAATAAAATCCCATAAACCTCTCACATGACATGACAATATCCAATTAAAAGGGAATGGAGAAAAAACAATAAACAAACTGCTCACATGGTGTAGCTTCTGCATTTAGCAACTTGATGATCATGGCTCCCATGTAGATGGACAGCTGGTTCTTTTCTGCTTTATATATTCTACATAGACTTCACAACAAAAGTAAAGAATTGAAAAAAAAGCACCCATGCCATATTAGTCAAACAGAATTTCATTATTTCTGTTCCAGAAGAAAATAGTTGAATAATTTATCACAGCAAACAAAAAGTTTACAAACAACGTCAAAAATCTATTTTATTGAAAAAAGAAAAAAAAAACATATTTACCCAATACATACTTTGCACTGCTGTGAAAAGTAAAAGAAAAAAAAAACATTTTCTATGAGGGTTACCTAATTAATTATCCTACAGGTAACTAGACCGCTAAAAGGTTAATCTAACAGGTTGATTGGGCACATTTGTGCCATTGGCAACTACAAGAAAAAGAGGTACAAAACCAGATAATCTTGTTTGACTCTACCTAAAAGCCTAATGCTGCATTCAGAAAAAAAAACAAAAAAAAACATGTACATCTGAGAAAGTAAAGAAAGAAAACCAGCAAATCCATACAGGAATGAGACGGAACTTCCAAAAAGATAATGAAACCCATCATGATTACCATCAGTTTTACTGAGACATGACCAGGCTTGTTAAAGGAGATGCAACCGGAGAAGGAAAAAGTGAGGAGTCCCTCATGAACTTGCAGTTATCATTATCAACTTTCAGGGACGGACGAAGAAAGAAATTCTCGCGAGTCTTTTTATTCAGCAGTTTCAAGCCGTTTTTCTTCTTGTTAACAATGCAATTCCGCTTCGGAGAAGCATGCCTATTGTGTCTTCTCTTCCTTGACCAATTCCACTTCAATTGAGAAAGCAGAGCATTGTTCGAAAGATCTTGGAGCACTGTTGAATTCTTGAAATTACAGTTTCCATCTAAGCTTTTCACCGATGCATCTTTATGAATGGTGCCAAGTTTTTTACTTTCGTTTGTTGCAGCTGGATCGGGTTGGATATCGCATGATTTAGAAACATCTGATTTTTTCACTACTTGGGGAATTCGTATAGTGCTTGCTAACTCTGATCTTCCTTTTAATTGCTTCCACATGTTTCCCAACCACTCGGTTGATTGTCTCAAGTCGCTCAAACCAAATATAGATTCTTGTTTTTCTCCTGCAATTAGATTAACTTCAAAGTCACAAACTTGAAGACAATGGCAAGAAGCTAGAAAATGAATTTAACAAGGTTAAGATAAAATACGCACCTGGTAGGTAGACATGAATTCTTTTATCAGATTCCTTCTGAACAACAATCCCTTCCCACCATCCATCATGCCACCATGCATCCACAATGCTTCCAATAGTAATGCCTGAGAAGCTGCCTTTCACAGCCAACGCAGCTGGTCGAACGGTTGTCCTACCGTTGAGCCTAATACCTAATTGATCGGGAACAGCAATTCTTGATGCCAAAATCCACTCCTACATGAGAAAATTCATACAGTTATTATAACAAATAAACAATAATGGTACAGTATCCCAACTCAGCACTGTTATCATAAATTTACCTCTAGATTAATAGACTCATCAACTGCATCTTTCACATCTTGATACCTCACTTTCACCTTATCTTTATGCTTCTTGGTAACCAGAGCTCTAAACCAGCAACCTCTGACACCACTATCCTGAGACAGCACCTCAATTTTTGATCCTATGGCCAAAGTCTGAGAATCCTTCTGGCAGCCCTTTTCCTGACTCTCGTTCTCTACACCTCTGGAACCGGTCGAGTTGTTCAAGTCCCCGTCTTTTGATCGCCGAAGCCTCTTTTTAGGTCTGATACCAGAAACATCAGAACAAATAGTCCCTTCCTTGATCTGATCAGGAGGTGGCCGGGACTTTGAATAAGCCTTTGATCGGGATACAGCAGAAATGAATCCAAGTATCTCTTGCTTCCCATAACCCTTAACTTGAGTTATGTCAAAAGGTTTGACTTCGTCATTGTCAAACTGCCTGTGGCACACAAAGGGTTCATACTTTGTGTAAGTTGCTTCATTCATAAATGTCTCAAAGTGCTGGGGGCTGAGCACCGCAGCTAATCCATCTACACACTCAATACTGAGATGTTGAAGACAAAGGGAAGAGAAAACCTCTCTATTATTGTAATTGTGAGGTAAAGCAATACCAACTTCATCAACTTTGTGAAACCATTGTACCACAACCATTTTGCTTCCCCTCGAATCCTCATACATATCGTCTAAATAAGCAACAAGTCGGTTGCCTTCTTCAGCCAAAACATAAACAAAATCGTGAACCTGGATAAGAAAACAAGAAAATCATAGGTTAAACAATTACAGCAGTTTGACAATAACAGGAAAAAATAGCATGGAAATAGTGGAGACAAAGTAAGACTTTGTTCCTAAATAAAGGGAAGTAGCATAATCTAAAAATGCATGGCTCACTTACAGATATTGTAACACCATTACGTATATATGATGGATAATGTTTCCTTTTCTTCCTGCAGGTCCCTGAGCCTACCCATGAAAACTCTGAAGCACATCGGCTAAGTTTACGGTGTTCAACTTCCTGACAGATAGACAAAACAACTACTTGGTAAGAGGGCAAAGGTAACTCAGCATAATTAAATAAAGATTCAAAAATTATTGTACATACCTTTGAAGTTTCTAGATCCAACTTGCACACATCAGGGACTTCTGAAGAAACATCCACTGAATGAGTTGGAGTGGGTATGCCTGAAACCATTTTCGGAAGCATACAGTTAATACATTAGGCTGGGTCCCTTTGGCGGGGGCATAAAAAATAACAATGCACAGAAAAGATAACAAGAAAATTAACAGCCAGTGGAATTGAGAACCAAGCAGCCAAGAAAGACAACAAATTCAGTACATAATATCATCAGGATACAAAAAGAGAGACTAGAGATGCCATTTTATCTTCACAACACTAATCGAGAAAGATGAAAAGGTTAAAAACACATTATGTTTTCATGAACAAGAGGGTTGGAGTTGATGTGGGGCATGAAATTTGATTAAGAGGCAAAGCGAATTATGAAAAGAACCGTTGAAACAAATGAAGCTCGTCATTAGAGAACATTGTAGATCTTAACCTAGTTTGAGGGCAGAAGAATTCCGAGGCTCTCAACCAGCTCTTGGAATTTGATTTAACATATCTGCAGCCCAAATCATAGTCAGCTTTCCATGACAAATAGCTACAAATTGAGATGAATAAGTTATAATTGTTGCAAAATGAACACAAAAAAATAGAATGGAGTGAGACGGCAGAAGAAAGAAGCTGATATCTTAAAAATTATCAAGCAAAGGAAATTGCAAAAGATCAGGACCAACGTTAGGAAAATTCAAGTAACAAAAAACAATATTTCAATACCACATGTGGAGAGACCTAAATAAGAATAAAAATGGGCCTTGAAGATGCATCCAATGCATCAAGGTTTTATTAAAAATCTAGTCCAAATGACAAAATAAAATTGCTATGTAAAACGTCACAGAAAGGGAAAATAGATCCTAAAGCAGTCTGACTGTAAGTATTTAAAATACATAAAAGAGACTGGCGTATAGGGTACCCTTGAAGAAGAGTACACCCAAGGCCTGCCAAGCAAAGAATCCAAAGGAAAGAAGGCTATTGTCCCTCATATTTTCAATTCCAAGAAGTTACGAAATCAAATTAATATAATAAAGAAAAAAAATCTGTCTAAACAATAAGTTACGAAATCAAAATTAAAACTTGTGAAATTAACAAAAAAAAAAAAAACAGAACTTGTGAAGTTGTGCATACTCAAATTCAGGAACTCGAAAATTCCAACAAGATGCTAAATTTCACCCCGCTTTCAAAATTGAATAAAAGATAAGAAAAACGCTGCCAATTAAACTGCAAGAACTGGAAGAGAAAAAAGACCCTCAAAATCCACTAAAAATTCCAACAAGAAATTAAAACGTAAATCAGCAAATAAGCGATTACAATCTGAAAGCCATAGAGTAATAAAATAAAATCTTTCACACTTGAAAAACGATGAACCCTAAAATAATAAAAATCAATAAAAAAAATATATATATTTCTCCACAATTAAAATTGGATATGAGGGATTCAATAAAAAGAGATATAAAAGACGCAACCAAACTGACCAACATACACACACAAATAAAAAAAAAAAATGCAGGCAAAAAAACAAAACTCTAGCCAGGAAGAAAATTAATTAAGAGTTTAGCTGCGCACCTGTAACAATCGAATTCAACCAATAAACAACTTCTCTTCTCGATCTAAGCTTCAAATTCAACACAGAATCAGAAACCGGTTTCTCCCGATTTACAAACTTATACGACATGTGCCCTAATTTTATCTCTTTCCCAACAACCACAAGATCCAAACTCCCATCCCGCCGATTCAAATAGTACCTCACCTCCTTCCTCCCGTTCTCCCCCACCACAGACACCTCCTCCCATCGCAAGAACGGCGTCGTTAAATCCCCCGCCGCCGCCACAGATCTCTCCATACGAAACCGTAGCCCTAACCCTTATAATTCTGCAACCCTCTATATCAAAATCAAAGACAAATCCTTTCTTTTATAGATATATGTAACCCAAAGAAGGAAATTTATAGATATAAATTAGCCTATTTAAGAAAAAAAATTAACGGCCTCTATAAACAGGGGAAGGGGGAATTCGAAATGGGAATTAAAAGAGTTGTAACCTAATTTCTGTTTCTCTACAGAAAATTGCAAACGCGCTTGAACTTTGAAGAAGGGTGTTTAAATTGGGATTTTGAGATTATAAATACAAGGGCTGATTTGTGTGTGTGTGTGTGTGTGTGTGTGTGTGTGTGTGTGAGAGAGAGAGAGGGGAGGAGGAAGAACCTAGGGTTTCGTTAACTTTGGACTGAGATGGACGGTGTAGATTGAAAGTTATGACGATGACGCGACGGAAAGACGTACGAAATTGCGGAAGTTCCTATGGGAACACGATTTTACGGAAATGCCCCTGTAAGAGTTTCCTATACTAACCTTCTTACTTTTTTTTTTGTTCGTTTCAAACAAAATTAAGGTTGTTTTATTACCTAAAATAGACTATGAGACTCACCTATCATTCACTTCACACAACAAAAATTCTCTACCCACTTTCTCTTTCGTACTTTCTCTAACATTACTTTCATACTCACAATATTTATTTTTTCTTAATTTTTGTATAAAATCAAGCTAAAACCCTTAGTCAGAAACGGAGAGAATATTATTTTGCTGCCCGGTCAAGGCCTCAAGAGGCAAGGGCAACCCAGTTTAGGAGAGTTTCGAGTTTTTAAAATCGAAGTTGTAATTCAAAATATAGTTATTGTAGAATACTACAGTTGATTTATATTCCCTCCGTCTCATTTTAAATTTCAAAAAAAAAATAAAATTTATAACTCATTTTAAACTTTAAAATCCAAAAATGAAAGTTATTTATACTTTTTATTTAGTGGGACCTACATGTCATACACACAATAACTATCCACTAAATTAAGAAAAAATAAATGTTGTGAGTATGAAAAAATAAATAAGAGTAAATATGAGAGATAAAATAGGTAAAAAGTTTTTGTTATAAGAATAATAAATTGGTCCAATAATTTATTTTAAATAATAAAGTAATTAAGAACTTTAGTCCGTAACAAATTAAAAAAAAAAAAAAAAAGTAAAAACTTAGTCTTGGACGGATGGAGTAATAGCAGTAGACGTGCATTGCAGTTTCTTGGATTCCAATTTTGCAAGGTCAAATTCAATTCAGCTTTTTCTAAAGGACAGCTAGATTGGACAACTGTCATGTGCCATGTTTTGCAGGGGCGGGAACCCAAAATATTGAACAGCTGAAATTATTTCATGATTTCCCTCCCTTCTTTTGTTTACTAGTGGGTAACCGGCTGGTACTATTTTTTTTTTCTGGTACTATTTTTTTCGTATTTTGTTTTTTATGATTTTATTTAATAATATAATATAATAACTTTTTAATATAACAATATTGTATATGGATTAAAATGTTTGCTTATAAATTTAGAAAAATTATGTTAATTTTTTAGTAATAATTATTATAATTAATTAATATTATAAATTGTATTTATTAACATACTCCCTCCGTCCCCGAGTAAGAGTTCTATCCTTCATTTGCACGCTTATTAATAAATATTGGAAGTGATGTAAATATTGTGAGAGTAAAAGTAAAGTATGAGAGAGAATGAGTGGGAGAGAATAGTGAATTGATTGGTGTTGTGAGTATAAAAGTAAAATAGGAGAGAGAATGAGTGGGGTGAATAGTAAAGATTCTTTGTCATTTTAGGAATAGGACTCTTACTCTGGGACGTACAAAAATGGAAAGTAGGACTCTTATTCTGGGACGGAGGGAGTATATAATAACTATTATTATTCACTAATAATATAAATAGTTATAATTAACCTATATACTTATTAACTATTATAATTAATTAATACTCCCTCCGTCCCACCACAAGTGAAACTAATTTCCTTTTCAGTTCGTCCCACCACAAGTGAGACTGCCCAAAATGAAAATGTTTTAATATACTTATATTCAATCAACCCCACCATTTAACCCCACTTATTCTCTCTCTTTATTTTCCACCACTCATTTTATTCAACCAACACTAATATTTACCCCACTCATTCTCTCTCTTCATTTTCTACCACACATCCACTAGCTTTTTATAGGGGTGGCATGGTAGGTATACCGACTTTTTTTACCTTTACCAGTACCAACCAAGATGAAGTTGGTACATGAAAATGAGTACCATTACCTAACCGTCAAACTCGGTATACCAACTTCTTGGTACGGTTGGTACTCGGTTGGTACTACACCTCTACCAAAGAAGGAAAAGTTAATCTCAGTTTCCAGCTTCCAGATGCAGACTTCAAATAACCATTTGTTAATCTAGATGATCTTTGCTCTTGTTAAAGAGGAAACGCAGTAGACTTCAAAGGTATACATCACACAATATAGTAATCATCGACTCAATTCAAAAACATCAGTTCTTAGGGACTGGATAACAGAGCATACTAAAACATTCTAACAATAACCGAAAAAGGAAGTATACAATGGGACTGAATAATTAATGTAGAGACCATTTTATAAGAAAAAAGTATTCAAGAAAACATTCATACCAAAGAAAACTGTAACATCCCCGAAATTAAGCACGACATTTTGGGACAGATCGGAAAAAAAATACCCAAAATGAATATAAGAACTGAATGGGATGGATTTTTGTGGTAGTGGAATTTTATGAGTTAATTTTTGGTGTGGGCCACTTTTTTGTTGCATGGAAATGTTTTGCCAAACAACCTAGTTTTCACGTGGTCATATAAATGTGGCTATTATGACTTTGCAATGAGGTGAATTAGTAGGGTGACTCATCAATATCCACTGAGAAGTACAAATACTCATGTTTAGCTACAGAATAAGCACAATGAAATTTTAGACTTTCAGTAAGCTTTGCACGATCGCAATATAGACATTTAAGGTTCTATTCGGGTGAATATTTGGGGATCGTTTTTATTAATTTTGAGGTAAGGGAGACTACGCAGTATCGATTTTGTGTCATTTCTTTTATACCCGTCTTATCGTAGTACTCATTTTTTTTGATACGTAGTTCATTTGTTCGGTCTCATTTGATTATTGCTTTGAAATTGAACTTGCTCGGTTATTGACATGGTTATTTGAAAAGTAGGGGTGAGCTCGGTTCGGTTTGGTACGGTTTCTAGCTAAAACCGGTACCGAACCGCACCCTATCGGTTTCTAGCATTTGAGCACCGAAATGGTTCGGTTTTTAATCGGCTCGGTGTGTTCGGTGTCGGTAGCGGTTCGGTTTCAATGGGCTGATTAAATGGGCCGCTTAAGTTGGGCTTGGTCAGGCCCAAATTGAACTACTTGGGCTAAATCAGACAATTGTAAGTTCAAATAGAAGGAAATAAACATAATTAATCCAACAGGCCCTATTGGGCTTGACAAACATGATCATACTTGGCTATATGGGCCAAATTAAACAAAGACATGTTTAAAGTTCAAACATAATGATTCCAACAGGAAATAAAAACCAAATATACTTCAATAACTTGATAATATAATAACTAAGGATTCAAAAAGTCCCATATCAAATTAAACAAAAGTCTTGAATTTCCTCCTCAGCAAGTCCATCGATTCATAACAACCTGCACAAGGAAAAAACAAACATTAAGAAACTCCATGAATTTGACAAATAAGGATAAAAGTAGAATATGGTGAGATGGCGGGGGGGGGGGAGGGCATGGCCGGAAATAGCCCCATGATAAAATAAAAGACTTTTTTTAGCTGAATCTTATAGTGAGAGAGACGAAGCAGTAACACCCTCTATGTGCATAATTGTGTAACACTGAAAGTAGATTAACAATCAGGTATAATTGGGGACCAAAGCCCCTAACTTGAGCTTCTACCTACCTTCCAAAGGATTACACAACAACCTACCTAATACTCTATTTTTATATAAGGATCGATGCATCTAATTTCCCTTTACAAAAATGATAAGTCCAACTACCACGTCACGCTTTCTTCTCATCATACAAAACAAATCACTTGGCAATTAAAATCATTTTTATTCAACACAAGCAAAATCCACCCCAGATACCTCCATCCATCAATAATTCTATCTATTCACTATCTCCTTTAATTTTTACAATCTTATATATTGTCTTCAACTTACACCAACCTTGATAAAAAAAGGACACATTTCAAGCAGAATTACTTACAAAACTCTCTCTCTCCACCCCCAAATCCCTTTCTCAACCCCATTTCAATCTTCTTTTCCCGCTTCTTTCATACAGGTTTTATTTTCCTTCTGGGCCTACTTCTGATCTCTCTCTCTTTGTCTATATATATATATACTATATTAATACACACAGAGAACACCACATAGAAAGAGAGAGAGACTAACATAACTTGTTTCTTCAGCATCTTCAATTCTCAACCTGAGTATGTTCCTTTTTTTTCTTTTTTCAGGGTTGATATAATAGTAATAATTTTTCATCTTGGCTATCTATCATCAGGAGAGACAGGAATATATATATATACTTGTTGATGGGAACAAATGGAGGATTAAAGGATGAAAGATTTGAGAAGAGAGTGGAGGCATGGATTGGTTGTCTAGGTTGGTTCGTCACAAGTATGGTGGGTGGACTGATTTTGAGTTGCTGGGAACTCAAGTATCATCACACAAATAGTCAACAGTGGATGGTTCCATTAGGTCTCATATTGTTTATCACACCAATCTTAGTCAACCTTGCTGTATACGTCTCTACACCTTTCAAAGAAGCTACACAAATAGTCAACAGTGGATGGTTGAGTATTGTGCATACTGGTCTCCTTGTTAGGTCACACAAATCCACTTCCCATGATAAAATAAAAGACTTGATCATTTGAATCATTATGTTTACAAAATTTGTTCCTAAGCAAAAGCACCTAAATGTCAGTTTCTACAGTCAGTTGCTGGTATTAAAGAGTAAAAGGGTTCAAGAAAACCCGAGAAGATTAAATGCAGTCCCTATTGATTCTTCCTGTGTGCTACAAATGGTATGGCACTGATCCAAAATCAAACCATCTTATTTTCTCACTAAGATTGTTTGTCTCAAGACTGTAAACCAAGAACACTAGCTATGCATGTATCCGCTCGAAAAAAAATGCAAATGTACTACTAGTTGCATGAATTAAGGAAATCAATAATAGTCCAGATAATCAAGTTGAATGAGCCCATTTTATTTTACTTGTAAATTATTGTTTCTACTTCCGTCCCGAAATGACACAAAAATGATCAAGAACAAAACTGGATATGCATCAATAACTAATCAAACCAAACAAGAATACATCAAAATAGCCAACAAGTACACAGCCAACAAGAATACATTAAAGCGTACCTGAACCAAGAATTTTCTTCAAATCATCAGCTGATGGTTTGGAGTTACCTCCCAGGCTCCCAAAACAGCCAACAAGTACACAGCAAGCACCTTCATTCTGCGTAAAATAATTCACATTCAAAACAGAATTATACAAAAATCTCAGAGAATCAAATCAATTCAAGTTCAATAAAAAAATATGTTTAGCAAAAATAATAAAAAGAATCATACCAAAGTCAATCAATCATCTATCGCGCAAGGTTCAAAAAACTTTGGTCCACCACCGAAAGCATCTAAAAGAGCATAGATATAGAATGCCATGTCAGTTCTGAAACAGGCAGCACATAAAAAATACAAAAAATAAATAAATAAATAAAGATAAAGTGAAAATTTACCCATTTCAAGTGTCTCTAATTTTTCTTGCAACTCTTCCATGGCCTTAGCATGCACATCTGGAAGCTCAATATCAACGGGTGTAGAGCGTATCCAATCTTGTGCACAAATTAAAGCTTCAGCGGTTTGAGGACTAAGGGAGCTTCTAAATGGATCGATCACCCTACCACCGGTACTAAATGCGGACTCCGAAGCAACGGTAGAGATTGGCATCCCCAAAACATGTTTAGCAACTTGGGATAGGATGGGAAACTTAGTAGAATTGATTTTCCACCAACTTAAAACATCAAATTTCTCATCTCTCTTTTCCATTCCATCAGACAAATAAATTTCAACTTCGGTTTTATCCATCAACCCTCCTTGCTCTTCCAAATATTTTAAAAAACTAGACTCCAAATTACCTTTAACACCAATACCCGCAAAAGAAGAGCCTCCAACAGAATTTGAAGATGAAGAAGACCCCTTGTTCACACTATCTGCTTTCAGTTTGTAATGATCATACAAATCATTCAATGTTTTAATCACTTTCTCACATATAAGCTTGGCCTTGGATGAATTAACTCCATGAATTTGACCCAAACACCATCCAAGATAACACATTTTATTGCGAGGATCCAAAACCACAGCTACATACAACAAGAAGTTCATGTTATCCATATTATCCCAATACTTGTCATATTTTTCTTTCATTGAAAATGCCATTGTTCTCTTTGCCTCATCCAAATCCAAGCACATTCGTGATATATGCGCATGCATTGTCACAAGTTCACCAAAAAATAAATTTGATGTTACATACTTAGAGCCAGAAATCAGATTTGTAACATTATAAAAAACACTCAAATATTCAATAAATTGGGTTGCATTATCCCAATCACTTGTCTCGGGAGGCCCTGTAACCTTTTCTTTTCTCTTCCTTTTTCTTGTGCTACCCTCAACTTCTACTTCATCATCACCAAAGTAATCATAGAAATTTTGATCTATCATTTTCATCCTATCAAAAGCCTTCATATACTTCACAGCAGTTTCCAACATTAGGTAGGTCGAATTCCACCTAGTTTCAACATCAAGACAAGGTTTTTTTTTACAACTGATTTCAACTTTTTCGGCACATTCTTTAAACCTTGCAGCCCTAGATGGTGATGATCTAACATACCTCACAGCATTTCTAATTCTTGAAATGGACAAATCTTGTTCCTCTAACCCATCTCTCACAACAAGATTTATAATATGTGCACAACATCTCAAATGCATGTACTTACAATCCAGTATGGCATTGGGCCCTTTAAGCATTCTTTTCAAGTATCGAATAGCCCCATCATTTGATGAAGCATTATCTACTGTCACAGTGAAAACCCGCTCAATGCCCCATTTTTGTAAGCACTTGTAAACCAATTTCCCAATTGTGTCACCTTTATGATTAGCTATAGGACAGAAGTTCAAAATTTTTTTCCTCAAAACCCAATCATCATCAACCCAATGCCCTGTAAGACACATGTAATTGATATTCTGAATAGATGACCATGTGTCAGTAGTAAGGGAAACTGTTTGATTTTTCAAAAGTTTCTTAACAATTTCAGCCTCCTCCTTATAAATCCTCAAACATTCTCTAGCGACAGTCCACCTAGATGGCAATTTGAACAATGGATTCAATTCCCACGAATATTCTTTAAATCCTTCATCATCAACAATACTAAACGGTCTATTGTCTTTGATGCACATTCTAGAAAGTGCCCTTTTACATTTCTCTACACTAAAAGAATGAGTAGCAAGAGAACCACCTGCCCCCTTCTCTACTGGCTTAAAACCCAAGGTAGATTGCTTCCTATCTCCTTTCTTCCTTAACAAAACTGGAGACTTAGGACAATATAATTCTAAATGACTCTTTAAACCAGAGGTACCGTTATCTTTAGAATGACACGCTAACATTTGAGAGCAGTAAGGACATTTTGAGCTTGATGCACCTTTTACGTAAGTGAAATGATCCCATACCATTGATCTTTTCGCTCGCGTAGTCCCCTTCCCCTTCTCATCATCAGCCTCTCCCTTATTATCATCTTGTTCTTTAGTGCTTTCCTTTTCACCATCATTACAATTTTGTTCCTCAATCTCCAAATCAATGGATTGGCTGGATTCCATCTACAAAAATTCAAAACCACAAAATTTCAATACAACTAAAAGGACAAATTGCAAACTTTTTTAATCTCATTAAAAAACAGAAATAGCAACTGATTTCATCAATTACTATTTCTGATTTCATCAAATCGTAACTGATTTTGGTCAATTTTGTTCCTCATTAAACTTTTTTAATCTCATTAAACAACAGAAATAGTAACTGATTTTGGTCAAATTTTGATTAAATCGCAAGCTTGATAGAGAGAAAGAGAACTCGAGATGAAATCAGAAAGCTTGATAGAAAGAAAGAGAACGAGATTGAAGATTCTTACCTGAGCGACTGAGCGTCGTTGGCTATGGTGCACTCCAGCAAGTAGGTGCGGCAAAAGAAAGAAACCCTAGCAAAATTTAGGTTAACATTTAACAGGTAAATCGAAGGGAAGCGAAATTTAACAACATTAGATGAAATCGGAATGCTTGATAGAGAGATAGAGAACGAGATTCTTACCTGAGTGTCGTCGGTCGTCGGTTATGGTACGCAGGTGAAGAAGCGGCGCAAGGCTAGGGTTAGGTCGAGAAGAGATCGCGTTTGAAGATAGTTCAGAAAGTGACGCTGAGGGTTTAAAAGGTCGGAAGAAGGAGTATATATTCAAAAGGCAAAACGACGACGTTATGCCTTATCGGTTCGGTTCGGTTTTTAAAGTCGGGATTCATGTCTTGAACCGAAACCGAGCCGAATTATTCGGTTTTCAAGAATCTAAGAACCGTACCATACCATTATCTTATTGGTTCGGTTTTTCGGTTTCGGTTTTTTCGGTATTATCGGTTTTTTTCGGTTTTTCTGCTCACCCCTATTGAAAAGCATGCTTTATGTGTTAGTGGTTCTCAAATATGAGATTTGTTATATGGAACGGTTGCGATGTAGCTAATTATGTGACGGTTGCAGTGGACTCGGTTATTGTGTTTGTGTTGGGTCCGGCTCCATGAGGGCGGCCAACAATTCGGTTAATTTGGTTAAGCCAATGGGCCCGAATATAATTAGTACATCGGACTGTAAAGTATGGTTGATCAGTTATTCGGTTTATGAAACGGGTCTTATTGGCATATCCATATTTATAATTTCATGGATAGTGTTATTTGATGTTTGTGTTCCATTGACTTCTGTGATATTGTGTATCCCCTTTCTTACTGAGCCCCCAGCTCACCCCCCTCCAATTTTAGTTTTGCAGTTAAGCGATGATCGGGATGAAATGATTAGGGCGGAGCGGTTTATAGAGCATTTGAGAATTATTAGTAATGAGGCTTTGTTTTGTATAGTATTTTAGAGTTGTAAAATTGTGACAATTTGATATGTATGGTAATTAGAACATCTACTGGATTTAAACAACAGGTACTCATACTTGAAGAGGCTTGCAAGACAAGGTACTCTATTCATCCAAGGTGTGCAGAAATATATTGAGGTCTATAGAAGCACTTCTATTGGAATGACATGAAAGGAGAAATTTTAGAGGATGTGACAAAATTCTTAACATGTTAACATGTGAATGCAGAACATCAATGATCATGAGATTTTTCTTACATCTATAAGAGATTCTTTAATGAATGTGTGAACATATCATGATGGATTTTGCGACAGGGTTACCACATAATCGACGAGGTTGTGATGATATCTTGTTTATAATTGATTGAATAACCAAGTCAAATCACTTTCTATGTGTTTTGATGGGATACTCGTTGAACCAATTTGCTTCCTTACATGATCGAAGATGGTAAAACATTATTGGGATATTGTGCGTATCTGACAGCGATCTTTAATTTAAATCTAGATTTTGTGAGGTTCTTGAATGGGTTAAGGATACTCAATTGAGTTACAAAGTTCATCCTTAGTCTTATGAGCAATTTTAGAGATTGATAAGAATTTTCGAGAATACTTGATTTGAAAGAACAAGTCTACCTCTTTTGAAAATAGTATGAAGAATTATGAAAGGGAATAGACTACATGAAAACATAGCAGGAAATGCGAAACACATGTTCGTAGTTGATTGGTTGATTCGGTAAGCAAATTCGAGGACGAATTTATTTTAAGGGGGAGAGGGTGTAACGCCCGTCATATTTGCGTGCATTTCATAAATATATTTTCGACGTGCTGCATTTAATATGATAGAGATGCACTATTTATGCATCCTTTACTTGCTAGTTCTATAGAATAATCTTGGACATAATTTTGTGTTCTTGTGTTGATTGTTATTTTAACATTTAAATCGAAAATGCTACACACAAACATATAACTATGAGTTGAAATTTTATTACCCGTCTAGCTTTGACACTATGGACAAAAACGGTCATAACTCTTTATAGAAAATTCGGAATCAAAATCTGAAAACTGCTCATTAAACTAGACGTTTAAGGCTTTCAAATGAATATTTATTTGCTCAATTTAGCTTAGTGGAACTACCTGGAAAGAAAAAAAACTGTTAGAGTTAACTCAAAATCAAATAATGATATCAATTGATTTAGTTTGACTAGGTTGACTAGCCTATGATGATTTGCCACCTCAGCTACTTAAAATTGGGTTACTATGATGGAATGAAATACCTTGAGCTGGAGGAAAAATTATTTGTATTCCATATAAGTATATTATATAATTTAATATTTTTTTCTTTTCCATAATGTGATGGTAAAACCTTAACACTATAGCCTACTTTAGTTGACTTGCTAATTTGAGTTGACTAAGTTGCTTGTGATTGGTCAATGTTAGCTCACATGGATTGTGTTTGTTTATGCACACAAAACCAAACTATTCATTTTCCCATTTCATTCGCATAATACAGAGAGTGAAATGAGGGGTCAATATGTCATTAGTGTTTTCTTGAAGGGGTGTTATGATAAATTGAAATTAATTCATCATATAAAAGGAGAGATTCTCTCTGGCGACTTCACTTCTCTGTCTGTACGCATGGAGCTGGGGTTTTTCAGCAAATTTCACTACCTTTCTCAATTGGATCCTTATTTCTTCAATTCAACTTTGTAGAAGTATAGAGTTTATGTGAGGGAGCAGTTTTGACTGCAATATTTTGAATTTTAATCGGTGAAATTTCGTCAAATAGTAAGTTACTATTTCTCCCTTTTAATTATAGTTTTGTGCATAAATACTATAAATGATGCTTTTATTGTCAAATATGAAATTGTGAATATTAATTGTTAGAATTGTTACTTGTAATAATAATTTTGAGACGAAAGAGTGGCGGTAGTATAACTAGTAATTAGGACCCAAAATTAGTAAAAGACTCGACGGAGTCGTATAGGGCGTAATAAAGTTACCCCGTACCATAAATAAGTTCCTAAATTAAATTAGGAGCGATCAAATTATAATTGTGATTATACGCGTGTTAAGTAACGGTGAGTAGGTACAATATGACCTGCGCTATTACGTATTTGAGTCTAATACTTATGGGCTCATATTTGGAGTGGTTATGTTATGATGGACACTTTATGTGCCATATGGTTGATGGATATTTGCGTATGGTTACATGTTGATGTTGAGGAATATGATGCAATTGCTCATGTGAAATATGGAAAGGCCACTACTTTTGGGCCTAGTTGAATTGGTTTAGGACAAGTAAACATCTACTTGTGCATTTGAGTCCAGCTGGCGTACGTGTTTGGGGGTGTATAGATGTACGGTTATTGCAAGAGCTGGGGCTAAGTAATAACCGTGGGTCTATACATCTGTGACCTTTCCCCTCCGATGGCCACGGTTGGGGTTTATAGCCCCACTGTTATAGCAATAGCGTAACTTTGGTAAGCTAGTTTCCCGTGGCTAGTTGCTGGGCTGTAGGGGCCAGCATGTCACGCGGCGTGAATACGAATACCGGTTCACAACATAGTGCTACAGTTTTACGACACATATCGCATATTGTAAGGATCCCGCCCCGTGACGAAGTAAACGAAGGGGTTTTCGTTTCGAAGGGCGAAAAACCAAACACGGTTATCACGCAAAACATAACGGAGTCGCCACATTTGTTAATTATTTAACCCAACAAATGGAAATGTTAGAGATTCTATTAATTCGGAGGTCATGTTACGCCTTGGGAAGAGTTTTACGTCACCCAAGTCGCCTCGGATAGGACCGAGTCTCCCTAACGTTAGTTAACAAACGTGCATGTGTGTGTGTGTGCATTTCAAAAATGGGAGAAACTGACACTTTAACAAAACTGGTTAATTATTTAACAGAAAAGGATTATTTTGCAAACATTTCAGTCAGAAAGGGAAGAAACTGGAAAATGCACTCCCTGGCCAAAGTAGCCGTACGGCTAGGGAGAGCATTTCAGGGGTTTTTGACAGTTTATCAGAAAACTGTCCAGTTTCAGGCAAAACAGAGTGTTCTTGCTGAAACTGGACTGTGATGATCATTTTCAATTATTATTTTTTTTTAACAAAAACATGGATTTAATCATCCCTATGTCATTGATCACAAATTAGACACCAAAAACAAAGGTTTTGGGTGTGATCAAGACAATCATTGGGGAAATTTTGAAAAAAGTGATGAACATGCCCTTTGGGCCAAAATTGCCATTTGATGAGTAAAGATTGGAACTTTACCATCAAAATGGACTTTTTATGAAAGATTAATCTTGAGGGACAACAAAAACAACATAAAGATCCAATCTTTATGACCCAATCTTAGGGATTTTTGGCTAGATCACGGTTGGGATGATAAAGATTGAGCCTTTATCCCCAACATGATCATCATGGCCTAGTTTGTGTAATACCAACATAAAGATACGAGCTTTCACCTTGATAAAGAGATCTTTAAGCTATTTAGAACAAGAAATTAAACCATGATCATCCTTAGGTTTGAACCTCTTTCACACAAAAGTATGAAGGGCACATTAAATCATGCTCATGGTTTAGTTCACATTATATGTATATATATATATAAGATATATATATGATTGAAATGGACAAGTCTTGTAGTAATATAATATATGTATGCTTGAAATGGACAAGTCTTGCAAAAATGTAAATTTGCTTGAGAGGACAAGTCTTACAAGAATGTAAACAAGAACAAGCAATGTGATTAACAAAGCAAAATAGAGTTGAGATGAAGAGAAGATGGGGGAAGGGGACCTCACCTATGATGGTTCTAGTCTATCTTCCTTTCCTCACTCAATTATAAGGGTGATTTCTCTCTCAGACACGATTTCTGCAGAGTTTCCCCTATCTAAACAATATTCTTACCCCCTGAAATGATCAGCGTGGGGTTCAATTTATAGGGACTGAGGGTGCCCAACATAGCCGTACGGCTCAACCCCTCAAGTACACAAACCATCCATACGACTCGACTTGGCGAGCTTCTGGATTTTTCTAAGTTTAATTCCAGTTCAGTCCTGGAATATTAGGTTTATCCTAGTGAGGTCCTGTCCCATTGGTTTATCCCCAAATGGTACCAAGAATTCCTCTAAAGTAGGTCAAATTCAAATTGGGGTACTTACACATATGAGTACTACACATACAGTACATGTACGAGAGGAGGAATAAGGTGTGCATTGAAGATGATCATAGGGTTTTCATGATCCCGTATCCTTTGTAATGTGTTTACTTCAGCTATTATGTGATACTTGATGAGTTGAGATTTCCTCTCATATTACATGTTATATGTTTAATGTTCGCATTACTTATTAAGAATGCTTTATTATTTTTATAGTAACTTATTGGGTTTCGACTCACCCCGTTTCTTTGTTTATTTGTTTTCCTTAGTTTTCAGGTAAGTGAGATCGTCAGTAAGGTACGACTTAACGGGGATCTTTGAGAAGGTTGTTTCTTTTATGGGTAGTTGCTCTATTGAGCTTACATATGTTTATTTTCGTGAGGACGATGGTTTTACTGAGTTATATAAACTCTGTAAATTTGGGTAGATGTGTTTTGTGCCTGTAATAAAGTGTGTGTTATTATTTTTGGTGCCGGTCTTTGTTGCCAGGCGTGTCTAGAGTTTTTTCACAACTATAGTTGGTTTGGTTGTTCAATAGTAAGGCGGTAAACCTATGGTCATTTTTAGTATTCTGTTGTCGAGCAAGTGTAGCTCGTGTATTATACAGGTTTATGGATGATGATAGTATTAGCAAGCGTCATGTCTGTTTTATAGCAGGGTTCATGCACCTGGTTCGAGGTACCATATAGGACCTCGGGACTCGGGGCGCGACAAAAACAACCATATCTAGGCAGGTTTGCTGCTATCCTTCGACTGCGAAGAAGAAATTGACCGTGTTGAGCTTGAATCAGCCATGCCCGCAGACTGTGAGTTGAGAGACTCCATATATATCCTGTTAATACATAGAAATCAATCAAAAAATCAAGTGCCATATCAATAAATATACAAGCCATCACATATCACAAAACAAACATCTGTTGAAACTAAATACTCAACATAGCTCAACTAATTTATGAAAATCTAAAACATTACACCATCAACAATTTAATTAAAACAAAAAGGGATTTTTCTAATTCACCCTTGTTAATTGTTTAGCATCAAAGGAAGAATAGGGGATATTTAAAAGTGATTACTGGATTAACTAGCAAAGTAGCAAACCATAAAACATAATTAAAGTATCATACAGCACACAGAACTACAATAATCCAAATATTCGAGCGTGTGAGGGAGGGAAACTTCAAACTTTTCAATCACTATAATATGAAATACTGATTGTAACTAGAATTGTGACTCAGACGAGCCAGCAAAAAAGGGATTTTGAAATTGCGATTTAGGTTTTTTTTGAAATTGCGATTTAGTCGAACAAGTGAGGGTAGGCGAGACGGAGGTACGTACCTAGCCACCGGTGTGAGAGATTTGTGAGAAATCGATCGGATTTCTCCAGATCTTCCCTTACGCCGCTGCAGCGTGTAGAGAGAACAAGAGAGACAAAGAGACCGGAAAACATAATGGCTCGGAATGAAAAATTGAATCACGTTAGGTTAGGTTATATTAGATTAGAATTTAGTTTATTTTTTATATAATTTTCTATTAAATTATTAAATATATAATAAAAAATATTTTTATAAAAATATACTCGGTACACAGTATACCAACCAAACTCATATTTGTGTACCGTGTACCTACCAAGATTGCGTAGTCGGTTCGGTACTACCGTACCGAAAGTTCGGTATACCGAACTTCGGTATACCAAACTCTTTGGTTCGGCTGGTACTCGGTAGGCTGGTTTGGTTTGGTACAAATGACCAGTCCTAGCTTTTTCTTAATTATTGTTGTTGGAGATTATCCCCTAGGCCCTTGAGAAAGGTCTTCCGTTATATCATGATGAGATAACAAACTTGATTATTACTCTCTCCGTCCTGGAGTAAGAGTCCTACCCCTCATTTGCACGCTTATTAATAAATATTGGAAGTGATGTAAATGTTGTGAGTGTAAAAGTAAAGTAGGAGAGAGAATGAGTGGGAGATAATAGTGAATTGATTGGTGTTGTGAGTATAAAAGTAAAATAGGAGAGAGAATGAGTGGAGTGAATAGTAAAGATTCTTTGCCATTTTAGGAATATGACTCTTGTTGGTAGAGGTGCCCTAGGCACGTTTAATAAACGTTGTAATTATTATCATTTATTTCATATCAATAAAGAGATGATTTGATTATTATTGTTGTTCATGTTTACTTATAATAATCCCCGTCCCTAGTACTTGTTAAGCACTAGTATAAAGGCTAAATGGTCATGGGATGATCATGTTAGATTTATGGGTACTTGTTTGGAACAAAGTACTGGACATGACCCGCTGTATGAGATTTATGTCATGGTCTATGTCGAACATATATCTCATATTAGTTATGTCATTTGAATCCTTAGACATGAAGTTATTATAGTCTTCCACTTGATGAACATTATGTTTGACATATTCAAACGCTACTTTTAACCGAGTAGTTATAAAGGGTATGATTGGCATAATCGGATTCCCGTTGGGAATAATAATAAGCTAAATGGATTTGTCCCTCCACGGAGAGATGTCAAACTTGGGCCCCTCGAAGGAATGATGTTGATGAAATATTCGGCCGGACTCAAATGGATTGATTGGATCAATAGCATTTGAATTATCAACATATTCGGAATCGAGAAAGTATTGAACAAGACAAGTTGACTGTTTGACCATGACTTGTGTTCAATGACATCGTGGACAAAGTGATTGTGACATGTTCTAAAGGAATGCGAACTTGTATCTAGTTATACTATTTGGGTAGGTATGACGGTTTGCTAGAACCTAATCATATCTTATGGGATCATGTTTGAGCCCATTGCCAACTTAGTATAATCCTAGAGGGTCACACACAATAGAACGAATCTTAAATAAAAGGACTATATTGGAATTTAGGGTCGAAGGACCTCAAGGGAATTTCTGGAATTATTCTGGGCCTCCTGGTCAACCAAGCGGGCGCTTGGGTTGAACCAGGCGGGCGCCTGAATAAGCTGGAAAAAGGGCCTTGACCTTCTGCCCAAATGAGCGGGCGCTCGGGTGGTACCGGGCGGGCGCTCGGTCTGGCGGCAGAACAATTCCTAATTTGATTTAGGAAGGTTTTTGGCACAAGATTCCTATTTGGAATAGGTCTTAATTGTGTATAAAAACCCCAATTCGGCCAGACCATATTGACTAGTGCTTTTGTGAGTCTCAAAGAGTTTGAGAGAGATTTTATTTTGTTCTAAGATATCATTGATTGAGGAACAAAATAATTCACAAATAAATTCCATATAGTTCTTTATTATATTGTGAAAGTGTGTTTCATAATATTGGTCTAGCAACCAAGATCAAAGAAGATCCTTTGATATTCGTTCGAAGTGTGGACACCGCTAGAGGGTGAAAATCATCATCTTCAAAGTTCGTGTTCAAGCTTTGTGATCGTGATCAAGTCTTCAAGTTTCTCCACCAAGACCGAAGAAAAAATTCATAGCCATCAAGGGTTAGTTATTCCTCTATTCATCTTGTTGTATTTGATTTAATCATATGAACGGATCCATGGCTTTGGGTTCCTTAAAATTTTAATTGCTATATTCTGCTGCGCATGTTACTTGGAAACCCAACAGTGGTATCAGAGCCCCGTTCATGTTGATTATTTCAATACCTTGATCATGTTATGTGTATATAAATTGTTTATGTGCCTAGCATGATATGAATATTGGAATATATGATGCCTATGTGTTTTGTGATTTTATGTGGTTTATTGTTTTGCAACTTTAATCACACGATTCAATCGCAATAAAAATTATGGTGGATTCTGAATTATTTCGATTATTGATTTTTGATTGGATCAAAGTTTTAATAATCGGGGAAAAATAATTTTGAGACAAAATTTTCAAACTTTAAAATTCTATACCATTCTGACCATTCAGGCGCCCGCTCGCTGTTGACCAGGCGGGCGCTCGGTGGTCAAAATATGCTCTGATTTTGGTTAAAAATCTGAATATGGAATTTTCGACAAATTCGACAAAACCAGTAACAGAACCAGTCCAGACTTGCTGATCTGGAATGGGTTTTGGGTAGTTGGTTGTGTGTGGATTTTGGGGTTTGATTTTCCTATTTGTTTTAGTCTTGTGATTCCTAGATTGGTTCAAGTTTTGGATGGCTAATCTGCGTTCATCGAGATTGTGTTTCCCAAAATTGATCGCAATCAAAGTTTCAAAGATAAAACGAAGTTAGAATTATGAAGAGTTCATAATTGCTAAAATTGAGAAACAAAGGTTCTTGATTCAATGATTGGAGATCCATGTGGAATTGTGAATGCAATTGGCCTACGTTCATCGAGACCATCTATTGCTTAGTTTCGGCCACATGGACTACTTTCTTGGTTTCTTGAATTAGTGCGGGATTGTGGTTGCCTTATGGCTTAGTTCGACCGCACGTCTTGTTGTCTTGATTTGGAGATAATAACCGAAGTTGAAATAGTCTCATCCTCATAATTATAGAGAAACTAATGACACATAAATATCATGCTTAAATTAATGGAGATTAATTTAGTGACTAAACTTGATGTGTAACATGTTTATATTATGTGCTCATAAATGTGTTATATGCTATATGTGATGAACATTCAAAGAAAGTTTTAAGTCCTTCTTTGCCATGCCATGATTAAAACACTTGTTTATATATGGGTGATTTTGATGTGGGTTCGCCTCCGCGAAGTGCATTGATTTTATTCATGTATGAGCAAGATGAGGTTCTGTAATTTAATGTGGGCTTGCCTCCGCAAGGTGCATTAAATTGAATGGTTCCTATGCGTTTAAAATGGTTGGACTTAATTAGGCATGACCCGCTATGAGATTTATGTCATGGTCAAATGTCATAATTAAATCTCATAATAGTCATATCATTGATATCCTTAGACCTGAGATTATCATCGCCTTCCACATGATGAACATTATGTTTGACGTATTCTAATGTTATCTTTAAACCGGGTAATCATAAGGGTTGTAGGGAAGAATGATAAGTCAAGATGAGATTTGTCCCTCCTCAAGAGAGATATCTGCTTTAGGCCACTCGAAGAGTGAGATTGATGAAATGTATGGCCATACTTAAATGAATTGATGAGATCAGTGTTATTTGCTCATATCAATCTACTCGGATCGAGAAAGCATTGGTCAAGATAGTTGACGTGGACCATGACTTATGTCCAATAAAAGATATCATGTGACAAAGGGATTGTGACTTGTTCTATTCTAGGAAAACTTTGGGCTTTCAAAGTTATACTATTTAGGTAGTCATAATGGCTTGCTAGAGTCCGCTTATGATTTACGAGGTTTGGCTAGGTCAAACTCGTTGGCAACATAGTATAATCCTATTGGGTCACACACGCAGAACGGATCGAATAAGGCACGGAAAAACTAATAGGCCAGCTCAGACATCCGTACGGATGGTTTCGAAAACTGGGAAGCGGCCACACCATCCATACGGATGGTTTGTCCGCTAACAGAT
Organism: Campanula takesimana; assembly: GCA_026119855.1. Taxonomy (NCBI): domain Eukaryota; kingdom Viridiplantae; phylum Streptophyta; class Magnoliopsida; order Asterales; family Campanulaceae; genus Campanula; species Campanula takesimana. The sequence continues at coordinate 979,454 of JAOWBW010000354.1, read as the reverse complement.
TTTTGGCAGATTTCTTTATGGGAAATAAATCCTTTAACCTAATGGAATATTTTTTCTCCCAATATATAAACTGTGTTCTCTTCAGCCAAAATTCAAGTCTTAGGCATTGATATTGGAAATCAACAAGAGCTTCTTGGAGAGAGAAAAACACATATTATATTAGGGATATTAGGGTTTGATTATTCTTGATGATCAAACCATAATGATCACTATGAGAGATTGAAGAATAGTTCTTCAACAATATTTTTCAAGCCTAAAGATCTAGCAGTCAAATCAAGAAGCGTTCTTGAGTCCGTTCGAAGTGTGAAACACCGGTAGAGGGTGCTTGCTTTAGCATCTAAAGTCCAAGATTTCATACCGAGCAATATAAGGTTATATTTCTATTCATCTTATGTATATCTATTATAAATTATTGATCTAAACGGATCTAGGCTTTGGGTTTGTTCATGTTTAGTCTTCGGCTATCCCACGAAACCCAACAGTGGTATCAGAGCCCCGTTTATGATCAATAATTTTATAATCATCATGTTGATATTTTTTTAATTTGATTATTTAATATGCATGATTATGATAAGATGAATTATGTGATTAAGATTTTATATGAGATATAAAATTTTGCATGCTAGTTTATGATGGGATTATGTGATTATAATATTAATTGGATTCATATGTATAATTGCATGCTTAGATTATCAATTTGTAGTTGGATTATGTTTATTGATGATCTAAATATAATTTGTATGTGGAATAAATTGGTTATTGATTATATAAATTAGATTTGTTTAAATTCGTAATCTGTAAATTCGTGTTAATTTAATCTGTTAATGCAAGAATACGAAACTGAGATTAATCGAATTTGGAAATTTCTGAAAATCTGGGATCCTGTACAAGGGATCCGTACGGATGGTAGAAGCATCCGTACGGATGGTTTTGGTACGTCCCAGAATCTGTCTTGTTTTCTGGTGATCAGACTATTCTGTAAATCGTTTGCAGAATCTGAATCTGAAATTGAATCTGTTTCAGACGGCTTGTTTTGAAACCGTGTTACCTGAAAAGATCTCAATTCAGAAATTCAGAAAACTGACAGAATCAGAATCCTAAAAGAGTTTAGGATTGCTGTAACCTTCCGGAAAGAGCCATACGGATTGCTCTGGATGCTCCCAGAAGCAGCCGTACGGATGGTCTGGCTGATCTGTACTGGATTTGATTTCAGATGGCTGGTTTTAGAAACCGTGTTCCCTTAAATAGATCTAAACACAGAAATCCAGAAAGTAGAAAAAATCAGAATCTTAAAGAGTTTAAGATTGCTGTAATCTGGGAAATCGATGAGACAAAAGAATTTAGAATCGAGTTACTTTCCGAAAAGATCATTTCTGCAAGTTTCTAAATTTAGTACGGAATTATGGTTGCCTTTTGGCTTAGTTCGGCCGTACGTTTTGTGCTCTCAACTTCAAAACGTAAAATTGGTGAGACAAAAGAATTTAGAATTGAGTTTGTTATATTAAGTTGAAAAGGAATTGATATGGATATAACTCAATCAATGAAGAACATAAACTAAATTTGGAAAGCATCGTCTAACTATCTAATTATTTGCCAAGAATTAAAGGGTAATTTTGTCATAATATGATAATTTTATTGATCATGTAGTGGAAAAGTATTATTTGTAGTGACATTAGCCCTTCCCTTAAAAGTATAGTAATAAAAAATTATGAATATTTTAATATTTAGCATACGTGGCGTCGTTTAAGGTATAATCAAAAATTTTAAAAAAAGTGTAGTAATAAAAAGTTATGAACGGTTTTATATTTAGCATACATCGCGTAGTTTAAGGTAACATCAAATTAGAAAATAAATATTTAATCCGTTTTCAGATTATTTTCAGTTTTGCTTACAATATGAGCGAAACAATTTCGGTCACGGGTTTTAGCGAAAATACGCTCATAATTGTAGCAGTTGAACCAATTTTCGCTCACCAATTTGCAAACAATTTCATTTTGGTGAGCAAATATTTATTCACCATTGCACATGACTAAAACTTGTAAAATAGGCAAAAGCGACAATTAACTGGAACCAGCGAGAGAATTTGTTTTGAGCAATGTTGGACACAAAATACTCGTAATATCTTGCTCACATAATTTTAGTTGCCAATCATTAATTGATGTTGAAAGCACTGAAGTCTCGGGCCATTATTTAAAATTTGATCAATAAATGTCAACTAAAATTTTGTAATCAAGATTTTGTATATATTTTGTACTCCTAATATTAGTCATTATTTTCATTGTATAAGACGCCTTTCAAATATTTGAATTTGTATTTTGATTCTTATCATATTTATTTTTATTTGTAAAATTATTTTCAGTTTTATCATTTCAACAATATTCAATCCTCAATTACTAAAATATTTTGAAGAAAACATTTATATATGTCTCATGATGATAAGGCAAAATTATATTTTTAGTGTTTCGTTAATAAATCACACTACTCAAAATTGAAAATATATAATATTGTACTACTTTATTCAATGAGACTCACTTATTATTTATGACAACTATCTGCTTACTATTCTATAAGTATACTAGTACTACTTTATATCTCCTGTCTCATTTTTAATACACTACAAATATTTATGAAAGTATATACTCTACTCCATACTCTATTATTCCTACAATTTTCATTCTATGCACTGTAATTTTTTGTCCATTATTATGGGATATAGGATGCAAAGAGTATTTGGGTTACAATATTATCTGTTTTAAAAATATTTCCAAATATATATTTGCTTCTTAAATATGAGAGGTGAGAAATAAAGAGTGTTAGGGAATGATGAAAGACAAAGGAAGAAGGGGGAAGATAATAATGAAAATAAAATTATTATTTATTATATAGTATATTTAAATAGTTAAAGGCGACTAATATTATGGTGTGGAGGGTAGGGGCGGACCTACATGGTGCTATTTGGGGGTCGCGGCCCATGTTTGATTTTTCTTTTCTTTTTTTACAAGTGCAATTTTTTTCAAAGGTTGGGGGTATTAGTACAATTTAGTATACTTTGCCCCCCCTAAATGTGAAGTAAAAAGTACACTAATATTTTTTTTGCCCCCTTATACAATTTTTGCCCCCGTTTACAAAAAATCCTAGGTCCACCGCTGGTGGAGGGAGTATAATTTTTTTTTGACTTGATAAAAGTCACAAAATACGTGCTTAAGGCTGTCAAATATCATTTTTATCAGAGGCGGAGATACATTGAGGGCAAAGGGAGCAATTGCCCCCATTGATTTTTTAAAAGTAAAATTTTACTAGTGCAAAATTTACAAAATTTGGGACTTTTAGACCAAGTCCAACGGTACTTCATCTCCAACGCTATTTTGAAGCAACGGGAGAACTTGCGTCATATTTGACGCATGTGAGTTGTGTGCTATCTTCAATTTCTTTTTTCTTTTTATTTTTTCATTTAAAGTACAATACTCTCTCCGTCCTAAAATAAATAATTAAAAATTTTAAATTAGTTTTGCTAAAAAAATAAATTTAAATAAAATTCAAAAAAATATTTTTGGATGGAGAGAGAATAAATTAACAGTATTTATATTAGTTATAATATTTAAGATAAAATGAATAACAACAAATAATTAGAGAAACTCACAAAAGATAAAATTTTTACATACAAATACAAGTAAAAATATATTTATTTATATTTATTATTTTCTTATTTAATTACTTAATTTTATAACATAGGAATATTAATATAATGTAATTTGAATCATGATACAAATACTAATATACTATTAATGGTTAACAATTAACTAAATGAAATGATAAAGAATATTCTAAGCATATTTTGATTTGATGCAAGATTTGAAGCTTGTTGTTGAAGATGTTGTAAGATATTTGATGCTAAAATTGCACCATTTTAAAGTTTTGGTGCAATTTCTACACCAAGCTGTTGGAGATGCTCTTAGTGCAATTGGATGAAGTTTGTCCCATTTAAAATAAAATTAATAATTCACTAGAATATTTTTTTTTGCCCCTAGTGACGAAAATACTGTTGATTTTTGTATGTTGTGTAATTTTTGCCACCGTTGACAAAATTCCTGGTTCCGCCACTGATTTTTATAGTACTCATCAAATATGCATTAGCTCATCTAGTCACATCGTTTTCAAACATATTTTTCACTTAGATTTTTTTTTTTTTTTTTTAAATGTGGCATCCTTAACAAAAACGAAGTAGTATACCTTTTATAATGAAAATTCTTACGTAGAAATTCTAATTTAAATATATATAATTGTTTCAACGCGTAAAAGTAAAAACGTAATTTTAAATGTTAAAAATGTGTCATTTAAATAGAATCTTCTAACACCTCAAATATAAAAAAATGTCATTTTAAATGGTTAACATATTTTCATATTCAAATTTGAAACAGACATTTTTAATAAATTTATAAAAGTGTGAGTTTTTCTGTTGGATAGACATGTTATTACTTGATGTAACACTTTATTTGTTTCTAATTGTTTTGAAAACATTTTTAAATATTTCTGAAAGTGTTTGAAGACAAAGTAATTTTAGGGAGAAAAAAAAAGATAATGATTTTGAGAAAGAAAATCAGATTAATAAAAATTCAATTTGGGATAAGCACAACTCACACCTTACTAATTTTCCTCAAATCGTGTTTACATCTCTCACATGGAAAATTTGTGAACATAAACCATTTGCCTAATTAAAATGGTTCAAGTTAACAACTTTCTGAGTGGTTTTAAATTGATAGTGTTACCATCTCCAACGGTACTCTAAAACTCCAAATATAGAGTATTGTTTTACTCCAATGGAACTCTAAACATTGCTCTATTAATAGAGCAACACTATCACTTACTTCAAATTTGGTGCAAGGGATAGTGATGCGCTATCCCATTTTTCTTCTTCTTTTTCTTTTTAAATGTGCGTTTTTTCTTTTTCTTTTTGATATATATGAAAATATTTTACAATATAAAATTATATAACCTACTATTGTTTATATATGTGAAACAATAATGAATATTGTTATTATATTCTTATTTAGTATAAGATTTGAAGCAAACTGTAGGAAATATTTGGTGTAAAAATTGCACTATTATAAAGAATAGTGCAATTTTTGCACTAAACTGTTGGAGATGGTCTAAAACTTGAAATGGTAACTAAGGATTAACATGTTTTCATATATCAAACATATACCGAAAGCGATTCAAAATTGAAACCATACAATAATGCAAAACAGGTCTCTCGAACTAAGTTTTGATTTTTACCTTTTTGGCATATTGGGACGTGTGTATTTTCTTTAGAGCCGTTAAGTAAATGTCAATTATCCTAATTCTCAAAGACAAAGTTATATATAGGCAGGAGTTTAACCAAAATTCCAAATCTAATCAATCTCCACCATATATCAAGACATAACAATTTGAGTCTGTTAAAGTTTTACAATTTTAATTGTACCACTACAACAAAAAGTGCCGGAAATGTGAAAAAAATGCCGGAAAAAGTTTTGTCGGCAATACTTATCGGCACTTTAAAAGTGCCGGAAAATGCCGGCACTTTTGAAAAGTGCCGGAAATTAGCGGCACTTTCACGACCTCTTGCGTACGAGGCACACCTTCTACCGCTAGGCTAAATCATTTTTTGTTATAAATTTTCACATACAATTATTTGTTACAAAACAAAAACTTATATTAGGGCATTTCAATTATTGTAGTCCATAAAAATCTAATATAAGTAACAAATTAAAGCAAAGTTACATGAAAAATATGATTAAATTTAAAAATTAAATAAAAGATTTAAAACAAACATCTTGTTTTTTGCGACACTTTATAAAAAAGTGCCGGAAATTAGCGGCACTTATAAAAAGTGCCGGAAATTCCTGACACTTTTGAAAAGGTGCCGCTAATTCCCGGCACTTTTTCATAAGTGCCGCAAATTCCCGAGACTTTTTATAAAGTGCCGGAAATTTAGCGGCACTTGTTAGAAAGTGCTGGGAATTAGCGACTCTTATGAAAATGTGCCGGAAATTATGGGCACTTTTGAAAAATGCCGGAAATTAGCGGCACATATGAAAGTGCCGGTAAATAAGTGCCGGGAAAAGCCATTTTTAGCGGCACTTTAAAAAGTGCCGGAAAAGTGGTGTCGGCAATACTTTCCGGCACTTTTCAGAAGTGCCGGAATTTCACGACACTTTTCAAAAAGTGCCGCAAATTTCCGGCACTTTTAAAGTGCCGTATTTTAAATAAAAATATTGTTGAATTTATCCGGATTCGAACCCACTACCTCTTGCATACGAAACACACCTTCTACCGCTAGACTAAATCATTTTTTGTTATAAATTTTCACATACAATTATTTGTTACAAAACAAAAACTTATATTAGGGCATTTCTATTATTGTAGTCCATAAAAATCTAATATAAGTAACAAATTAAAGCAAAGTTACATGAAAAATATGATTAAATTTAAAAATTAAATAAAAATTTCAAAACAAACATCTTGTTTTTAGCGACACTTTATAAAAAAGTGCCGGAAATTAGCGGCACTTATAAAAAGTGCCGGAAATTCCTGGCACTTTTGAAAAAGGGCCGCTAATTCCCGGCACTTTTTCATAAGTGCTGGAAATTTACCGGCACTTGTTAGAAAGTGTCGGAAATTTGCGGCACTTATGAAAAAGTGTCGGGAATTAGCGGCACTTTTTACAAAAGTGTCGGAAATTAGCGGCACATATGAAAGTGCCGGTAAATAAGTGCCGGGAAAAGACATTTTTGTTGTAGTGTACGTAGGATGTTATTTGACTAAACTTGATTAAGCAGGACATAATCAATAATTTTATTTCACAATCTAAATTAAACATGTGGATCATCCAATTGGATTAGAACTCTTCGGATCTAACCGTGAGTTTACCAATTTGACTAAAGAAGTTATTGTAACTACCTGATTTTGAAAAGTTGATGCTTTATGTAGGTGTCTAGTAATGGTCTAATGAGCACAAACATTTTTGCTGGGGCAATGTTAGGCTTACAAAAGAAGGTTACAAAATGAAGGATACAAGATGTGGTGACGATATTTTATTGGCTACATCGATAATGGACCCGACACACTCTAATTAAAAACATCAATACAATTATGACACCTCATTTTGTAAGCCACATTTTATAGCGATTTTTTGTAACTTTATTATTTCCCTTTTTGCCGGGGTCTAAAAACTTATCAGCGACCTAGTAAGTAAAAAACTTATCAGCGACCTAGTAAGTAAAGTTGAGTACTCGGTACAACAACATCAAATACAGTATTAGATAGTTTTCAATCGAGTACCATTCTTAAAATTATTTTGACCAAAAAAACATTCAAACGGTGTACTTTCTTTGTCCCTCTTTAATTTAAAAAAATGAGTATTTACACAAAAAATAAGAATATGATTGAATATGTGATGTGTTGTGAGTGTAGATAGTTGAGTGAGAGAGAGAAAGCGAGATAGAAAATAGTAAGTGGATATTTGTTGTGAGTATAACAAGTGAGTCCCACTATTTATAAAGTATTAAAATATTTTTCATTTTGAGACTTTGTAAATTAAAGTGAGACAACTAAAATGATAATTTTTATATATTAAAAAGGGACGGAGGGAGTACATCTCAACTAACCAATTAATTTGTTACATAATATCAAAGGGTGTACGAGTGAAATGAATATAATTATATAATTCAAACAATTAGTGGTCATAACGACACACATATTCAAAACAATATTTTCAACGGGATGTGGAAGATCTAAGAAAAAAATGAAGAGAAATAATAAAGTTACAAAAGATGGCTACAAAATGTGGTCTACAAAATGAGGTGTCATAATTGTGTTGGTGTTTTTAATTAGAGTGTGCCGCATTCACTATCGATGTGACTAATGAAATATCACCATCATATTCGTTTTGTAAACTGCTTTTGTAAGCATAGCATTACCCATAAATGAATAGCATTGCCCATAAATGAATAGTCCAAGTTCCTCCTCAATTTATTGGCATCACAGTGTCTTCCGAAATGAAATACTCCATCCGTCCCATTACAATGGGCACAAACTTCCATTTTGGGCGTCCCATTACTATAAATGGAAAGAATCTTTACTATTTATCCCACTCATTCTCTCTCATAATTTACTTTTACACTCACAACATTTACACTTTCTCTCTCTCACTCACTTTTCATACTCACAACATTTATACTTTTCTTAATTCCCGTGCGAGAGCCACTTTGTGCCCATTGAAATGAGACGAAGGGAGTATCCATTAAAATGAGGTTTAAAAAGACACATCCATTAATTGTAAAACTACCAATGGCCTTCTGGCTTAGTGGTATCAGGTGGGTGCGTAAGAGATTCCCTTGAAGGGGAGGTCCTGGGTTCGATTCTCCCTTGAGATGAATGATATAGTTCAGCTGTTCAAAAATAATAAAAATAAAAATTGTAAAACTAAAAATGGGTTAAAAAATGGTAATCCATTAAATATTTATCATAAACTCGAGGGGACTACTTATAAATATCTACATCATTTCATCTTAACGGATGTGACTCTTTCTAACATATGCATTATAACTATATATAACCCCAATTGGACATCCACTTCAAACTCTCATATTTCCATCTATCTATATAATATGCAAAGCCAGAAACAATTCTAGCCCTCTCAGCCCGCCACGTGGAAATGTGACGTGGAATTCCACGTGGCACCATTCAATTTGTTGCACATTTTGATGATTACTCAATAAGATAAAAAATAAAAAAGTCAGCTCCTAAAATTTCGGCAATCCTAGATTCTAACATTTCGGGTGATTCCGTTCAAAAAATAAAAATAAAAATTCGGGTGATTCAAATTTTTCGGAATGGGTTTTGCTGAAATTTCCCCCAAATGTTTCAAAATGGGGAAATATATTTAATTAATGTCCATTTTTGACTATACAAACCAAAAATCGCCGAAAAAGTTAAAATCGGAAAATTGAAGCCGGAAATGCCAACTCTTTGAGCATGTCTAAATTGAGGGATCAATGTGCATATAAAGAAAATAGTTTGGGCAGGTAAGAAAATAGTAATAAATAGTTGTTGTGAGTGTGAAAAGTAAAATATAAAAGAGAAAATTGGGTAACGAATAATACGTTGAGTGGTGTTTTGACTACTATAAAAGTAAAGTAGGAGAGATAATGATCGAAAAAAATAGTAAAAATTCTTTATTATTTTTTTAAAAAAATATAACATACTCCCTTCGTCTCAAAATAGATGTCGTTTTGGAAGTTAAATTTTGTCTCAAAATACTTATTGTTTCACTATTTTCAAAGCTTTTTTATTGCTCTATACCAATTATACCCTTAATAAAAATAATAGTACAGTATCTCTTATCTAACCATTTAATTACCTAAGTAGTTAAATTACTTTAGGGGTATTTGAGACTTCTTCGCGTGCATATTAATTAATGACATTTCTTAATATTAATATGTGTGCACCGGGGAGTATGGCTCAAAGTAGACCAACGAACTTGATGACATGGCAAATGCTTTGGCGATGTAAACACCGACGGATTGTTCAAAGTCGCCAACCAACTCTTCCCCCTCGTCTTCTCCGCCCCTTCTCTCTCTCCCCTCTTCTTCTTATGCTCCATCACTCAAAGTGTCACTCACATTTCCGATTCCCTGATCTCTCCGTCCATCGACCCCTTTCTACAATGGCTTCCCTTCTTCAATCTAGGGTTCCGGCATTCTCATTTTCCCAATCCATCTCCGGCGGCAAATTCCAATGGCGTCCTGCCACTGCACTTGCCCCAATCCGTCCCCGAAGAATTCTCGTCGTTCAGGCCAAAATCCGAGAGATCTTCATGCCGGCGTTGAGTTCCACCATGACCGAAGGGAAGATCGTGTCGTGGATCAAATCCGAGGGGGACGTTCTATCCAAGGGAGAGTCTGTTGTTGTGGTGGAATCTGATAAGGCTGATATGGATGTCGAGACGTTCTATGATGGGATTTTGGCTGCTATTGTTGTTGGAGAAGGTGAGACTGCTCCGGTTGGGGCTCCGATCGGGTTGTTGGCGGAGACCGAAGAGGATATTCCGTTAGCTAAAGCGCAAGCTGCTAGCGCTTCTTCTTCCGCTGCCAAATCAGCTCCTGCCACTCCGGCGCCACCTCCCCCTCCTGCTGCCGCTGCTCCCGCACCGCCTGCAGCGGCTCCGGCTTCTCCAGCCGTTGCTTCTGGAAAGATTGTTTCCACACCTTTTGCGAAGAAGCTTGCGAAACAACATAAGGTTGATATTAATAAGGTGGTTGGGACTGGACCGTTTGGACGGATTACTCCTGCTGATGTTGAAGCAGCTGCTGGAATTTCCCCGACTAAGGCTGCTACTCCGGCTACAGCTAGTGTGGCTTCTGCCTCAGCTCCATCCCCAGCGGCAGCTGCTCCGGCTAAACCTGCAACTTATCCTGAAATTCCCGGGGCTACTATTGTTCCATTCACGACAATGCAATCCGCAGTGTCCAAGAATATGATTGAGAGTTTGTCGGTCCCAACATTCCGGGTTGGCTACCCAGTTACAACAGATGCTCTAGATGCTCTCTATGCAAAGGTACAATTTTAGTTTGTTTAAACCATCCTCTTTTGATATTATTTCGTATCCTGCTAATATTAGATGATCAGTTGTATGTTTGGAACTAATATGTGAAAGTTTGTATTGAATCTTTGTTGAATTACTTGTTTTCTTGAAATGATAGGTTAAGCCAAAGGGTGTTACCATGACTGCTTTGTTAGCAAAAGCTGCAGCTATGGCACTTGCCCAACACCCTGTTGTCAATGCTAGTTGCAAGGATGGAAAGAGCTTTACTTATAATGGTAGTATCAACATTGCAGTGGCCGTGGCAATCAATGGAGGGTTGATAACCCCTGTTCTCCAGGATGCTGATAAGGTTTGTGATTTGTGCATTTTGTGTAATGATACTATGGATATGTGGACGATTGATATGCATATCTATTAGTTTGAGGACTGTTGTATTGATATGTTTCTCGTATGTGCTGTTGTAGTTGGATCTTTACCTGTTATCCCAAAAATGGAAGGAGCTTGTGGAGAAAGCACGTCTCAAACAACTTCAGCCTAACGAATACAATTCCGGTAAGCATTACGTTTGTTCGTTTCCATCATAGGACTTGAATGCGAGATAGTTAATGTGCTCATAGAAAACCAAGAAACTTAGTCACATGGTTGGTGCAAACAGGAACTTTCACTCTGTCCAATTTAGGCATGTTTGGAGTGGACCGGTTTGACGCAATTCTTCCCCCGGGCCAGGTTGGTGATCAGACCAAGAATTTTCACGTCCTACAGAGTTTTAGGCTCTCTTTTTATCTATGCCTCCATGCATGTTATCTCTAACTATGCTTGTTGACAGGGTGCTATTATGGCTGTTGGAGCTTCAAAGCCTACAGTTGTTGCTGACAAAGATGGATTCTTCAGCGTCAAAAGTAAAATGCTGGTGAGTTTGGTTTCTCTGGCTCTTCAGTGTTAAAATCAATTATTCAATCTGTTCTGTACATCGTTGAGTTAACTGGAGAAAGGAACAAACTTAACTCAATTGGAGATCATACGCTCCAATGTTTGACAATAGTAAATAATTAGTTGTCTTGCACCAAGGCTGGGCTCCATTAGAAATGCTGGCCTGTATTGTAGTTTTCAAATTTGCTTGACCTTGTAGTTTATTGCATGATGTTCGATTTAGATGGTCTCTATTGTAGATTCAATCCTATGATCTAGATTCATGCAGCTGGGCTATTGTGTTTATACCTGCATGCCCCCATTCATAATTTTTGAGTTTGTGCAAACACGATATGTTAGAATTTTAAACTTGGACACTAGGTGTTAAATGTCCACATGCATCTGTCAGTGCATAGTTATGGCTGAAGAACAGCAAGATAGCTAATGTGTTATGTCAAAGCTCTTGTAGAACAAGTGACACTGCTGATTTAAAATTTTACCAATATAGAGAAGGTTTCAAAGACATTTATCACCCATAACTCCCTCTCTCGAAGGTTTTCCTAGATCCATTTTGTTTTTGATAAAAGAAGTTACCGTCCAGAACATAATTCCTCAAGGCCTGGCATGGTCAGTTAATGTTGTTACATGGCGAAGATGAAAACATCTTAAGATGCTTTTATTCCAGGACATTCAAGGTGTTTTGGCCCACCACGTGCCTCAACAGTCAACAGGATGAGGGTTGGCTGAGCTTTCCATTGCCAGAATTATGTGAAACCTCCTATCAATGTACAACAAAAAGCTTTAACTAGTCTGTTCACAAATTTCCAGCTTAAAGACCAGCCTGGTAGGTCTTACCTCTTACCACCAAAGGCAGAGTTAGGATTTTTCAATAAGGGGGTCAAAGTTATCACTTAGATAGATAATTGCATTTAGAGTCAAAACCTAGCATACATAGGGTCAAGAATTTTATGCAGTAGTATCTTTTTATTGAAAGGGGTCAAACAGGGTAAAATTAATAATTTAAGTGGTAAAACAATACAATTTCTTTAACTTTAAGAGGGTAATATGTCTATGTTCGAAAACTAGCTGACGCCCTTTTGTTCTTAAGTGGCTACGTCACTGCCTCTTACCCAATGGTCAACTGTTTCAACGAATATTGGAAGTGAACATGCAGTATTTACCTGCCATTCACACGAGCATCCTAAATTTTAAATTGTCCACCATCACTGAACGATCTAGTCTCAAAACCCTCACACCTTGTTATAAGCAAAGCAGCCAAACTGATTAGGAGAATTCATACATATCCGTTGCCTGATCCTTCTTTGGCATCTATTTAGTAAGAATATAGGCAGACAGGCCCTTGAAAACTCAAGATGCGCAAAAAACATAATCTCAACCATAAATATTGGTTGGAGCCGATAAAAATCATTAGAGATATCAAAATGATCCTTGGGCTTTAAGAATGTCTCTCACCCTTTGTGCTGATCACTAAACCCTAAACCCTTATATAGTTACACCTCTTAAAATTTTGCTGAGCAAAATCCCCTTCCATAGATATCCACTTCTAGAGTCAACAATCAGCTCTTGAGCATATATGATACTTTTCTAGTTCTATTTAAGTACCTGTTCTCTTGTTGGGCCGAGGAACCCTTTATCCTTTAGTATCATACAGTGCATCAGTCGATCTAGGAAGCCTGTATGATCTCTAATTTTGGTCGATCTAATCCTCAGTACAATGTCCAAAATGTGCATCGGTATATTTAAAAGTAGCTTATTGTGGTGTCATTACAGCTGCATTCAGTTTCCACAGTTGTCTCTCATTAAGGACTTTTACATCATATCCTATAAAAAAAAAGAAAGGACTTTTACATCATGTCGAGCAACCAAAATTTCTCATGCAATGCTTTCCACATGACAGTAATACACCTACCCCTCCTCCCCCCTTCCGCTTGAGCAAAAACTAACAATTACACCCTCCCTAAATGAATGTTATCTAAAGAATGTTCTAAATTCACCTTTAATAAATATTGTCATATTTTAATGAATATTTACAATAGCACAAGTTGGTAAGGTAGACAGTAATATGGGCAAGGGTACTTGTGTATGATTGCCACTAAAAGTGCCTTTTTTTTTTTTTTTGTTTGAATGTACCATAAAATGAAAATTGACCTTCATTTAGGGACGGAGGAAGGAAGTAAACTAACAACCCCATGGTCTTTTGTTTTGTAAATACTGGATCTTCTTCACAAATCTATTTGTGTCTCTAATGACAATAGTTTATAGAGCAGGGACCTGCCAAGTATTATGCTTGTTAGGCACTTCATGTGGTCAAATGTCACATCTCCTTGCTGCTTTCTTTTTTGAATCGGTCTTATGAAAATCGCGTTTTACTTTAAGGATGGGAAAAACGTGTTTTTGCAATGACGCTGGCGGTGGCATTTTTGTAAATAACTGGTAAGCATCGTAAATGCCAGTGTTAATATTACATAGTGCCAATCATTAGGACTGGCGTTTATAAATATTGACACTGGCAGTGTTAGTGTTAAAAAGTGCGTGACACTTATCAAAAGTGCCAGTGGTAGTGTTAATAAGTGCCAGTGTAACATGACTAACACTTTTTAACACTACCACTGACACTTACGATAAACGTAAGTTATTTACAAAAATGCCACCGCTTGTTATAAAACAACTTCCCGTTTTTCACAAAAATGCCACCGCGCCATTTTTAAAAAGACGTTTTACGCTAACTTAGTGTAAAGCACGTTCCCCCCAATGTTACACGTTGGGAGAATGTTTGCAATCTGACTGATCTAAACTGTTACGTACCATTGTATCACTGCAATGTCAAGAATATAAACTATTCCTATACTAATTTCTTTGTCATACTTTTTAGGTGAATGTTACAGCTGACCACCGTATCGTATATGGTGCTGACTTGGCTGCCTTCCTTCAAACCTTCTCGAAGATCATTGAAAACCCGGAGAGCCTGACTCTGTAGATGACGAATCAATAAAATATACTCGATGATAGTGATTCTCTTTATGAGATAGGCTGCAACCAAGGAACCTGGTTTGCAGTGGTGGCGTTATTAGTTTTTATTAGGGTCTTTTTATGTATGTTTTACTCAATTTCTTTTGTTTCGCCAATTGACGTTCAAGGCAGTTTTTGGATCAGGGCAATAATAACCTGCTACAAAATTTTCGGTCACAACTTGGTGAGGTCTGTTTTAGAAATTGTAGAACATCTATTTTGAGAATGTGATTTTGATGGCAGTAATTTCTCATTTTTTGACAAGTTTTTTTTTTTACTATATCATTAAGTAGCCGGGCTGCTATGCAGTTGGACTGGCGCTACCCAAATCCTTATTCTTATTTCTATTGTCACTGTCTACTTTGATTCTGACATTGTGTTATGCAAACACAATTAAAATCACAACAATTATGATAAGTCAATAATTGTCTTAAAAAAAATGTCTTCCTAGTGACCATCCATGTACAAACAATCTGCCACAACTTTTCCTAAAATTCCAAGATAAAAACAATAAAAAAAAATGTACATATCATCAGAAAATCTACTATGAACTGCATCATTCTCATTCTACTTTTATCCGACATCGTCGAGGAAATCCCCAACTGCAATAGAGGGAAGTGCTCAATTCTTCTGACACCAGAACTAGTACGGTTGGATTTGCAATACTTTGAAGGAAGCATCCTCACTCAGACAATACTCGTGCCACCTCAAACATCCCAGAGAGGCCGCGAACTTCCCAAATACGAGGAGATTTACAGTATATCCAACCCCTTGTTGGATCATCAGACAAATCGATCACCAGTCCAAGCTGATGTTCCTTGAAATGTAAAGATTATCTATGTACTTTATCACCGGAAGTGACGCCTTCATGTACCTCCTCATTTCCTTCGCTGCTGATTCATCTGTTACAACATAGACATTTTAGTAAATTTACCCAAGCATATGCCACTACTGTAAGAATAAAACGGGCAACTTGGTGCTACAACGGGCTTTATGTAGACACAACATAAGTTGATATACTCCCTCCGTCCCAGATTGATAAATCCCTTTTGACTTTTCAAACAATTTAAGGTTGCATTATAAGTTTTGAATATTCAGTGATTTTTGAAGCCTTAATTTCCAAATGAGACTAATTTGTAAGACAAGCAAAAAGGGGAAATGTGACTATTATTTTGGGACGAAGAGAGTACTAACCAGTTTCATTTAACTTGAGCAAAAGCTGTTCCCTGGTTGGAAGAGCACACATTCCAGCAGAAACAGCTGTCCTGACCGCCCAAGTGTGGTATGGTGCACAAACTTGTGCATAAGCCGTCGAAGCTGCATCTTTAAGCGAGTACTCACTGAAATAAATTAGAAAAATTACAAAAAAAACAAAAAAAAACAAAAGCAAGAAAAGCAACCATTATAGTAAATTAAATCTGAGATTGTATGTGAAAGGAAGGAAGATAATGCAAACAGCGAGAAAAACACATACTCTGTTGACAAGAAGTTTTGAAACAGAACACGAATGAGGTCGAGACCCTGCCTAACTCGGCGTAAATTACGTGTAAGGCTTCCAGGCGTCTTCACAGAGTCATTTTTGACATCATAATCAAGTATGCTATTTAAAGTGCCATAACTTCTTGATGCTTCTGAAAGATCACGCACCTGAAAAGTATTGATTAAATAGTTAGATTCAGACTGGCTAGACAAAAAGTAAACAAGGGGAAGTACCTAATAATTGCTAAAAGAAACATAAGACACTCTTTAAATTACACTTATCAGGCTATATAGTTTTACGTCTATGATCTATCCAACACATTGGTATCAGCAGAACTAGTGGAATATCTAATTTGACAAGTTGACAACAGTAAAATAGGTCTCAGTCTCTAAGAGCCTCTAATCCCAAGATAATACTCCCTCCGTCCCAAAACGATCTTCCTATTTGACTATTCAAACTTTTTAAGGATATGAACACTTGCTTCACCAGCTATGTTGTGTTTATGCACATTTAAGACCAAATTGTAGAAATGGGGAAGAATTTTCTGGGACAATGAAAAATTACAAATGAGAAATCATTTCGGGACAGAGGGAGTAAATGAATTTTGGGGTGCGGAAACCAAGAATGTGCCAATATAGCGCATATCTTATCTTCTATGTTAGCAATAAGAAGTTTCCTAACACGTAGATGAATCACAGATTATATTGACACATGTGTTGTAGTCTTTTTTTTTGAGAGTTTCAGCAATACTTCTAATTCTCGAGATAATTCGAACTCGTGACCTCCGCATGGGAAGCTAGTACCGGATACCGCTTGAGCTAGAGCTTTATTAGAGTCAGATTCAAGGCAATGAGGATAAATACAACAACTGATTCCTCTAGCCTTCACTGTTTAAATAAAAGAATATTCAAATCAAACACCCTAATTCAGAATATTTGTCTCATTGAGTGGCATGAAGTACTAAAATACTCCTAATAAAACGTTTCTAGAAGGGTTATAAATGTAATAATATGAGTGGGTGGAAACACAGAGAAGAGCAAAAAGATTTACATGGTTTAGCATAGTTTGTGAGAGATACAAAACTCAGCAACAAGGGATTACAAATTTACAATGATTAAAACTTATCCTTCAAAAAAAAAAAAAAGAAAAAGAAAAAAACACCTACCCAACTCTGTACATTTTCATGTACGAGGCTCCTTTACGTGTGTGTAAAAGCATAACGCACTACGTGCACAAAGACAAGGCATTATATTCCTTCAAGAAATAAGAAACTCTAACGCAGTCTATAATCATGTTTGGTTAGGATCAGGAGTAAGTTTCGCTATCTTCGTTCAAGGATCTAAAAGCCTGATTTATTTAACTAGAGTGCCGCGTAGAACTGATCAGTTGGGTACTTCTCTACTTGTTATGTCCATCTTTCTAGTAACAGTTCCCCAAAATGAGCAACTCATATCTATCGACAAGGCTGATTAACACAACATGCAGTACAAATCAAATGCATCTTTCATGGTTAGACACATATACAAATTCCCAATTTTATACTACTACCACCGTCCCTAAATGAATGTCCAAATTTAATTTAGCGGACATTCTGAAATATTCACTTTTTAGACAATTAAATGGCAAAGAGCATAATATTGTTATCCACTTCTAAACACTTAGTTTGCAAAAAAAAAAAAACATTTTGGGATAAAGTTTTGCACAAAAAGGACATTCATTTTGGGCAAAAAAATATATTGAAAATGGAATCCATTTAGGGATGGAAGGAGTACTACTTAGCACGGAATGTCTTTTACAAACATCTAACTCGACATACTTGTAGCGCTAGTAGTCAAAGGGAAACATACCACGAATGCCAACCAATTGCACATGTATGTTACACACAAAGTTTTCAGACCTAATTGCAGGCAAAGAGGGAAGATTTCGCAATCCCATTACCATATAAAGGCCATAAACGTGTAGAAACATTGCCGTTTTTGTCTCGAAATTTAAGTCAACTTCTTTCTCAAAAGTTTCACATTTCTTCTTCTAATACACCTCCGATTTCCTTTCTTATCGCTCTAATGAAATATCATTGATCACACCAAGATACTCATATCCTTCTTAATCATCACCTTCTTCATTAGTTCAGATTGTCCTCTACCACCAACAAGCCTACTTATCAATCCAAATCATCTCGAGAAACTTTCAATCATAATTATGATACCCTATAATTTCTCGCACGTATGCATATGAATAAAGGGTCAACCTGGTGCTACAAGAGCTCCCACTATGAGGGAGATCCTAGGAGGAGGGCCTTCCCTAAACATGTTTACAACATGTTTCCCTAAACAACAGACATTGGACAAATACGATAAAATTAACATAAAAGTAATCAAAGAAATGAACCTTGGAGACATATTCCATTTCGGCGAATTTGAAGGCGATGCCGAGACAACCAAACAACACCGAAACATGAGAACACGCATCACAAAAGGGTTCCAACCGCATGTCGTAATTCGAGCCATTAGATTTTACAATTTCAGAAAGTTGCTCGAATGCCTCAGCAATGGCGGATAGAGGAGGAGAATTCAACCCTCCATTACCAGGATTTTTATACGCGTCATCTTCATCAATCACGTTACCGGAAAGCCTTTTAATCCTTCAAAAAAATCACAAATCAAACAACAAAATTCAGTCAGTTAATCAATTTAAACCCACAAAATTTCATCGAATTGGGATTAATTCAAGATAAAAAGAAAAAGGGGAAAAGAAACCAACTTGTCTCTGCAGAATTTTTCGCTATTGGCGAAAATGGAATAGAAAGCCATTTTTTGATTTTATGGGTGTTGGCTAAAGATTACGTATTTTTTTTTTTGGGGTTAAAATTTGGGGATTATATGTTTTGATTTGAAGAAAAGGAAAGAGGGAGAGAAAGGATGTGGTGGGGGATATATGAATTTGGAGGGAGAGAAAATATGGCGACTTTAAGAATAAGAAGGAGATGCGATGAGAAGTTTGGCGCCACCAAAGAATGAGTCATATATTAGTTGGCGCGTATAATTTTCATGTCTGTTTTGACCTGGGCCAGGTGTGTCTTGCTAGTTGAATCTGGTTCTGGCCTAAGTCAACCTTTATGAAAAATTTGGAATTGTCTGAGGTCTTGAGGAAAGAATAGTTTGAGGATGAGATATATAATTACAAATGGTTTTTTTATGGGCAAATTGCAAATTGGTAACTTCTCATTTTTGGAATTCTTAATTTAAATGTTTAATTGTTCCAATTAGCCACGTGAGTTTGTCAATTTGTTGCAATGTGATGAATAAACTAACTTTTCGTTATTTTTCTTACAGACCTAAATATATGCGTCTCGCACATGACCTTTTAAAAGGATGATTTTGCCAATAAAGACCAAAACAGTGCAAAAATGAGCAAAGTAAAAGTATTTTGGGACAAATTGTACAATCATAAAATGATACCTTAACTATCTATCATAAAATGATACACATTAAAGTTCAAAAAAAAAAAAAAAAACTATCTATCATAAAATGACAAAACTAAAAAAAAAAAGAAAAAGAAACAACATTACACACTTGCCTAAAGTTGAAATGCCTTAGTAAGAAGATCAGAGAACGTATGAACATAAATATGGAAGAAAATAAATTTAGTTTATTTTCTCTTGTGTTTCCCGATACATACCCATACAATATATACAAGACCTTTTCTTGGAGACTAAGTCTAAATCCCAGTAAGCCCGAAGATGTAAAATAGCTAAGAGATACCGAACAACATTTCCTACCTACTGTTTACATCTTTATCAAGAAGGAAACTAGCTAAATAAGGATACATACAAGATATGCCGAGATCCTCAAGATCTCGTCATTATCTCAACACCCCCCCTCAAGTTGGAGCGTGTAAATCACAAACGCCCGAAGCTTGCCTAGAAGATGTAGAAATTGCCGACTGCATTGTGAACCAATGCCTTAGTAAGAAGATCAGCCAACTGTGAGGACGTATGAACATAGGCTTATAATCAACTAATTACAAAGAATGGTTCCCTATACAAACATGATATACTCTCTATGGAACCAAGTAAGAACAAAGTACAAGATTCTATCCTAACCAAAACTTCAAACCCGAAGTATTTGAGTGATAAAAGAGTGTATGAATTCAAAAGGAGCCAAGAGTACTTTGGTCTTTTTGTGCTATGGATGTGTGTATAAAATTGGCTTGCTCATCAAGCACTATTTATAGCCAACCAAGACTTGCTACACAAATAACAGCCTTGGGCATCGTGTGAGGAGGGTATCATGTGCCTTATCTCCACAAAACAAGCTTGACTTGGTCTTCCTTCCTTGATTCTCTCAACCGAATTCTTTGCCCAAGTCTAAGACTTGTTGTCTTCCAACGCCTACTTCATCTATTTGATCAGCAACAAAACATATTTAACATATTTAACCATGTTAAATATGTTTGTAACTCCCTTATTTACTCGGCTTTTATGAGTAATTCTTCATTAATTTCTTCTCCATGTTTTAAGCTCCATAAATCAACTTTATTATACCTGAAAATATGGACCAACATCTAGACAATAATATTAGGACATTAGTATAAAATTATATTAGAAAGAAATGTCAAATTACAAAGTATTTTCGTCACAGCACTTAGACTATCAGTGGCAACATCTGAGGTAACACCTCTGTCTGCACTAACAATCTCCCCCTTAATTTGAGATTTCTTTCCAATCTCCTATGTGTTGGTACCTGCAAAAACAAGTTAGCCATATACAGTATAACAGAGCATTTCACCAAAGATTAACTCCCCCTTAATCATGGAGTTAACCGAAACAACAAAGATTTGCTTAATATACTAATTATAAATTAGAACCATGTTTAAAACAATTAGTAGTTTAAAACAAAAAGTAAATCAAAGTTTTAAAATTCACAAAACCACAAGTCATAAACCAAAGCATAACCACCAAAGTATTAAAGTTCTAAATTAAGAACTAAAATACGAATTGTTTTAAAAACCAAACCAACTAAAAACAGAATTGTTTTGAAACCATTTTAAAGTACCATTAAAAGCCATTGCCCAAGAGTTGTGGCAACATCAACCTTCAGACAAGGTTATTCTTCTTCTTCTTATCCATCATCCACTAGTACCAGCATCTCCAGTAACATCTTCAGTAGCACGAGTTGTACCAGCATCACCAACAGCATCAGTAGCAGCACACTTGTACCTGCACTAGTACCAGCACACCATCTCCCCCTGGTTGGGAAGAAATCAAATTAATGAAGCGGTGGTTTCTTTTGGAGGGTTAAGCAACCGATTTGGAGGAAGAAGGGGCTTTTCTTTTGGGTTTCTTGGTGGCGGTAACAGGTGGTTGAAAGGCAGTCACGGTTGGGAGGTTGGACTGAAGTAGCAACCATGGAAGGATCATCAATGGACATGGCCATAGATGGAGAGATATGGAAACCATGGGAGATATGTCCATAGGTGAAGTAACACCCGAGATAACACCCGGTGACTCCTCTTGAGGTGCGGATTGGTTAGGGTTTTGGGAAGGTGAAGCCATTGTTGAATTTTGAGAGGTAGAAAAGAGATTTTTTTTTTAGAAGGGTTTTTTTTATTTTGGGGAAGGTTGCTGAGATAGAGAAAAAGCGATGAAGAGGAGGGAGTATATAGGTGCGTTTGAGAGAGAAAGAGAGAGTAAATAGGGATAGGATTTTAGGAGGTTAAGGAATGTGAATTAGGAGAGGAAATTAATTTAAACTTAACTCTTATCATCTAAATTAACTAAGACCCCTATTTTTACTCACATTTAAACTATCCTAATTAAACTCCCCCTATTTACGAGCACACAAAACCAACTCCCTACACATCCGTTTTTTTTTTTTTTTTTTTTTTTTTTTTTATAAATAAAACGAAAAAAGAAAAGAAAAAAATTAAGACGGTAAAATTAATGATGTAACGATCTCTCAAAAATTTGAAGATAGATTCCTAAATTTTAGGGAAATTGTTACAACTATATTTTACCAAAGTAAAAGATTTGTTTTAGACTTTTTCAAAATTGTAAACTCTTTTTCTTAAATAAAAAGACTTTCAAACTTTGAAAATTTAAAAAACAATTCTGAAAAAAAAAAAAAAAAAAAAAACGAATGTAGCACACACTAATGTGTTGATGGCAATGATGGTAACACTTAAGATAACATCTGTGATAAACATCCCTTATTGAATTTATATTAAGGCAATTAAGGCGAGATGGACCTCATTTTTGAACACATGAGGCAGAAAATATGCTTCTATTATAAGCATTTTGAGGTAAAACAAGCTTGCCAAAATAGAATACTTTAGGCAAAACAAATCTAGTAATATAGATATTAAAAGCTTGTTCTTCATCTTCAAACACTTAAAAATAAACATGTTTTACACATCTTTATCTACAAGGAAGCATCGTAGTAGTGAGCTCCGTGCCCCGAGCCCTTATAAAGTGTAAACATGTTTTAGTGATTTGTACCGTTCAAGTAGGAAACATTGTAGTGGCGAACTCCATGTTCCTAATACTTAGTACAAGATCACTAGATTATATCCCCCTTTGACAAGAGTGCATCGTCGCAGCGAACGCCGTGCCCCGAGTTACTAAGGAAATATTATAAGTGTTTTTAGCCTTTTTACCTTTGAAAAAGATTAGTGACTTTGTCACTTTTGAGTTTAAAAAAGGAATGTTATCAATAATGTTACCTAGAGTGTTATCCTACCATAACAAAAAGGTCAGTATGTGCCACCATCAATGAATAGAAAATACTACTCATTGACAGATTAAAACAGAAACAAAACAATAATATACAAGTGTTATCTCAGATGCTGGTAGCACTTGAGGTAACACCAGAAAACAGGAGATTTTTAGAGATTACAAAGACCAAGAGAGTTCTTCAAGAAAGAAAATCTCTCAAGGTCTAAGGCTTTTGTAAAAATGTCCGCTAATTGATACTTGGTATCAATATGCTCTATAGCTATTAAGCCTTTTTCAACCATATCTCTTAAAAAATGATGACGGATATCAATGTGTTTTGTGCGGGAGTGTTGGACAGGGTTCTTGGAAATGTTGATGGCACTCAAACTATCACAGTACATGATCATATTTTTACTCTCAAGCCCATAGTCGTCTAACATATGTTTTAGCCATATTAATTGAGTACAACAACTCCCCGCTGCCACGTATTCAGACTCAGCAGTAGAGAGCGACACACAATTTTGTTTACGACTATACCATGATACTAGATTATTACCCAAGTAAAAACACCCCCCACTAGTACTTTTTCTGTCATCTATATCCCCCGCCCAATCCGAATCACTAAAGCCTACTAGATTTGTATTTGTATTTTTAGCATACCAAATTCCTAATTCGCTTGTTCCGGAAACATATTTAATTATCTTTTTCACAGAATTAAGATGAGAGACTTTGGGGTTGGATTGGTATCGTGCACAGACACACACAGAAAACATAATGTCGGGTCGGCTAGAGGTAAGGTAAAGAAGGCTACCAATCATGGAACGGTAAAGGGTAGGATCGACTGCTTCTCCCCCTTCATCCTTGCCGAGTTTAAGTGTAGTAGCCATAGGAACCGAGGAACTTTTTGACCCCTCCAAGCCGAATTTCTTGACTAGATTTTTTGCGTACTTGCTTTGTGAGACGAATATTCCATCGGGTAGTTGTCTTACCTGCAAGCCAAGAAAGAAGTTTAGTTCACCCATCATGCTCATCTCGAAAGTTGATGTCATAGCCTCTACAAAATCATTTAAACAAATTTTTGAAGTAGAGCCATAGACTATGTCATCAACATAGATTTGAGCAATGACAAGTTCCTTTCCATGTTTTAGAATGAATAAGGTTCTATCCGCCTCTCCTCGAATAAAACCATATTCAAGTAAAAAACTAGTTAAACGACCATACCATGCGCGCGGAGCTTTTTTAGACCGTATAAGGCTTTATCAAGTCTATACACATGGTTTGGTTGGGATGGATCTTCAAAACCTTTAGGTTGTTCAACAAAAACTTCCTCATCTAAATATCCATTTAAAAATGCTGCTTTAACATCCATTTGATACAAAGTGATTCGAAGATAACAAGCTATGGCTAAGAGAAGTCTTATAGACTCAATTCTAGCTACGGGTGCGAAGGTTTCGTCAAAGTCGATACCTTCCACTTGTGTATAGCCTTGAGCCACAAGACGAGCTTTATTTCGAACAATATTACCCTCTTCATCCGTTTTGTTTTTAAAAATCCATTTTGTCCCAATAACATTAGTATTAATAGGACGGGGTACTAAAAACCATACATTATTTCGGGTAAATTGATCTAGTTCGTCTTGCATAGCTTGAATCCAAAAATTGTCTTTTAAAGCTTCAATCACATTTTTAGGTTCTATGGATGATACAAAACAAGAGTGTTTTACCTTGGTGTATGTGGTTGACATGCACACATACCTTACCATTTCCCGATAATTCACGGGTTCTTTGTTTCTTGTTCGGACCCCTTCATTCACTTCCCCAATTACCTGAGTTGTAGGATGATTCCTACGAATTCTGGGTGGAGGATCCCTTCTTGCGTCATCATGAACTTCTGCATCAGACTCGGATTGATCACTGGACTCAGGTGGTGCCTGAGGTGCTGTCTCATCGATGATAACATTCTGCTCAGCATCTGTGTTAACATCTGTGATGTCATTTGCAGTTTGTATGACATCTTCTAACAACACCAGAGGAGACTCTTGAGCACTTTCACCTGAAATACTTGAGAGATCATCAAAAACAATGTTAACAGATTCTTGGATGGTTTTTTAGTCTAAGATTGTAAACCCTATATGCCCGACTATTTGCCGCATATCCAAGAAATATCGCCCTATCACTTTTAGAGTCAAACTTTGCTAAGTAATCCCGGTCATTCAAAATGTAACACACACACCCAAAGACATGAAAATAGTGAACTTTTGGCTTCTTGCCATTCAAAATTTCGTAAGGTGTCATAGTGGTTCCGGGTCTTAGAAAAATTCTATTAGTTGTGTGACAAGCCGTGTTAAGTGCCTCGGCCAAAATCTTTTAGAAATCTTTTTAGAAAACAACATCACACGAGTCATTTCAAGTAAAGTACGATTTTTCCTTTCGGCCACCCCATTTTGTTGAGGTGTTTTAGGAGCTGAGAAACTCGTGATGTATTCCTTTTCTTTCACAAAAAGTAGAAAATAAAACATTGTCAAATTCTCTCCCATGATCAGATTTGATTCTAAAGATAGAGGCACAAAACATGTTTTTGATTTTGGAGTGTAAAAGTTTAAATTTTTCAAAAGTTTCCGATTTTTCTTTTAGAAAATAAACCCAAGTGAATCTCGAAAAATCATCAACAATGACATAAGAATATCTCTTTCCTCCAAAACTCTCTACCTCAACTGGACCCATTAAATCCATATGTAAGAGTTGAAAACAGTGTGTTGTTCCAGAGTGTTGCTCGGAATGTTGGGCAGCACTATGGGCAACACGAGTTTGTTTCCCCTTAAGACAATCTTCACAAGTGATAGGATTTTTAAGATCTAGTTTAGGAATTCCTTTAACAGCATCTAACTTAACAATCTTATCAATGTTCCTCAAATGAACATGTCCCAACTTTTGATGCCATAAGTTTGTGACATCAATTTGTGCGGTGTTGCACACGAATTTATCTTCCACACGATAACAATTATCACTTGATCTAGTTCCTGTCATAACACAATTTTTAGTACCATCAAAAACTTCACAAGTGTCCTTGTTAAATTTTACTTCCATGTTGTCATCGCAAAGTTGACTAATACTAATTAAATTAGTTACTAGGCCATCTACATGCAAGACATTTTTTAAAGCAGGAAAACCATTCACATTTAGTGTTCCTTTACCTATTATATTACCTTGCTCCCACCACCATAAGTTACACTACCCCCTTGAACGGATTCATAGTGTTTTAAAAACATTTTTGTTCCCGTCATATGGCGTGAACACCCACTATCAAAATACCATGATCCTTCAACATTTGTTTTTAAGGCAGTATATACAACATCACATCTCACATTGGCTTTTGGTTTCCATGACTTCTTTTTGATATTTTGACTTTCTGACAGTGTGTGTTATCTGGAGTGCTGGGTAACACTTCAGGTAACACATCTGGACTGGACTCTTTCTTTGAAAGCTTTGTACATTTATTTTTAAGATGTTCAGTAGTGTGACAGTATTGACACACTTTCCCTTTGTCAGAAACATCATTTGAACAAGAATTTTGATCAAACTCGTGACCTTTTACAAAATTTACGTTATGTTCATTACAAGACAAAGAAGAAGTAATACTTTCTAATGATTCTCGGAAACCAATACCTGCTCTCAAAGGCTTACCCAAGTTTAGGATCTCATCAAGTTTGGACGATCCGGTGTTGAGCTTCTTCAAGGTGGTTTCGGCTAGAGTCAACTTGGCCTTGACTTTTTCTAGCTCGGCATCTTTCTGGGATGCTTGAGCTTCCATTCGGTTCAAGTAGGCCTTGAGTCCATCGTTCTTCTTGGTTAAAGTCTTAACCATTTGGTTCTCCTTCTTCCATTCCTTGAGCATATCCTTATAGAGGATTTTTAAGTCTTCAATGAGCTCATCTTTGCTCATCTCATCCTCTTGCGAACTTCCTGTATCAAGATTAGTGGAAACCATGAAACAAACATTATTATCAGTACTGAAATTGTTATACCTGACAGATGTGGTGTCGGATGTTATCTCAGTTGACATAACATCTCTGGTAACATGTTCAGTCTGCAAGTCACTGACTGTGACATACATGGTTGTTTGATCTGGTTCTTCTTCCTGGATTGAACCCTCATCTTCATTGTCACTCAGGGATACCCATAGGTTCTTTCCCTTCTTCCGTAGTGTGTTGGCACACTCGTTTGCGTAATGACCCCATCCCGAACAAGCATGACATTGAATTGAATCAATGTATTTGGGATCAGACCTTGATTGATCTGAGGATGCTCTACGCATAGGGGCTGACTTTTGAGTAGATGGGAACGTCCTTCTTGGCATCGAATCATACACCTTGGTTTGTTTCTCTTTTGCTTTTACCTGCACTTTTTCATTGTTAAACTTTTTAACCATTGCATTATATTTTCTAGCAAGTAAAGCAACACTGGCACTTTCATCCAATTCTTCATTTATTTTTATTTTGTTCATTGACATTTAAACTTCCCTTTAGAACTCACTTTGTTCAAGAATTTGATCAACTCATTTTATTGATGTTCATTAGAAAGAAGAAGTAAACTTTCTATGATTCTCGGAAGCAATACACTCTAAAAGGTTACCCAAGTTACATCTTTCATCAAGTTCAATTCTCCTCAATCTTCAAATTGGTGGTTCGGCTCACTTACCTTGATTTGAAAAGCATCTTTGAGGCTTCCATTCAATAGCAGTGCTTTTTCAAGCTTAACCATTAGTCCAATTCATTCCTTGAGCATCCATCTTATAGAGGATTTTTAAGAGCCTTCTTTGTATGAGCTCGGATCTTTAAGCATAATTCAGCCTCTCATTAATCGAAACCATGAAACAAACATTAGTATCAAGTACATTGAAATTGTTGAATTGTTACCTCAGTTGTAACATTAACAGTTCAGTGTAGACAAAGCATACAGTGATCTTCTTATTCCTAATTAGAACCCTATCAAACTTGTTCTCATGGAACCATAGGAACCCCTCTACGAATTGGAGATGTATTTGGGATCAAATAGATTTTGGAGGCTACACATAGGGGCTGTTTGTGAGTTGGAGTGTGGTAAAGCTTGAGGTTGCACCTTCAACTTTTTAACCTTGCTTCATATTTTCAGCAACAACCTGGACTTTCTCCATTTTAAAATTTAACACATTTAAAATTGAAATTTAAAGCATTTTTCCCTTTAAGCCTCACTTAAATAAGACTCAGAAATTCGTCATTACAAAGATTTGTCACCTTCATCCTCAATCTTAACCTCAAGTTCGAATGCTGAAACAAGTTTTTGTTGGTAAAGTTCCTAAGTGACACTCATATTGCAAGATAGCTTTCAACGCAATGGTACTACCCATATCATCTTTCATTTGCCATTTGTAAGAGTTCAAGCTTATATCACGCACACTACTATCACCTTCACAAAATCTTTGTAAAGTGTCCCATGCTCTTGAGCAGTGGAACTATTTTTGAATAAGTTTAAAAATATGCATATCAACCCATTCAAAAATAGCATTAAGTGCTTTTTCATTATAATTAGCTAGAGTAATCTCTTCATTAGTCCACTCCGATTCAGGTTTTGACTTGAACGTCACCATCTCATCTGGAGGTAACATAGGGAGAGAGTAACCATTTGTTATAGATCGCCATGCCCGAAGATCAATTGATTTGATATGCGAGCGTAGGCGGATCTTCCAATAAGCATAATTCGAGCCATCTAAAACAGGAAGACGCTTTTGATTAGGATTAGCAGGATCGAAAGCCATGACAAATCTGGAACGAATCACTTAGTATGTCAAGTGACCGGGCTCTGGTGCCAATTGAAATTGTTTGTCAAAGGCTTTCTGAGAACAGATGTTACCTCAAGTGTTAGCAACACCCCAGGTAACACTCCAGACGGACAGAAAATACACACACAAAAATAGTAGAGTTTTTGCAGTGGAAAATAACTAGCACAAGAGAAATATTTTTCTCAAGTTATATAAATATAACTTGAGATGCCTAGATGGCGAAAACCTTATAATCAAACTAATTACAAAGTTTAAATGGTTCCCTATACAAACTATGATATACTCTCTATGGAACCAAAGTAAGAACAAAGTACAAGATTCTATCCTAACCAAAACTCACTCAAACCCGAAGTATTTGAGTGATAAAAGAGTGTATGGAGAAAGAATCTCAAAAGGAGCCAGAGTACTTTGGTCTTTTTGTGCTATGGATGTGTGTATAAAATTGGCTTGTCTTCAATCTCTCATCCAAGCACTATTTATAGCCAACCAAGACTTGGAGGCTACACAATAACAGCCTTGGGCTGTTTGTGATCGTGTGAGGAGGGTGGAGATCATGTGCAAGCCTTATCTCCAAACAAGCTTGACTTGGTCTTCCTTCCTTGATTCTCTCAACCGAATTCTTCATGCCCAAGTCTAGCTTCACCTTGTTGTACTCCTTGCTTCCAACGCCTTGTACTTCATCTATTTGATCAGCAACAAACCTTGGACTTGGTCTTCTCCATATTTAACATATTTAACACATGTTAAATATGTTTTGTAACTCCCTTATTTACTCGGCTTTTATGAGTAATTCTTCATTAATTTCTTCTCCATGTTTTAAGCTCCATAAATCAACTTTATTATACCTGAAAATATGGACCAACATCTAGACAATAATATTAGGACATTAGTATAAAATTATATTAGAAAGAAATGTCAAATTACAAAGTATTTTCGTCACAGCACTTAGACTATCAGTGGCAACATCTGAGGTAACACCTCTGTCTGCACTAACAACATCCATTTGATGAAGTTCCCATCCTTTAACCGCAGCAATGCTAAAAAACACTCGTACCGTAACCATTTTGATGGTGGGTGCAAATGTTTCCTTGAAGTCGACACCTTCAACTTGTCTATTGCCCAAGATCACCAACCGAGCTTTACAACGCTCAATTGTCCCATCAGCATGGTACTTGATTTTATAAACCCATTTGTTACCAATCACCTTCTTATCAAGAGGAGCATCCACCAACTCCCATGTTCCATTCTGATCAAGAGCATCAAGTTCTTTAGTCATAGCCTCTCGCCATTGAGGAAGCTTAACCGCTTCAGAAAAATGTTTGGGCTCAACACCTGAGTCAATAGCAGCCAAAAAACAACGATGTGCAGATGAAAATTTAGTGCAATTGACAAAGTGTGATAAGGGATATCGAGTACCTGAAGATTTGGATTGAGGAGATGGACGGGACGGGGGTGTAGCTTGAGTAATATGCGCCTGTGATTGTTCCAACTCATATTCAGAAGATGGATATCGGGTAGAAGGGACCCTAACTCTCTGACCACGGCCCAAATTTTCTGTCTCAATCAATTCGATCACTTGTTCATCGGCAGGCTGTTCATCGGCAAGATGTTCATCGGCAAGATGTTCTGCCACTTGTTCGGTCACCTGTGCCGTCAACTCCCCAGTCACATGTACATCTTCTTCACAATCCTCCATATTATTCGAAGGACAAAGAAAAATATCAGAATCCGTATATGCTCCATCTTGATCAGCCTGACCGCGAGCAAAAGGGAACTCCTTTTCCACAAAAATAACATCCCGAGAAACGAGCAACTTATTTTCATCAAGATCATATACATACCATCCTTTCTTACCAAGAGGATATCCCAAGAACACACAACGCCGACTGCGACTTGCAAACTTATCATTATCACGCCGCGAATAATAGACATGACATAGAGACCCAAACACCCGAATATGAGAGTAAGAAGGAGGTTTCCCAAAAATAATTTCATAAGGGGTTTTCCCGTTTAACAACTTTGAGGGGGTTCGATTAATTAAATGCCCAGCCGCCAACACACACTCCCCCCAAAACTTGATAGGTAACTTGGCTTGAAACATTAAAGCACGAGACACATTTAGAATATGTCTATGCTTTCTTCCCACCCTACCATTTTGTTGGGATGTACGAACACAAGTAGTGTGATGTTCAATCCCATGTTCAAGAAAATATTTTTCCAAACAAGTAAATTCCGTCCCATTGTCACTTCGAATTTTCTTAACTCGTTTATTAAATTGCCGCTCTACCATGGCAAGAAAATTTTTCAAAATTTGGGAAACATCACCCTTGGACTTGACCAAATAAACCCACACCGCACGGGAACAATCATCCACAATAGTTAAAAAATAAACAGCACCACACAAAGCAGGTGTCCGATAATCACCCCAAATATCACAATGAATTAAATCAAAAATCTCATTAGAATTGCTTTCACTAAGTGAAAATTTGTCCCTACTTTGTTTAGCCATGCAACAAATTTCACAAACGTCTTTACTAATACTATTGCGATTAATAAAAGGTAACAAACCCACTACTTTGCTTGAAGGATGCCCGAGCTTTACAACGCTCAATTGTCCCATCAGCATGGTACTTGATTTTATAAACCCATTTGTTACCAATCACCTTCTTATCAAGAGGAGCATCCACCAACTCCCATGTTCCATTCTGATCAAGAGCATCAAGTTCTTTAGTCATAGCCTCTCGCCATTGAGGAAGCTTAACCGCTTCAGAAAAATGTTTGGGCTCAACACCTGAGTCAATAGCAGCAAAAAAACAACGATGTGCAGACGAGAATTTAGTGCAATTGACAAAGTGTGATAAGGGATATCGAGTACATGAAGATTTGGATTGAGGAGATGGACGGGACGGGGGTGTAGCTTGAGTAATATGCGCCTGTGATTGTTCCAACTCATATTCAGAAGATGGATATCGGGTAGAAGGGACCCTAACTCTCTGACCACGGCCCAAATTTTCCGTCTCAATCAATTCGATCACTTGTTCATCGGCAGGCTGTTCATCGGCAAGATGTTCATCGGCAAGATGTTCTGCCACTTGTTCGGTCACCTGTGCCGTCAACTCCCCAGTCACATGTACATCTTCTTCACAATCCTCCATATTATTCGAAGGACAAAGAAAAATATCAGAATCCGTATATGCTCCATCTTGATCAGCCTGACCGCGAGCAAAAGGGAACTCCTTTTCCACAAAAATAACATCCCGAGAAACGAGCAACTTATTTTCATCAAGATCATATACATACCATCCTTTCTTACCAAGAGGATATCCCAAGAACACACAACGCCGACTGCGACTTGCAAACTTATCATTATCACGCCGCGAATAATGGACATGACATAGAGACCCAAACACCCGAATATGAGAGTAAGAAGGAGGTTTCCCAAAAATAATTTCATAAGGGGTTTTCCCGTTTAACAACTTTGAGGGGGTTCGATTAATTAAATGCCCAGCCGCCAACACACACTCCCCCCAAAACTTGATAGGTAACTTGGCTTGAAACATTAAAGCACGAGACACATTTAGAATATGTCTATGCTTTCTTCCCACCCTACCATTTTGTTGGGATGTACGAACACAAGTAGTGTGATGTTCAATCCCATGTTCAAGAAAATATTTTTCCAAACAAGTAAATTCCGTCCCATTGTCACTTCGAATTTTCTTAACTCGTTTATTAAATTGCCGCTCTACCATGGCAAGAAAATTTTTCAAAATTTGGGAAACATCACCCTTGGACTTGACCAAATAAACCCACACCGCATGGGAACAATCATCCACAATAGTTAAAAAATAAACAGCACCACACAAAGCAGGTGTCCGATAATCACCCCAAATATCACAATGAATTAAATCAAAAATCTCATTAGAATTGCTTTCACTAAGTGAAAATTTGTCCCTACTTTGTTTAGCCATGCAACAAATTTCACAAACGTCTTTACTAATACTATTGCGATTAATAAAAGGTAACAAACCCACTACTTTGCTTGAAGGATGCCCGAGCTTTACAACGCTCAATTGTCCCATCAGCATGATACTTGATTTTATAAACCCATTTGTTACCAATCACCTTCTTATCAAGAGGAGCATCCACCAACTCCCATGTTCCATTCTGATTAAGAGCATCAAGTTCTTTAGTCATAGCCTCTCGCCATTGAGGAAGCTTAACCGCTTCAGAAAAATGTTTGGGCTCAACACCTGAGTCAATAGCAGCAAAAAAACAACGATGTGCAGACGAGAATTTAGTGCAATTGACAAAGTGTGATAAGGGATATCGAGTACCTGAAGATTTGGATTGAGGAGATGGACGGGACGGGGGTGTAGCTTGAGTAATATGCGCCTGTGATTGTTCCAACTCATATTCAGAAGATGGATATCGGGTAGAAGGGACCCTAACTCTCTGACCACGGCCCAAATTTTCCGTCTCAATCAATTCGATCACTTGTTCATCGGCAGGCTGTTCATCGGCAAGATGTTCATCGGCAAGATGTTCATCGGCAAGCTGTTCTGCCACTTGTTCGGTCACCTGTGCCGTCAACTCCCCAGTCACATGTACATCTTCTTCACAATCCTCCATATTATTCGAAGGACAAAGAAAAATATCAGAATCCGTATATGCTCCATCTTGATCAGCCTGACCGCGAGCAAAAGGGAACTCCTTTTCCACAAAAATAACATCCCGAGAAACGAGCAACTTATTTTCATCAAGATCATATACATACCATCCTTTCTTACCAAGAGGATATCCCAAGAACACACAACGCCGACTGCGACTTGCAAACTTATCATTATCACGCCGCGAATAATGGACATGACATAGAGACCCAAACACCCGAATATGAGAGTAAGAAGGAGGTTTCCCAAAAATAATTTCATAAGGGGTTTTCCCGTTTAACAACTTTGAGGGGGTTCGATTAATTAAATGCCCAGCCGCCAACACACACTCCCCCCAAAACTTGATAGGTAACTTGGCTTGAAACATTAAAGCACGAGACACATTTAGAATATGTCTATGCTTTCTTCCCACCCTACCATTTTGTTGGGATGTACGAACACAAGTAGTGTGATGTTCAATCCCATGTTCAAGAAAATATTTTTCCAAACAAGTAAATTCCGTCCCATTGTCACTTCGAATTTTCTTAACTCGTTTATTAAATTGCCGCTCTACCATGGCAAGAAATTTTTTCAAAATTTGGGAAACATCACCCTTGGACTTGACCAAATAAACCCACACCGCACGGGAACAATCATCCACAATAGTTAAAAAATAAACAGCACCACACAAAGCAGGTGTCCGATAATCACCCCAAATATCACAATGAATTAAATCAAAAATCTCATTAGAATTGCTTTCACTAAGTGAAAATTTGTCCCTACTTTGTTTAGCCATGCAACAAATTTCACAAACGTCTTTACTAATACTATTGCGATTAATAAAAGGTAACAAACCCACTACTTTGCTTGAAGGATGCCCGAGCTTTACAACGCTCAATTGTCCCATTAGCATGATACTTGATTTTATAAACCCATTTGTTACCAATCACCTTCTTATCAAGAGGAGCATCCACCAACTCCCATGTTCCATTCTGATCAAGAGCATCAAGTTCTTTAGTCATAGCCTCTCGCCATTGAGGAAGCTTAACCGCTTCAGAAAAATGTTTGGGCTCAACACCTGAGTCAATAGCAGCAAAAAAACAACGATGTGCAGACGAGAATTTAGTGCAATTGACAAAGTGTGATAAGGGATATCGAGTACCTGAAGATTTGGATTGAGGAGATGGACGGGACGGGGGTGTAGCTTGAGTAATATGCGCTGTGATTGTTCCAACTCATATTCAAAGATGGATATCGGGTAGAAGGGACCCTAACTCTCTGACCACGGCCCAAATTTTCCGTCTCAATCAATTCGATCACTTGTTCATCGGCAGGCTGTTCATCGGCAAGATGTTCATCGGCAAGATGTTCATCGGCAAGCTGTTCTGCCACTTGTTCGGTCACCTGTGCCGTCAACTCCCCAGTCACATGTACATCTTCTTCACAATCCTCCATATTATTCGAAGGACAAAGAAAAATATCAGAATCCGTATATGCTCCATCTTGATCAGCCTGACCGCGAGCAAAAGGGAACTCCTTTTCCACAAAAATAACATCCCGAGAAACGAGCAACTTATTTTCATCAAGATCATATACATACCATCCTTTCTTACCAAGAGGATATCCCAAGAACACACAACGCCGACTGCGACTTGCAAACTTATCATTATCACGCCGCGAATAATGGACATGACATAGAGACCCAAACACCCGAATATGAGAGTAAGAAGGAGGTTTCCCAAAAATAATTTCATAAGGGGTTTTCCCGTTTAACAACTTTGAGGGGGTTCGATTAATTAAATGCCCAGCCGCCAACACACACTCCCCCCAAAACTTGATAGGTAACTTGGCTTGAAACATTAAAGCACGAGACACATTTAGAATATGTCTATGCTTTCTTCCCACCCTACCATTTTGTTGGGATGTACGAACACAAGTAGTGTGATGTTCAATCCCATGTTCAAGAAAATATTTTTCCAAACAAGTAAATTCCGTCCCATTGTCACTTCGAATTTTCTTAACTCGTTTATTAAATTGCCGCTCTACCATGGCAAGAAAATTTTTCAAAATTTGGGAAACATCACCCTTGGACTTGACCAAATAAACCCACACCGCACGGGAACAATCATCCACAATAGTTAAAAAATAAACAGCACCACACAAAGCAGGTGTCCGATAATCACCCCAAATATCACAATGAATTAAATCAAAAATCTCATTAGAATTGCTTTCACTAAGTGAAAATTTGTCCCTACTTTGTTTAGCCATGCAACAAATTTCACAAACGTCTTTACTAATACTATTGCGATTAATAAAAGGTAACAAACCCACTACTTTGCTTGAAGGATGCCCGAGCTTTACAACGCTCAATTGTCCCATCAGCATGATACTTGATTTTATAAACCCATTTGTTACCAATCACCTTCTTATCAAGAGGAGCATCCACCAACTCCCATGTTCCATTCTGATCAAGAGCATCAAGTTCTTTAGTCATAGCCTCTCGCCATTGAGGAAGCTTAACCGCTTCAGAAAAATGTTTGGGCTCAACACCTGAGTCAATAGCAGCAAAAAAAACAACGATGTGCAGACGAGAATTTAGTGCAATTGACAAAGTGTGATAAGGGATATCGAGTACCTGAAGATTTGGATTGAGGAGATGGACGGGACGGGGGTGTAGCTTGAGTAATATGCGCCTGTGATTGTTCCAACTCATATTCAGAAGATGGATATCGGGTAGAAGGGACCCTAACTCTCTGACCACGGCCCAAATTTTCCGTCTCAATCAATTCGATCACTTGTTCATCGGCAGGCTGTTCATCGGCAAGATGTTCATCGGCAAGATGTTCATCGGCAAGCTGTTCTGCCACTTGTTCGGTCACCTGTGCCGTCAACTCCCCAGTCACATGTACATCTTCTTCACAATCCTCCATATTATTCGAAGGACAAAGAAAAATATCAGAATCCGTATATGCTCCATCTTGATCAGCCTGACCGCGAGCAAAAGGGAACTCCTTTTCCACAAAAATAACATCCCGAGAAACGAGCAACTTAT
The DNA here is from genome assembly GCA_026119855.1 of Campanula takesimana. Classification (NCBI taxonomy): domain Eukaryota; kingdom Viridiplantae; phylum Streptophyta; class Magnoliopsida; order Asterales; family Campanulaceae; genus Campanula; species Campanula takesimana. The sequence continues at coordinate 943,223 of JAOWBW010000354.1, read as the reverse complement.
TTTCATCAAGATCATATACATACCATCCTTTCTTACCAAGAGGATATCCCAAGAACACACAACGCCGACTGCGACTTGCAAACTTATCATTATCACGCCGCGAATAATGGACATGACATAGAGACCCAAACACCCGAATATGAGAGTAAGAAGGAGGTTTCCCAAAAATAATTTCATAAGGGGTTTTCCCGTTTAACAACTTTGAGGGGGTTCGATTAATTAAATGCCCAGCCGCCAACACACACTCCCCCCAAAACTTGATAGGTAACTTGGCTTGAAACATTAAAGCACGAGACACATTTAGAATATGTCTATGCTTTCTTCCCACCCTACCATTTTGTTGGGATGTACGAACACAAGTAGTGTGATGTTCAATCCCATGTTCAAGAAAATATTTTTCCAAACAAGTAAATTCCGTCCCATTGTCACTTCGAATTTTCTTAACTCGTTTATTAAATTGCCGCTCTACCATGGCAAGAAAATTTTTCAAAATTTGGGAAACATCACCCTTGGACTTGACCAAATAAACCCACACCGCACGGGAACAATCATCCACAATAGTTAAAAAATAAACAGCACCACACAAAGCAGGTGTCCGATAATCACCCCAAATATCACAATGAATTAAATCAAAAATCTCATTAGAATTGCTTTCACTAAGTGAAAATTTGTCCCTACTTTGTTTAGCCATGCAACAAATTTCACAAACGTCTTTACTAATACTATTGCGATTAATAAAAGGTAACAAACCCACTACTTTGCTTGAAGGATGCCCGAGCTTTACAACGCTCAATTGTCCCATCAGCATGATACTTGATTTTATAAACCCATTTGTTACCAATCACCTTCTTATCAAGAGGAGCATCCACCAACTCCCATGTTCCATTCTGATCAAGAGCATCAAGTTCTTTAGTCATAGCCTCTCGCCATTGAGGAAGCTTAACCGCTTCAGAAAAATGTTTGGGCTCAACACCTGAGTCAATAGCAGCAAAAAAAACAACGATGTGCAGACGAGAATTTAGTGCAATTGACAAAGTGTGATAAGGGATATCGAGTACCTGAAGATTTGGATTGAGGAGATGGACGGGACGGGGGTGTAGCTTGAGTAATATGCGCCTGTGATTGTTCCAACTCATATTCAGAAGATGGATATCGGGTAGAAGGGACCCTAACTCTCTGACCACGGCCCAAATTTTCCGTCTCAATCAATTCGATCACTTGTTCATCGGCAGGCTGTTCATCGGCAAGATGTTCATCGGCAAGATGTTCATCGGCAAGATGTTCTGCCACTTGTTCGGTCACCTGTGCCGTCAACTCCCCAGTCACATGTACATCTTCTTCACAATCCTCCATATTATTCGAAGGACAAAGAAAAATATCAGAATCCGTATATGCTCCATCTTGATCAGCCTGACCGCGAGCAAAAGGGAACTCCTTTTCCACAAAAATAACATCCCGAGAAACGAGCAACTTATTTTCATCAAGATCATATACATACCATCCTTTCTTACCAAGAGGATATCCCAAGAACACACAACGCCGACTGCGACTTGCAAACTTATCATTATCACGCCGCGAATAATGGACATGACATAGAGACCCAAACACCCGAATATGAGAGTAAGAAGGAGGTTTCCCAAAAATAATTTCATAAGGGGTTTTCCCGTTTAACAACTTTGAGGGGGTTCGATTAATTAAATGCCCAGCCGCCAACACACACTCCCCCCAAAACTTGATAGGTAACTTGGCTTGAAACATTAAAGCACGAGACACATTTAGAATATGTCTATGCTTTCTTCCCACCCTACCATTTTGTTGGGATGTACGAACACAAGTAGTGTGATGTTCAATCCCATGTTCAAGAAAATATTTTTCCAAACAAGTAAATTCCGTCCCATTGTCACTTCGAATTTTCTTAACTCGTTTATTAAATTGCCGCTCTACCATGGCAAGAAAATTTTTCAAAATTTGGGAAACATCACCCTTGGACTTGACCAAATAAACCCACACCGCACGGGAACAATCATCCACAATAGTTAAAAAATAAACAGCACCACACAAAGCAGGTGTCCGATAATCACCCCAAATATCACAATGAATTAAATCAAAAATCTCATTAGAATTGCTTTCACTAAGTGAAAATTTGTCCCTACTTTGTTTAGCCATGCAACAAATTTCACAAACGTCTTTACTAATACTATTGCGATTAATAAAAGGTAACAAACCCACTACTTTGCTTGAAGGATGCCCGAGCTTTACAACGCTCAATTGTCCCATCAGAATGATACTTGATTTTATAAACCCATTTGTTACCAATCACCTTCTTATCAAGAGGAGCATCCACCAACTCCCATGTTCCATTCTGATCAAGAGCATCAAGTTCTTTAGTCATAGCCTCTCGCCATTGAGGAAGCTTAACCGCTTCAGAAAAATGTTTGGGCTCAACACCTGAGTCAATAGCAGCAAAAAAAACAACGATGTGCAGACGAGAATTTAGTGCAATTGACAAAGTGTGATAAGGGATATCGAGTACCTGAAGATTTGGATTGAGGAGATGGACGGGACGGGGGTGTAGCTTGAGTAATATGCGCCTGTGATTGTTCCAACTCATATTCAGAAGATGGATATCGGGTAGAAGGGACCCTAACTCTCTGACCACGGCCCAAATTTTCCGTCTCAATCAATTCGATCACTTGTTCATCGGCAGGCTGTTCATCGGCAAGATGTTCATCGGCAAGATGTTCATCGGCAAGCTGTTCTGCCACTTGTTCGGTCACCTGTGCCGTCAACTCCCCAGTCACATGTACATCTTCTTCACAATCCTCCATATTATTCGAAGGACAAAGAAAAATATCAGAATCCGTATATGCTCCATCTTGATCAGCCTGACCGCGAGCAAAAGGGAACTCCTTTTCCACAAAAATAACATCCCGAGAAACGAGCAACTTATTTTCATCAAGATCATATACATACCATCCTTTCTTACCAAGAGGATATCCCAAGAACACACAACGCCGACTGCGACTTGCAAACTTATCATTATCACGCCGCGAATAATGGACATGACATAGAGACCCAAACACCCGAATATGAGAGTAAGAAGGAGGTTTCCCAAAAATAATTTCATAAGGGGTTTTCCCGTTTAACAACTTTGAGGGGGTTCGATTAATTAAATGCCCAGCCGCCAACACACACTCCCCCCAAAACTTGATAGGTAACTTGGCTTGAAACATTAAAGCACGAGACACATTTAGAATATGTCTATGCTTTCTTCCCACCCTACCATTTTGTTGGGATGTACGAACACAAGTAGTGTGATGTTCAATCCCATGTTCAAGAAAATATTTTTCCAAACAAGTAAATTCCGTCCCATTGTCACTTCGAATTTTCTTAACTCGTTTATTAAATTGCCGCTCTACCATGGCAAGAAAATTTTTCAAAATTTGGGAAACATCACCCTTGGACTTGACCAAATAAACCCACACCGCACGGGAACAATCATCCACAATAGTTAAAAAATAAACAGCACCACACAAAGCAGGTGTCCGATAATCACCCCAAATATCACAATGAATTAAATCAAAAATCTCATTAGAATTGCTTTCACTAAGTGAAAATTTGTCCCTACTTTGTTTAGCCATGCAACAAATTTCACAAACGTCTTTACTAATACTATTGCGATTAATAAAAGGTAACAAACCCACTACTTTGCTTGAAGGATGCCCGAGCTTTACAACGCTCAATTGTCCCATCAGAATGATACTTGATTTTATAAACCCATTTGTTACCAATCACCTTCTTATCAAGAGGAGCATCCACCAACTCCCATGTTCCATTCTGATCAAGAGCATCAAGTTCTTTAGTCATAGCCTCTCGCCATTGAGGAAGCTTAACCGCTTCAGAAAAATGTTTGGGCTCAACACCTGAGTCAATAGCAGCAAAAAAAACAACGATGTGCAGACGAGAATTTAGTGCAATTGACAAAGTGTGATAAGGGATATCGAGTACCTGAAGATTTGGATTGAGGAGATGGACGGGACGGGGGTGTAGCTTGAGTAATATGCGCCTGTGATTGTTCCAACTCATATTCAGAAGATGGATATCGGGTAGAAGGGACCCTAACTCTCTGACCACGGCCCAAATTTTCCGTCTCAATCAATTCGATCACTTGTTCATCGGCAGGCTGTTCATCGGCAAGATGTTCATCGGCAAGATGTTCATCGGCAAGCTGTTCTGCCACTTGTTCGGTCACCTGTGCCGTCAACTCCCCAGTCACATGTACATCTTCTTCACAATCCTCCATATTATTCGAAGGACAAAGAAAAATATCAGAATCCGTATATGCTCCATCTTGATCAGCCTGACCGCGAGCAAAAGGGAACTCCTTTTCCACAAAAATAACATCCCGAGAAACGAGCAACTTATTTTCATCAAGATCATATACATACCATCCTTTCTTACCAAGAGGATATCCCAAGAACACACAACGCCGACTGCGACTTGCAAACTTATCATTATCACGCCGCGAATAATGGACATGACATAGAGACCCAAACACCCGAATATGAGAGTAAGAAGGAGGTTTCCCAAAAATAATTTCATAAGGGGTTTTCCCGTTTAACAACTTTGAGGGGGTTCGATTAATTAAATGCCCAGCCGCCAACACACACTCCCCCCAAAACTTGATAGGTAACTTGGCTTGAAACATTAAAGCACGAGACACATTTAGAATATGTCTATGCTTTCTTCCCACCCTACCATTTTGTTGGGATGTACGAACACAAGTAGTGTGATGTTCAATCCCATGTTCAAGAAAATATTTTTCCAAACAAGTAAATTCCGTCCCATTGTCACTTCGAATTTTCTTAACTCGTTTATTAAATTGCCGCTCTACCATGGCAAGAAAATTTTTCAAAATTTGGGAAACATCACCCTTGGACTTGACCAAATAAACCCACACCGCACGGGAACAATCATCCACAATAGTTAAAAAATAAACAGCACCACACAAAGCAGGTGTCCGATAATCACCCCAAATATCACAATGAATTAAATCAAAAATCTCATTAGAATTGCTTTCACTAAGTGAAAATTTGTCCCTACTTTGTTTAGCCATGCAACAAATTTCACAAACGTCTTTACTAATACTATTGCGATTAATAAAAGGTAACAAACCCACTACTTTGCTTGAAGGATGCCCGAGCTTTACAACGCTCAATTGTCCCATCAGCATGGTACTTGATTTTATAAACCCATTTGTTACCAATCACCTTCTTATCAAGAGGAGCATCCACCAACTCCCATGTTCCATTCTGATCAAGAGCATCAAGTTCTTTAGTCATAGCCTCTCGCCATTGAGGAAGCTTAACCGCTTCAGAAAAATGTTTGGGCTCAACACCTGAGTCAATAGCAGCAAAAAAACAACGATGTGCAGACGAGAATTTAGTGCAATTGACAAAGTGTGATAAGGGATATCGAGTACCTGAAGATTTGGATTGAGGAGATGGACGGGACGGGGGTGTAGCTTGAGTAATATGCGCCTGTGATTGTTCCAACTCATATTCAGAAGATGGATATCGGGTAGAAGGGACCCTAACTCTCTGACCACGGCCCAAATTTTCTGTCTCAATCAATTCGATCACTTGTTCATCGGCAGGCTGTTCATCGGCAAGATGTTCATCGGCAAGATGTTCATCGGCAAGATGTTCATCGGCAAGATGTTCTGCCACTTGTTCGGTCACCTGTGCCGTGAACTCCCCAGTCATATGTACATCTTCTTCACAATCCTCCATATTATTCGAAGGACAAAGAAAAATATCAGAATCCGTATATGCTCCATCTTGATCAGCCTGACCGCGAGCAAAAGGGAACTCCTTTTCCACAAAAATAACATCCCGAGAAACGAGCAACTTATTTTCATCAAGATCATATACATATCATCCTTTCTTACCAAGAGGATATCCCAAGAACACACAACGCCGACTGCGACTTGCAAACTTATCATTATCACGCCGCGAATAATGGACATGACATAGAGACCCAAACACCCGAATATGAGAGTAAGAAGGAGGTTTCCCAAAAATAATTTCATAAGGGGTTTTCCCGTTTAACAACTTTGAGGGGGTTCGATTAATTAAATGCCCAGCCGCCAACACACACTCCCCCCAAAACTTGATAGGTAACTTGGCTTGAAACATTAAAGCACGAGACACATTTAGAATATGTCTATGCTTTCTTCCCACCCTACCATTTTGTTGGGATGTACGAACCAAGTAGTGTGATGTTCAATCCCATGTTCAAGAAAATATTTTTCCAAACAAGTAAATTCCGTCCCATTGTCACTTCGAATTTTCTTAACTCGTTTATTAAATTGCCGCTCTACCATGGCAAGAAAATTTTTCAAAATTTGGGAAACATCACCCTTGGACTTGACCAAATAAACCCACACCGCACGGGAACAATCATCCACAATAGTTAAAAAATAAACAGCACCACACAAAGCAGGTGTCCGATAATCACCCCAAATATCACAATGAATTAAATCAAAAATCTCATTAGAATTGCTTTCACTAAGTGAAAATTTGTCCCTACTTTGTTTAGCCATGCAACAAATTTCACAAACGTCTTTACTAATACTATTGCGATTAATAAAAGGTAACAAACCCACTACTTTGCTTGAAGGATGCCCGAGCTTTACAACGCTCAATTGTCCCATCAGCATGGTACTTGATTTTATAAACCCATTTGTTACCAATCACCTTCTTATCAAGAGGAGCATCCACCAACTCCCATGTTCCATTCTGATCAAGAGCATCAAGTTCTTTAGTCATAGCCTCTCGCCATTGAGGAAGCTTAACCGCTTCAGAAAAATGTTTGGGCTCAACACCTGAGTCAATAGCAGCCAAAAAACAACGATGTGCAGACGAGAATTTAGTGCAATTGACAAAGTGTGATAAGGGATATCGAGTACCTGAAGATTTGGATTGAGGAGATGGACGGGACGGGGGTGTAGCTTGAGTAATATGCGCCTGTGATTGTTCCAACTCATATTCAGAAGATGGATATCGGGTAGAAGGGACCCTAACTCTCTGACCACGGCCCAAATTTTCTGTCTCAATCAATTCGATCACTTGTTCATCGGCAGGCTGTTCATCGGCAAGATGTTCATCGGCAAGATGTTCATCGGCAAGATGTTCTGCCACTTGTTCGGTCACCTGTGCCGTGAACTCCCCAGTCATATGTACATCTTCTTCACAATCCTCCATATTATTCGAAGGACAAAGAAAAATATCAGAATCCGTATATGCTCCATCTTGATCAGCCTGACCGCGAGCAAAAGGGAACTCCTTTTCCACAAAAATAACATCCCGAGAAACGAGCAACTTATTTTCATCAAGATCATATACATATCATCCTTTCTTACCAAGAGGATATCCCAAGAACACACAACGCCGACTGCGACTTGCAAACTTATCATTATCACGCCGCGAATAATGGACATGACATAGAGACCCAAACACCCGAATATGAGAGTAAGAAGGAGGTTTCCCAAAAATAATTTCATAAGGGGTTTTCCCGTTTAACAACTTTGAGGGGGTTCGATTAATTAAATGCCCAGCCGCCAACACACACTCCCCCCAAAACTTGATAGGTAACTTGGCTTGAAACATTAAAGCACGAGACACATTTAGAATATGTCTATGCTTTCTTCCCACCCTACCATTTTGTTGGGATGTACGAACCCAAGTAGTGTGATGTTCAATCCCATGTTCAAGAAAATATTTTTCCAAACAAGTAAATTCCGTCCCATTGTCACTTCGAATTTTCTTAACTCGTTTATTAAATTGCCGCTCTACCATGGCAAGAAAATTTTTCAAAATTTGGGAAACATCACCCTTGGACTTGACCAAATAAACCCACACCGCACGGGAACAATCATCCACAATAGTTAAAAAATAAACAGCACCACACAAAGCAGGTGTCCGATAATCACCCCAAATATCACAATGAATTAAATCAAAAATCTCATTAGAATTGCTTTCACTAAGTGAAAATTTGTCCCTACTTTGTTTAGCCATGCAACAAATTTCACAAACGTCTTTACTAATACTATTGCGATTAATAAAAGGTAACAAACCCACTACTTTGCTTGAAGGATGCCCGAGCTTTACAACGCTCAATTGTCCCATCAGCATGGTACTTGATTTTATAAACCCATTTGTTACCAATCACCTTCTTATCAAGAGGAGCATCCACCAACTCCCATGTTCCATTCTGATCAAGAGCATCAAGTTCTTTAGTCATAGCCTCTCGCCATTGAGGAAGCTTAACCGCTTCAGAAAAATGTTTGGGCTCAACACCTGAGTCAATAGCAGCCAAAAAACAACGATGTGCAGACGAGAATTTAGTGCAATTGACAAAGTGTGATAAGGGATATCGAGTACCTGAAGATTTGGATTGAGGAGATGGACGGGACGGGGGTGTAGCTTGAGTAATATGCGCCTGTGATTGTTCCAACTCATATTCAGAAGATGGATATCGGGTAGAAGGGACCCTAACTCTCTGACCACGGCCCAAATTTTCTGTCTCAATCAATTCGATCACTTGTTCATCGGCAGGCTGTTCATCGGCAAGATGTTCATCGGCAAGATGTTCATCGGCAAGATGTTCATCGGCAAGATGTTCATCGCAAGATGTTCATCGGCAAGATGTTCTGCCACTTGTTCGGTCACCTGTGCCGTGAACTCCCCAGTCATATGTACATCTTCTTCACAATCCTCCATATTATTCGAAGGACAAAGAAAAATATCAGAATCCGTATATGCTCCATCTTGATCAGCCTGACCGCGAGCAAAAGGGAACTCCTTTTCCACAAAAATAACATCCCGAGAAACGAGCAACTTATTTTCATCAAGATCATATACATATCATCCTTTCTTACCAAGAGGATATCCCAAGAACACACAACGCCGACTGCGACTTGCAAACTTATCATTATCACGCCGCGAATAATGGACATGACATAGAGACCCAAACACCCGAATATGAGAGTAAGAAGGAGGTTTCCCAAAAATAATTTCATAAGGGGTTTTCCCGTTTAACAACTTTGAGGGGGTTCGATTAATTAAATGCCCAGCCGCCAACACACACTCAACTTGATAGGTAACTTGGCTTGAAACATTAAAGCACGAGACACATTTAGAATATGTCTATGCTTTCTTCCCACCCTACCATTTTGTTGGGATGTACGAACACAAGTAGTGTGATGTTCAATCCCATGTTCAAGAAAATATTTTTCCAAACAAGTAAATTCCGTCCCATTGTCACTTCGAATTTTCTTAACTCGTTTATTAAATTGCCGCTCTTCCATGGCAAGAAAATTTTTCAAAATTTGGGAAACATCACCCTTGGACTTGACCAAATAAACCCACACCGCACGGGAACAATCATCCACAATAGTTAAAAAATAAACAGCACCACACAAAGCAGGTGTCCGATAATCACCCCAAATATCACAATGAATTAAATCAAAAATCTCATTAGAATTGCTTTCACTAAGTGAAAATTTGTCCCTACTTTGTTTAGCCATGCAACAAATTTCACAAACGTCTTTACTAATACTATTACGATTAATAAAAGGTAACAAACCCACTACTTTGCTTGAAGGATGCCCGAGTCGCTGATGCCACAACTGAAAACTGCCAGATTCTCTAATGTTGCACACTTGCGTTGTCGGTGACCTCCTCAAGTAGTACAACCCCCCGTCCAGTTCACCCGCTCCAATCAAAATCTTCGAGACCCGGTCCTGTACAACACATTATTTGTCAGAAAAGTGCACCAAATAATTAGAATCTCGAAGCAATTGAGAGACAGATAAGAGATTGCAGTTAAAAGTTGGGGCATATAGAACATCTTTCAAAACAAGATTCGGGGCAATCTCAACGTTGCCTTCTTTCGTGGCTTTCATGTATCTCCCATTAGGCAGACCAATATGACCCGCCTCAATATCATGAACATTACTGAGCAAAGATATGTTCCCTGTTATGTGTCGGTTGGCTCCACTATCGACAAGCCAACGTTTATTCATCTTACCAGTTGCCTTACCAGTTGTGCTGACAGTTGTTGGCACCTGTGTCTGCATAAAATTCTTGAAGTTGTTCCATTGATCTGCTGTGAATCCCAGTGCTCTAGCCTGATCTGGAACTCCTTCGATACTGACCTCTGCATTGTTGGACCTTATGCTCGGCTTCCCTTGATCTCTCCTCCCGAAGAATATTGGCTTCCACCTCTTCCTCTTGCTGGCTTCCCACGCTGGTCTTCCCACCATTCTGGGTATCCTATCAGCCTGAAGCACGAATCTGCACTGTGTCCTTTCTTATGGCAGTGAGAGCAAGTGACATTGCTCATATCCTTCTTCTCTGGCAAGCCACATGTCGAGCCATCTGTTCTCACAACTGGTCTGTCACTGTCAACTGTACGAGCAAAAACTTGCTGGAATTGGAAGTTCTCCAGATCCGCCCCCCAGCACCTGTTCCTCTCTTATAGCATTAGAGTAGGCCTTATTCACAGAAGGTAGTGGCTCCGTATTGACAATAGAGGTCTTCACGTTCTCAAACTTTGGAGTTTCTAACCCCATGACGAATTGATGAACCCGTTCCTCCTCACGCCTTTTTACTAACACCGCCCCAATATCACACTTGCAGCCCGTGCAGGAGCATGTTGGCAATGTCTCAAAATCATTAAGAGCATCCCACAGCTTCTTGATGCGTCCATAGTAAGAAGCTACGCTCTCGTTCTTCCCTTGTCTACAATTTGCTATGTCCGCCTTCAATTGTTGTGTCTTCGGTCCATTCCCCATCGAGAACCGTTACCTTCAAATCATCCCACAAAACCTTTGCTTCGTCCACATAAGTGATAGTGGAGCGAAGGGTCGGCTCTATTGTGTTAAAGATCCATGAAACAATCATGGAGTTCACCGTCCACCATTGATCCGCTTCATCCGCATCGTCAGGACGCGGGATTCTGCCATCAATGAATCCTGTTTTCGTCTTCGCTCGAAGCGATCCTTTGAAAACACGTGCCCATTCCTCATAATTTTCACCCTTTAATTGAACATGGGTGATAATCATCCCCGGATTATCGCTTGAAGAGAGAAAATAAGGAGATCTCTTTTCTTCCTTAATCATCTTTCCTTTTTCGGAGTTCTCGCCGAATTTCTGCTCATCCCCGCCGGCCATAATCTTTGATCAAAACCGGGCTCTGGTGCCAAGTTGAAACCGAGAACAATAAATATGGAAGAAAATAAATTTAGTTTATTTTCTCTTGTGTTTCCCGATACATACCCATACAATATATACAAGACCTTTTCTTGGAGACTAAGTCTAAATCCCTACAAAATAGCTAAGAGATATTTCCTACCTATTTACATCTTTATCAAGAAGGAAACTAGCTAAATAAGGATACATACAAGATATGCCGAGATCCTCAAGATCTCGTCATTATCTCAACAATTAACCCTTCCCCCAAACTTAGATTTGAACTTTTAGAACCCTAACACTTAAGAATCCTGAGTATTCTATCATCTCATCTTCCCGATTTCCCCTGCTCTCCTTCAAGGCGTCGGCGACTGCCCTCCTTCATGAGGCTGTCGTCTCCTCCTCTCCTGGAGTCGTTCGAGCTCCCTCCCGTCCTCATTCCTTCGTTTTCCTCAAATTCACCATTTCATGGAAACTGCCATGGCCCAAATTGATTATAGCTTCTACCATTCCAAACTATAATACAAATTCAATCAGAAATCCCGTATTGGTTTTTGGTTAATTTTTGAATTTTTGGTTTGGTACCCATATGAGGTGATTTCATACATGGGTTTAAGGATTTACAATCATCCCGTATAAATTTTTGAGTATTCTGTTGGTGGATTTTGAATATGAAGATTCTATTATAATGTTGTTGCTGTTGTTTTTGGTAATGTTTTCAATTTCGATCCGACGAAAGGTGGGTTGATGGAAGGTGCTGACAATGGTGGTGGTGGGTGGCTGAGAGGGGTTAGGGCTCGAGAGAGAAGATGGAGGAATAAGATGAAGATGGGTTTATTGATTCTTCCATTTATTTTCAAAAACATGCAGTTGACAGCCTCAGCTAAACACATGTCTTGCACCCCCTTAGTTAAACACATGCCTTGCACAACCTTCAATAACTGACAAGATTGTCCTTTAAAAAGATCATGTGCGACGCATGTGTTTAGGCCCGTCAAAAAATAATGAAAAGTTAGTTTATTCACCACATTGTAACAAATTGACGAACTTAGGTGGTGATTTGCACAATTTAAATCTTAGGTTGGGGATTGCAAAGATGAGGCAAACCCAAGTTACCAATTTGCAGTTTGCCCGGTTTTTCTATAATGTTTCATTAAAGAAACTCCTTACATGATGGTTCTCATCAGTTGGATGACTTTGACACAGTGGCGGAGCCGAAAATTTTATGAACGGGGCGAGATTATTTTCAGTATGAAATATTCTAACCTAACAACTAAATTTAAATAAAAAGGGAACACAATTTTACTATAATATTTATTTTTTTCTATACAAAGGGGAGCAAAATTTTAATTTATAAAGAAAAACTAATATATTCAAAATTTACTAGTACTAAATTTGTGCATTTTAACAAACAAAGAAAGGGGGCAATTGCCCTCTTATCCCTTGTCCTAGCCACACATCATGGTAAACTCATTAGAAGCATGAAAGAAATTATGTTTATTTTTAAATATTTAGTGAAAAATATTTATATATATTTTTGTAATTTCCAATCCAAACAATTAGGTTTTGTTTCTCAATCATTCATTTTGAGATGAAAACTTTAAAAATAAACACTCATTTAAAAACAACATGATTATTATATTTTTTCGTTCATAAATGGCCTTGTACTCCCTCCGTTTCGCAAAACATGTCGTTTTAGGTGTTCAATTTTGTTCCAAAATATTTGACACTTTACAATTATCTAGGAACTTTTGGTATTACTTACCAATTATACCCTTATTTAATAATTGACACACCCTTTGTAAATGCATTTAATTACCTAGGTAAATTAATTGTTATAGGGGTGTTTGAGTCTTTTTTTACATGTAATAATTGCTTTTCTTAATCTAAGTGAAGAAGGTTATAACGTCAAATATTACGAAACGGAGGGAGTAGTTTAGATAAGTATATCAATGACATGTGTTAGGTCCATATTTGGGTTTGTAAACGTATATTTTCTAAATCAGCTGAATTTTTTTTTTTTTAAGAAAGTATAATGATAAGAGTGAAACACTTTTAAATATAGAGAAAATAAAAAACAAAGTTTCTAAAAAAAAAAAAAAAAAGGCTATTTACTGTCTGCTCATTTTAGTTTGCATCCTATTTTATTTTATAAACGAGAAAAAATTTGGTACAGTGTCACTATAAAAGTTACTTTTGCAGAACACACTCTCTATTTAACACAAGTCAAAAGACCCTAGACACACAATAATTTGCTATGGCTGCATCCACCCTAACACACCCATGTAATATGCAATTCCCCAAATTCTCAGCCAAACAACAAACCCATCTCAACCATTTTCAATAACGACGATGTACTAAATATTATGTCAACTTAATCATGTTAATGATATTTAAAAATTGTAACAAATAATAATTTTAGATGATTTGTCAATAATAATTTTAAATTTTTATTAAAATGATAAGGTTGACAGTGACACTAGTGCTTGGTCAAAGTTTACTTATGTTATCATATACTCATCCGTCCCAGCAAAAGTGACACTTATTTCCTTTTCATTCTGTCCCAGCACAAGTGACATTACCTAAAATAGAAATGTTTTAACATATTTATATTCAATTAACCCCACTATTTAACCCCACTCATTATCTCTCTTCATTTTTCACCACTCATTTTATTCAACCAACACTACTATTTACCCCACTCATTCTCCATCTTCATTTTCTACCACACAACTATTATATTTTCTTAATCTCCGTGTCCCAAAAGTTGATGCCACTTCTGTCGGGGGACGGAGGGAGTAAAGTCAAATGGGATTAATTTTTTCATGACAGTGGGAGTACAAAAGTGGAATTCTCTTATTGCCAGCTCATTTTACTCCATCTCATTTCCTATAAGACCATGCACAATGGTTTAAACAAAAAAAACCATTCAACACCCACTTTATCACTCCACATCAGTTTCTCTCTCTTCCAACTCATCCATTCAACACCCATTCAACAAAACATTCTACAATGGTTTGTTTAATCCTCCATTCAACAATTTTCTCACTCATCATCCTATACCCACCACTTAAAATTTATTTTTTATTTTTATGATTAGTGTTGAAATAGTTATTATTGAGATCCATTTAAAAAAAATGGGGTTTTTTTTTTGTATCGGAATACAATGAAACTTACGTCAATTTAAAGAGATTTTTTTTTTAGGAATTTTGGTGTAAAAAAAAAAAAAAAAAAAACAAATTTTCTGTGAAATAATTGAGCTCAAATAATTGGGATAAAAAAAAATAATTCATCAACCAAAGGAGAGTTGCCAAGTGGCTCAACTTTGCTGACTTTTTGGTTTTCACACTTGTGAATGTTTTCAACAAAAACATTCACACAATGCCATTAAACCAACCATTGTGAGCATTAAACCAAATTTTTGTGTGAATGGGCATTCACACGACCCATTCAACAACCATTGTATATGGTCTAAGAACTAGGATTAACCCGCGCTTTGCACGGGTGTTTTCTTTTGTGCGTGGATGTTTATAATTACATTATATAATTATTAAATATTTTAAATAAATATAAATATATATAAAAATCTACTTGTGATTTTTTAATAATAGTGAAAATATTTTTAGTTACTATAATACAAAATAGATATTAAGATTGGTTAATAGTATTGGTTAAGAATACCTTTATAATTTTTTAAAAATTTACTTCGTTTATCCCATAATGATGTCAATTTTTACTCTTGAATCAATTGAGAAAATAATGTTTTAATTATAGTTAACATTATAGAAATTATGAGCTTAAATAGTAAATTAAAAGATAATGGTTACCTAAGTAGTGCTCCTTCCGTCCCAGAGTAAGAGTTCTACCTCGCAAATGCACGGAGAATAAGAAATGGTGGAAGTGATTTAAGTGTTGTGAGTGTAAAAGTAAAGTAAGAGAGGGAATGAGTGGGGGGAATAGTAAATTGATTGGTGTTGTGAGTATAAAAGTAAAATATGAGAGAGAATGAGTGGGATGAATAGTAAAGATTCTTTTCAATTTTACGAAATAGACTCTTACTCTAGGATGTACCAAAATAGAAAGTATGACTTTTACCATGCAACGGAGGGAATAACTTTTATCGTAAATAATAAGTTAAAAGTAATAGTTACTATATATAATAACTAATAATACTAATAATATTTTTTTTCAAGAAAAAATAGTACTAATAATAGTAATAGTTACAATACAGTAAATTGTAACTATTCTAATTAGTTAATATATTGTTAATAATAGTTACTTTATATACTACCTCCGTTCCCAACTCAATATGCAATTTTACTGTTCATGTGGTCAATTTATTCGAACTTTGACCATTATTTTGTGAATTATTATTATACAATTTTAAAAGTTGTTATTGCTTTATTGTTAGAAATAATATCAATAACATCTTTCAAAACTGCATAGAAATATACAAATTTTTATAAAATTAATGTCAAAGTTCAGTCAAATTGACAAAAAAAATCAAACAGTACACATTGAGCTGGGACGGAGGTAGTAGTAACTATTACACTTAACTAATATTACTAACAGTAATAATTATGTTATATAATTAGCTATTACAATTAGTTAATACTATTAATAGTAATAGTTATCTTATATAATAACTTTTACATTTAACTAATACTATTAATAGTAATAATTATCTTATATATTTAACTATTATAGTTAACTAATACTCCCTCCGTCCCAGACTAAGGTTCTTACTTTCCTTTTTGATTTGTCACAGACTAAGGTTCTTAGTTGCTTTATTACCTAAAAATGGATAATGGGACCCACTTGTCATTCTCACAACAAAAACTCTTTCCTACTTTCTCTTTCCTACTTTTCTCCTAATTCAATTTTCATACTCACAATATTTACTTTTTCTTAATCTCCGTGTAAAGTCAAACTAAGAACCTTAGTCCGGGAAGGAGGGAGTACTATTAATAGTAATAGTTAACTAATATATTAAGTATTACAATTAATTAATTAATACTATTAGCTAATAAGAGAAAAATGAAAAGTCACCTAATTAAAATGCTATGGATGATGTGGCACCACCAAAAGCTAGAGTTACCCAAAACTTGTCCACATGACACCACCTAAGGACTCTACCTTGACTTTTAATAAACTCCCTCTATCCCAGAAAGATAGTCCCATTTTGACTTTTCATGGTCAACAAAAATAAATTTTGACCAAACATTAGTGTCAATTTAATGATGACATTGAAATTCTAAAAATTGTTATTGATAAGTCACTTAATGATTTATCAATTACAAATTTTAGAATGTCACTAAAATGATTAGATTATCACCAATGATTGGTCAAAGTTCATTTTTATTGACCATAAAAAGTTAAAATGAGACTATCTTTCTGGGTCAGAGGGAGTATATAGAATTGATTCATTTTTTTTTTTAAACTTATTCTTGCCTTTATATTTGAATTTTAATCTATAACAAAAACCTGATTCATTGATTCTTCTTTAAATCACAATCCAATTAAGTTTCCAGAATCAATACAAGTAAACCATTTAAAATCACTTATGAACTTTATATATTGGAAGGAAGATAAATATTTGAAATCTACCAAACATTAATGTTCTTATCATAAAACCCTAGCAAAATGAATAAATGCATGCGTGTCACACATATAAAAATGATTTATGATGTTACTATGAAAACGAATTATTTGCCATGTAAATTCACTCTATATAATGCTCAAAGAATGAACAATTTGGAATACCCAGATCACAAACAAATAATTTTCAACCATGAAAAGCCTATTTTTCTTGCTATTTATATCATGTTATCTTGGTCACATAATTACAATTACAAAGGCTTTTCGCAGGATCCGTGATGTTCATGTCATCAATGACATCCAGAGCAATGGCAGTGCTTTGGTGGTTCATTGTTGGTCATATACTGATGATTTAGGCAGTCGCATTATGCATAAACACGATGATTTTAACTGGAGCTTTCGCGTGAATGTAATCACAGGGACTGTTTTCAACTGTAGCTTTTTATGGGGTGCCAAGCATAACCAGTTTCCTGTTTTTCATTATCGTTTTCGCATAACTTGTCCGAATGATGATGATGTAGCACGATCTTGTAACACATATTATTGGTCGGTGAGGGATGATGGATTTTATTATTCTAATATGAATGATCCTAATCCCCGCGTTTTTGAGAAAAAGAATGATTGGCTTAGTTGAGGATTATGAATTGTCTAGAGATTCAATTTAAATATATTTTGAATTTGAACGTACGTGCACTCTTTCATTTTCATTTTCATCGATCATTTATCCTTTGACTAACCATGCGTGACTAGCCACTTCACATCGTTTAGTTTTTGTTGATATGTTTTTCTTTCGGGTCTAACCAAAACCAAAAAAGATACTCCTTCCGTTTCCATTGATTCATGTTATTATGTTTAAGCAATAAGTTTAAGTTAATTAAATTATTCAAACAAAAAATTTACGGATACACCATTATAAATATTACTATAATAAATTTTATATGTTTATTAGGCGACATAAATTAACCCAACATACCTTCATATATCTATATATTATATGAAAGCAGAAGCAATTCTAGGCACCACAGCCCGCCACGTGGCATTATGACGTGGAAAGCCACGTGGCGGCTTTCAAGCTCCCAGCAAAATTTTGTTGATTCTAAAATAAAAAAAATAAAAAAAATCAGCCTAACAAGTTTATTTTAAAACCTTAACGTGAATCTAGGAGTTTATTGATTTAATTGGTCAATTCAAATTTCAAAATTTTCATTTTAAGAAAGAATTGAATTTTAATTGCTATCCTAATTTAACCACAAATTTACAGCCATTTTAAATTGCAATTCAATCTAAACAAGAAAATAATATACTATTTGATTGTCTGTATTAAAATCAACGTTTGTTTAAATATCCTTCTTGATGATTCCAAAATTAAATTTATTTTTATTGTTCATAGAGTCATGGAAAGGTATAAAGAGAATGATAGATGCAGAAGAAGTTCATTTGGAATTTGCCATTTTTAAGATCATTTAGGGACGGAGGGAATTTATTTCATTATTCTTACCTCTTATTTTATCTACATATTTCTTCATTAGTATTTATTTTCTCAAAGCAAAGAGTGTTGCTTAAATTGACATTAAGAAATTATATTTATGGTTATATATTTTACCGTCTAACCATTCATTTGGTTAAATTAACATATAACTTTATATAAAATAACAGAAAACTTGCTCATATAACATACTACCTACGTCCCAGCTCAATGTGCACTGTTTGACTTTTGTGGTCAATTTGACTGAACTTTGACCTTAATTTTATGAAAATCTATATATCTCCATGCAATTTTGAAAGATGTTATTGATACTATTCCTAACAATAAAACAATAACAACTTTTAAAATTGTATAATAATAGCTAGATTTTTACAAAATAATGATAATGGTCAAAGTTCGAATGAATTGACCACATGAACAGTAAAAGTGTACATTGAGCTGGGACGGAGGTAGTATTATATTTACGTCATATATTTACCATCTAACTTTTCATTTGCTTAAATTAACATATTGCTGTAAATAAAGTAATAGAAAAGTCGTTCTTATAAAATACCCGTGCATAGCACGGGTTAGACACTAGTAAACATAATAGCATATGATAAAATAAAGGCTTTAAAGGATGCCTAATTAAGCATAGTATTACATAAACAGCTTGAGCTTGTATAGCGAATAACTCAAACTAGTAAGAAAATGAAATACTCCCCCTATCCCAGAATGATAATCCTATTTTGATTTTTAATGGTCAACAAAAATGAACTTTGACCAACCATTGGCGACGATCTAATATATCTAGTGAAATTCCAAAATTTGTAATTGATAAATCATTAAGTGATTTATCGGTAAATTTTTTTAGAATTTCATTGTGATCATTAAATTGACACCAATATTTGATCAAAATTCATTTTTGTTAACCATAAAAAGTCAAAATGAGACTATCTTAGGTAGGGAGTAATAGTTTGATCCTGAAAATAGGTTAGAAAGATCATGAGTAAACCATAAAACCGGCCCGCGTACTATCACCTCAACATCACTTTGACATGCGTACTATGAACTCAGTAAATGTACCATGCGTACTATAATTTTATGATCAATTTCCCTAAGATTTCTAACGCCAGTTAAAATCTTAACGGAGCTGTTAATAGCTTAACAAAAAGTATGACTCTCATTTACAAATGTGACTATAATGTTCAAATGATTCCACTTTGCCTCCTGACTCTTAGCGAAAGTTAGAAAGTTAACTAAAAAGGTCGTGTACATTTTGTTATATGTAGTAGTATTCACATGTAACACTCTTCTCCCACATTGAATTTGTAAGCAACCTTTATTGATCATCCTTTATACAAAAGTCTTTTTGTCTTCTTTGTCTTCTTTCATTGTATCTCTTTTATCCCACATGGGATTCCTATCTAAAGCTTGGAACTAAACTTACTATATCATAGCTAAGTTGAAGAGTTCTAAGTAGCTTGCTTGGGCTTCCCATTAATATGGGAGAATACCAAGTGTGGCTTTGAGTATTATATATATATTATATATATATATATATATTTTATATATATATAAATATATATAAGAAAGAAAGAAAGAAATTAATTAATTATACGATTAATTAGTTAGTTAAAAGTTTTTAGACAAACCGTTAAAAGTTTTTAGACAAACCGACTGATTTGAGGTCAGGAGGGGTGTACGCAAACAACCCGTTTTGTTTGAGGCAAAGGGGATGTGTTCAGTTTGATTTGTTCGGGTATGACTCTCCGAATAGTCACCGTTGTGACTGTTCTGATGGACACTCTTATCCGAACAAACCAGTTCAGTCGGGCATTACCACTATAAACAGGATTGCCTCTATTGAATTGGATTACTGAAAATATAGAGTTCTTTATTCTTATTAAATTTCCTCCCTTCTTCTATACAGTAAAAAGCTTTGAGTTCTTGTTCCATATTTATTCAAAGTAGTGTAACTTTGAATAGAGTTGAGTAGGTTTTGTATCCTGGAGGTGAAATTCGTTGAGAACCATTACACCAGTGTGGGACGAATTAAATACCTTAAAGATAACATCTTTTCGGTGGGCCTAACCTACTGATTCCTTACCCACAAATCTAGTCATATATACAACAATTTTAAGGTATTTAAATTCTGATTGATGGAGTCAGTTCTGTTGAAGGCACAACTTCCTGAAGCAGATAAGTTGGAGAGGCTGAATGGGCTTAATTATAAGCGTTGGAGTTTGAGAATGGAATACCTTTTAACCATTGCAAAGGTATTCTATGTGCTATGTGATCCTTGTCCAAAGGAGAATGAAGATCCAAAAGCAACCGAGGCACAGAAAACGGAGGCTTTGGAGAAGGTGAAAAAGTGGAAGGCAGATGACTTTATTTGCCATTTCACTATTCTGCAAGCATTGAATAACACGTTGTTCAATGTGTTCCATATCCACAAGACCGCGTTCGAAGTTTGGTTTGCAATCAAACGAAGGTATGTCAATGAAGATGCTGGTAATAAATCATTTTTGGTTAATAAATTCGTTGAATACAAGATGGTAGATTCGAGGTCTGTCATTGATCAAGTTAACGAACTCAATGACATAGACACCGAATGTTCCGATGCGGGTGAACCCATTTCTGAGACTTTCCAAGTTTCAACCATCATCGGTAAACTTCCACCTTCATGGAAAGATTACCAAAAGAAATTGAAGCATAAGAAGAAGGCCATCTCTTTAGATGAACTTCTTCAAGGCATCCAAATTGAGTCTGAAAGTCTCAAACGTGATGGTTCAATTTCTGAGAAGATTGATGGTGTAAACTATGTGGAAAATAAAAATGTTGCCGGAACTTCCAAGGGAAACCAAGGAAATTTCAAAAGGAAGAACAACAATAAAAATGGTGGAAATGGTAAAGCTAGGAAGAAGCCAAAGGGTGCTTGTTATGTTTGTGGCAAAACAAACCATGTGGCTAAAGACTGTTATCACCGCAAAGGGCAACAGAAAAATGAACAAGCAAATGTAGTTGAGAGTAACTTCATCAGCATGCTTTCCGAAATCTGTGTAGTCAGCAATGCCGATTCAGATTGGTGGATTGATTCAGGGGCTACATGTCATGTAACTCCAAATCGAAGCTTGTTCAAAACATATGAAGAAGTAAAAGAACCGAAGGCTGTTTATATGGGAAATGCTTCTACAAGCGAGGTCTTGGGCATATGGACTATTATTATCCCCCCTTACTTCGGGAAAAACTCTTACTTTGCAAAATGTGTATCATATTCCCTCTATGAGGAAAAATCTTGTATCAGTCATAAAATGGACGAAAATGGCTTTAAAGCAACCTTCCGCGCCCAACAAGTGAATATCACTAAAAATGGGATGTTTGTTGGAAAGGGCTACATTAAAGACAATATGTATTTATTAAGCGTTGATAATAAAATTACCAGTTCTGCTTACTTTGTTGATTCTAATTTTAATGTTGAAAAGCATGATTTTTGGCATTCTAGATTAGGGCATATTGGTATGAATGCAATGAGTCGCATGATTAAATATGAATATATTCCAAAATCTTCGACTATTTATTCTATGAATAATTGTGAATGTTGCGCTCAATCTAAGTTGACTAAAACATCTTTTAAAAGTGTAGTAAGATCAACTAGGTTACTTGAGTTAATTCATACCGATATATGTGACAACAAAGAGCACTTGACAAGAGGTGGAAAACGTTATTTTATAACATTTATTGATGATTTTTCTAAGTTTACTTATGTGTATTTACTTAGAACAAAAGATGAAGCTTTTGACAAGTTTAAAATTTTCAAAGCCGAAGTTGAAAATAAAACCAATTTAAGGATAAAAGAATTGAGATCGGATAGAGGTGGCGAATATTTTCCAGATGAGTTTATTTCATTTTGTCAACAAAATGGAATTGTTAGAAAATCTTCGGCACCTAATACTCCACCTCAAAATGGAGTAGCCGAGAGGAAAAATCGATCCTTAATGGAGATGGTTAGTGCCATGATAATACATTCAAAGTTACCAATGAGTTTTTGGGGAGAGGCACTATTAAGTTCTGTTTACGTTAGTAACAAAATTGTGAATAAACATATGAAAACTCCATACGAATTATTTATTGGGCGTAAGCCTAACATTTCACATTTTAAAGTATGGGGTTGTATTGCATATGTTTTAGATGCAACTTTGAAAAGAAATAAACTTGGGAGCAAAGCTGTGAAATCTATATTTATTGGTTATTCTTCAATAAGCAAAGCATATAGATTTATGAGAATGAATGACAATCATGTGTTTGAAGCTACTCATGCTATTTTTTATGAACATTTAAACATAAAAAATGTAGACAAGGTAGATATAAACCGTGAATTGTCAAATGAACTTGAAGTAGAAAATGCATCAAGTTCACATGATAATGGTAATACCATTCCAAATAATGAAAATTCAAACAACAATGAAAATGATGATATAGTTGAATTAAGGAGGAGCAAAAGACAAAGAATTGAAAAGAATCTTGGTCCTGGCATGTTTACATATATGTTAGAAGAGGATCCTAAGACTTTTCAAGAAGCTATGTCTATGTCTGATTCAGACATGTGGAAAAGAGCCATGGATGATGAAATTAAGTCTATACTTGATAATCAAACATGGACTCTAGTAAATCCTCCTCCTAATACTAAACCTATTGGCTGTAAGTGGGTTTTGAAAAAGAAACTCAAAATAGATGGTACTATTGATAAGTACAAGGCAAGATTAGTAGCCAAAGGTTATAGTCAAAAGGAAGAAATTGACTATTTCGAAACATTTTCACCAGTTACTAAATTTACATCAATTAGAACAATGTTTGCTATAGCTTCCGTTTATGGACTAGAGGTTCATCAAATGGATGTTAAAACTGCGTTCTTAAATGGAGATTTAGATGAAGAAATTTACATACAACAACCCGAGGGGTATATCTCTAAAGGAGAAGAACATAAAGTATGTAAATTAAAGAAATCTCTATATGGACTTAAACAAGCACCATTACAATGGTACAAGAAGTTTAAGCAAGAGATTCGAAAGTTTGGCTTTAAGAGTAGTAAAGTAGAAAGTTGTGTTTTTACTAAAGTTACTCTTAATTATAAAGTTGTTATAACTTTATATGTTGATGACTTGCTAATATTTGGTTTTGATATAAATTGTATAAATGAAACAAAGAACTATTTAAAGCAAGTATTTGACATAAAGGACTTAGGTCCAGTAGATGTCATTTTAGGGGTTAAGGTGATTAAAAAGGACAAAACTTACATATTAACTCAATCTCACTACATTGAGGAAATATTAAAGAAGTTTAATTATTTTGATTGCAAAATAAGTAAAAGTCCTATTGACCCCCAAATGAAGTTAGTTCCAAATAAAGGTGAGGCTGTAAATCAAGGAGAATATGCCAAGATAATTGGTAGCATAATGTATGTGGTTAATCATACAAGACCTGATCTTGCATGTGCAATTGGCATACTTAGTAGATTTACAAGCAATCCAAGTGAAGAACATTGGACGGAACTAAAAAGAGTACTAAGGTACTTAAAATTCACAATAAACTATGGCTTGCATTACAAGTGTAATTCACCTGTACTTGAATGCTATAGTGATGCAAATTGGGCATCAGATGTAACCAACTCCAAATCAACAAGTGGTTGGTTATTTACCATTGGAGGAGCCATAGTTGCTTGGTCTTCAAAAAGACAAACATGTGTTGCTCTGTCTTCTATGGAATCTGAATACATAGCCATGTCAATGGCTAGTAAAGATTTGATATGGTTTAGAAGATTTCTAAGAACAATACCTTTTATTGATTCTAAGAAAGGAGCCACAACTTTGTATTGTGATAATCAGGCTGCCATATACAATACAAATAATGAGAGAATATCAAATCATAGCAAACACATTGCTATGAGATATAATCATATTAGAGATATGGTCAAAAAGGGAAAGATAGCGCTTGAGTATCTTCCTACAAATCAAATGTTAGCTGATCCACTAACAAAATCTTTATCAGGGGATAAAATTACAAAGGTCATGAGAGATATGGGACTTTTACCTGTCTAAACAATATCTTAATTGAAACCAAATTTATCTTAAGATACAAGTCATGGATTTGTCATCTTATGTTTAAAGTTAAAAGGAAATTCAATATTAGATATTGATGAAATGGAAACTTGGACACATTTCAAGTGCATAACTTAAAAATAGTGGGGGTGTCACTATTTGAAAGTTTCATATCTGACATATGCACTTTTCATTACCACAACAAGATTAGGTTGGATTAAACATCCTCAATAGACTTATAGCTTTCATAGAATGCATTGTGGACATTCTTGATAAGTCTACCTATACAAGTAAAGAAGTGAGAGGCCGCTTCTTATGGATTACTCCGGTAAAATTCCTAGAGTACTTGTGAAACCAGGATTAAAGCACAAGGCCCAACTACAAGGTGCTGCCAAGATTGAAGGAACAAGAAATCATACATGACGAGGATATGTTTCCCTAAAGGTTTCACATTCAACCATAAAGTTTAAGGCTCGTCCACTTAATGGCTATTCGTTATGTAAAGAAGCTGTAAACTGTTATTGTCGGTCTAGTGTTATATGTAAATAAGTGGGGGATTGTTATATGTAGTAGTATTCACATGTAACACTCTTCTCCCACATTGAATTTGTAAGCAACCTTTATTGATCATCCTTTATACAAAAGTCTTTTTGTCTTCTTTGTCTTCTTTCATTGTATCTCTTTTATCCCACATGGGATTCCTATCTAAAGCTTGGAACTAAACTTACTATATCATAGCTAAGTTGAAGAGTTCTAAGTAGCTTGCTTGGGCTTCCCATTAATATGGGAGAATACCAAGTGTGGCTTTGAGTATTATATATATTATATATATATATATATTTTTTTATATATATAAATATATATAAGAAAGAAAGAAATAAATTAATTAATTATACGATTAATTAGTTAGTTAAAAGTTTTTAGACAAACCGACTGATTTGAGGTCAGGAGGGGTGTACGCAAACAATCCGTTTTGTTTGAGGCAAAGTGGATGTGTTCAGTTTGATTTGTTCGGGTATGACTCTCCGAATAGTCACCGTTGTGACTGTTCTGATGGACACTCTTATCCGAACAAACCAGTTCAGTCGGGCATTACCACTATAAACAGGATTGCCTCTATTGAATTGGATTACTGAAAATATAGAGTTCTTTTTTCTTATTAAATTTCCTCCCTTCTTCTATACAGTAAAAAGCTTTGAGTTCTTGTTCCATATTTATTCAAAGTAGTGTAACTTTGAATAGAGTTGAGTAGGTTTTGTATCCTGGAGGTGAAATTCGTTGAGAACCATTACACCAGTGTGGGACGAATTAAATACCTTAAAGATAACATCTTTTCGGTGTGCCTAACCTACTGATTCCTTACCCACAAATCTAGTTATATATACAACACATTTGTCCACAAATACCATTCAAACAAAATGTCGAAAATAACCCTAACCCAAGTCCCAAACTAACCCAAGCCCGAGTTGCCGAGTTGTCGACCGCAACATCTCTCACTTCCCTCCGGCAAGTTACAGGCAATCCCTTCCTTCCCCCTCTCTTTGCAGCCAAATACAAGCGTCCTTCCCCTTTCTTCAAAACCAGTTTGTGAAACCCAAGCCCCATCCCACCAGCCTCACATCTCTTCCGTCAACCACTTGCCCTCCACCCCGTCACTAATTCCTTGACATTCCACCATTTTTTCCGGCGAGAAATCTGAAAAATCAAGCTTGCTTATTGGCCTTAAAAGAAGGAACCGCCCTAAATTATTCAACCATGGTGGACTGAAGATGTTTGGAAGAATGGAATAGGGGAAGGAAATGTGTGCTTGAAAGTAGGTGGGGAGATAGGAACCACCATTTTTTCTGGCCAGGAATCTACAATCATGTAACCCTTTTCTTCCCCCTTCTTTCCCACTAACTAAACCCTTCTTCCCCATCTACTTTCATATGAAAGTAGAGTTTGATTTGGGGAAATTTTGTTTTAGAGTTTGATTTGGGGAAAATTAGATTTAGGGCTTGATTTAGGATTTTTTTTTTAAAAAAAAAAACAAATGCTGGATTTGGGTTACTTTATAGGTAACTAACCTTTTTTTTTCTAACGGTGATGGTGGTGGTTGTCGGCGGTGGTGACTAGGGTGGTCGGCGGTGGAGAATGGTGGTGGGTGAATTTGGTCGATGGTGGGTGGGTTGAGGTGGGGCGGGATTTGGCTGGTGAGGGTGAGATACTATGAATGAAATATTGGAGGAAGAAGATGATGATAAGGGGGTTTATTTTAAAATCTAGGGTCAATTTATAAAATTTAAATCTA
Organism: Campanula takesimana; assembly: GCA_026119855.1. Lineage (NCBI taxonomy): Eukaryota > Viridiplantae > Streptophyta > Magnoliopsida > Asterales > Campanulaceae > Campanula > Campanula takesimana. Next base: position 916,517 of record JAOWBW010000354.1, on the reverse strand, counting down.
ACTTTTTGTTAACATATTAACAGATCCGTTAAGATTTTAACTGGCGTTAGAAATCTTAGGGAAATTAATCATAAAATTATAGTACGCATGATATATTTACTGAGTTCATAGTACGCAGGTCAAAGTGATGTTGTGGCCATACTACGCGGGTCGGTTTTGTGGTTTACTCGAAACATCATGATGGCTACCTAGTCATTGATAAAAAATGAGTTTTACATAAGAAATGAAAAAATGTTTCTCACAGTAAAACAAGCTTTTATGAAATTTTCATGAAATAAATACTCCCTCCGTCCCACTCGAATTAAGATTTTGGGTTGGACACGGGGATTAAGGAAAAAGTATTAGTGGAGTAAGTGTTGTGAGTATGAAAAGTGAATTAGGAGAGAGAAAGTGAGGTAGTGAATAATGAGTGGAAAGTTGTTGTGAGTGTGAATGTGGACCCCATTAAATAAAACTTCCATTTTGAGGTTGTCCTAATTCGAATGAGACACCCAAAATAGAAATTTGTCCTAATTCGAGTGGGACGGAGGGAGTATATCAATAGAGACATACGGTTTTAACTATAAGGTATATGCCTACACATGATATACTTTGGTGAATAATCTTTTTTGTATTTTGTAGTACTAAGTATAGATGTTGACTTTTATTAAAGAATTTATTATAATTATGTTGATATTAGCTATATTGATAATGTAAAAAGTAAAATATCAGATTGATATATCAAATTATCAGCCCCTTGACATGGACTCCCTTTGGTCTAATATCAAAATTTTACGCACTAATCATTTTACACCTAAATTTCTAAAATGGGCATTGGGCCATATTTACTTTTATATTCAATGAGACCGACTCAAAATATATTCATTGAGACTCACTCAAAATCAAGGTCAGTCCTAACATTTTAAGGGCCTGATCAGAAATGAAATTTACGCCCCAAATTGATACTGCGGTACTTTAGTGGAGAGTGAAGTTACTTAATTAAAAATACAAAACTACTTTATTTGTCTCAATATGAATGTCTAAATGTTATTTTAAAATTAACAGTAAATTTAAATATTTTAAATATTTATTTTCAGAACAGAAAAAGTAGTATAATTTAAAATATATGGGGCCATTTAAAATCGGGGGCCCTGTCTGGTAGCTCGCTTTGAACACCCTCATCACTGGCCCGGCTCAAAACAACTCCCCACTTTCTTTTTGATACTTCACTTTCATACTTACAACACTTACGTACACTACTTACACATTTTCTAATCATCGTGCCCAGAACAAAAGCAAAACCTTTAGTGGAGGGAGCATAATATTAAGTTGTTGTGACTAGTGTGCTAGAAATTATTAGTAGGGTAGGGGATAATAAATGAGTTATTTGATGTAAATAAGCCAAGTGCTTCCCATTAACCAAAAATATTAAAAACTTTCTATTTTTAAATTTCGCAATTCATAACTAGACATAAAAAATTGACAATTTTTGCTTGAGATGAGACGGAAATAGTATGTAAGTATGCAAAGTGGGATAAGATAATTAAAGAAAATCAACTAATAAGTAGACAATTTAGGAAGTAGGACTTATTAGTGGAATAATAATTGAAAAAAAAATTAGGTCTAGCTAACAAAAAGTAGTAGGCCTAACGGCAAGAGTATATTTAAAGAAAATCTTTAAATTCACAAATCCTCTAAGATTTTGGTAAATTTTTTCTTGTTTTTTATCCGATAAGGTGACAAATCCTATGCATGTAAACAATTTAAAAACATTCATGAACATTATAGACAACATAATTCCTTAAAATTCACCAAACATTAATGTACTTCTCATAGAAGGTAGTGAAATGAATCGTTTCTAAATTAAAACAATTCTAAATTAAAATCATTCACGAATATAAATAACTTTATTATGATGGATTTAAGATTTAAAATAAAACTAAGGATAATGATATGTATAACATTAATTAGTTGCCATATACATCCCACATTTCTTACTCGATATAAAAACCCAACAATAGCCACTTTGAATTCACAAGTAACAAGATCATTTTTATGCAAGTAGAAAAACCAATATTAACACAATGAAAATCCTTGCTTTCTTGCTACTTGTTTCATGTTATCTAGCTCTCAACACAAAGGCCATTCATCTCACCGCGATTGAAGAGGTTCATGTCCTCAACAACCTCCAAACGAACCCCAACTCTTTGACGGTTCATTGTTGGTCCGGAGATGATGATTTGGGTGTTCGTCCTCTCCTTCAGGGTCAAGATTATAATTGGAGCTTCCGTGACAATGTTTTCGCGTTCTCAGTGTTCAATTGTAGCTTCTTATGGGGTGCAAAGCGTAATGCTTTTGTCGTTTATGATTCTAATTGGCGAAAAATATGCGAAACTGATCGTGCGCGACCTTGTCACCAAACGTTTTGGTCTGTGAGAGACGATGGCTTCTATTATTCTATTATGAATAATCCAAATCCACGAACGTATGAGAAAAAGAATGATTGGCTGCCATATCATATGGTTTGAATGCATGCTATATACCGATCACTAGTTCTGTAACACATCTTCGGGACCAAAACTTGCTTTGGTGATGGTTGGTTTTGGATTATTTTGTAATCGTTTTGATTATTTATGAGAGTTATTTTTTTCCGATTAGAAAGAAAAATAAAAACAACAAAAATTGCTTAATCCAAATGTCATCACATCACTTGAGTATTACTCTCTCTGGTTCAAAATAACTGTCTTTATTGGCATTTGCACAATTCTTAAGAAATGCAATTGTTATCATGATTTGATGACAAAAGTTTCAACTTTACCTCTATTAAGTGTGCAACTTTCTTACATTAATGTCTCACACTAAAACAATTAATAAAAGAGAACAAGTTTCAATGCAAGGGTAAAAGAGACATTTAGCTCAAAAGCTACAATTATTTTGGACCAAAATTTTGATAAAAAAAGACAGTTATTTTGGACAGGAGGGAGTAACTTGCATGCCATCATTGACGGATTTACAAATTTTTACTAGCGTGGGCCAAAATTTTTATCGTCACATGTCATGGCCTTAATTTAATGGTCATTAATATAGGAAAACTTACATTTTCCCTATAAATTTATGAATATTTATGTTTCAATTTCCAATAAACTATATTTGACTTTAGAACAACATGACAATTTAGCACAACAAAAAACCCTATGAAAAACATAAGAGATTGTACGTAGTAATTTGATGAATAATTCATTAAAATATTAATTTTGCCCTTGTGTTGGACTTGTAATTGTATTTACTAAGTAAACTCAAGCAGGAGAGAGATGATTTATAAGGATATGCTTAGAGTCGTCAATATGGGCTGGTGGGGTGGGGCGGGCCCAACCCACCACTAAACGGGGTGGGGCGGGCTGGCCCAAATTCTTGGCGAGCTGGGAAAATTGAATCCCAACGCAACCCACCTTGGGTTGGTGGGCCAGGTGGGTCAGGCGGGCTAAGATTACAATAGTTTTTTTTTTAAATGAATATCCCTCAATGATTAAGCAAGGCAACAACATTTTTAAAACATAATATCCATAATCACATTTTGATATAAAGTTCAAATATCAATTTTTATTATAAACAAAAAGATAAAAACAAAGTAATTAAAAAGCATGTTCAAGTTTAAAGACAATGGGTCACAATAAAAAAAACTACTCGAAAAGTACCTAACTGTCCGAAAAACATTGTATTGATTAACCTATGTTGCACAAAATATATTTGGAAAAGTGAAAATAGAGTGAAGAGTCAAAGAGAGAGAGGACTTACCAGAAGGCGATGGATCCCAGAAGGGCAGAGAAGAGGATGATGAAGATTGAAGACGATAGCGACTGGTAGCGGCGCCGGTCGGTTGAGAGATAGAGAGAGATAGAGAGAGAGAGAGAGAGAGAGAGAGAGAGAGAGAGAGAGAGAGAGAAATGCGATAGAATGAAATTGACAAGTGAGAACCTAGAGGCACACCGCACACGTTCACTATTCACTAAACGACATCGGTAGACGACAAACGAAAGGAAAAATAAAAAAAATAAAAAAAGTGGGTTGGTCCGCCCCAACCCGCCCCAAACCCGTTTGGCCCGCGACCCAAATGGGTTAGCCCAAAATGGCCCACTTGTATTTGGGTTACATATTTAGGACCCAACCCACCTTTATTCTATGGCGGGCCGGGCTAGCCCAATGGGCTCAGCCCAAATTGACGGCTCTAGATATGCTTGGTATTGTCTTTATTAAGTTGTACTGTTGTTGTAATAGTATACTGTATACTGTATATTGTATTTTTTAAAAGAAGGGGTAAAACCCAGGTAATACTCCCTCCATCTCGAAATGAACTTCTTGATAGCAAAACAAAGGTTATGAGAATAAGACCGAACGGAATTGAAACAAGACGGGATTGAAACCCTAATAATTGCACAACGGCAAATCTATTTTTTATTAATCAAACACTAATTTTCGGATTACAACCTTGAGGCTATTTTATAGCACTCATAAAACTTGGAAAACAATAAATAACATCCTAAAATAAAGCCTAACCTATAAGGTAACCTAATAGAAGTCTAAAAGTACTAAATCAAGGCTAAATCTACTCTAAAACCTCTTATAATCATCCTACTACATTTAATTCCGAAAATAATAATAAAATAACAATTAATTAAAATAAAACTCATATTTATCCCATCATACTGCATCATTCTCCTCTTCTTAGAAAAATTCGACCTCGAATTTGAGTCGTTGCTTTTTGGAAACACATCGTGAAATTTTTTCTTCAATCTTCGATGAACTTTAAATTTAGTTGTACCACGCTTCATGACATCCATCCAATCCGTCCAATAATATTGACAAACATTTTCCATGAGCAATTTCTTGATGTGCCACGGTGACGAAAAATTGCAATCAAGAATATCAAACGGATCTTCATAACAATAAGAACCAAAAATACCTTCTTCTTTCGAAACCAAAATAGATGAACCCAGAAAATCACAAACTGCGCCCAGGTTCGGCTGAGGGTCGCCGAGCACGGTCGTGTATGGTAATCTGGCCCGGTCGTGCGGATCAGTGCGCCGAGTAGGTGCTGGGGTTGGTGCTCTACCTCTCAAAGGTTTCTGGTGTTCCTTGCTCGGGCGAGTCTTCAAGTGCGCTCGGTCGAGCAACTACGGCTGGGTCAAAAACCCTGAAATCTTCTTCACCATTATCTTCATCAAAGATTGGTGGTTTTGACCAATCAATGACAACGCCGGAACCAGTCGAATCAACAAAGCAATCCACGGGAACAGGAATCAATCGGTCACAAAACTCGTCAGGAGTAAGAGGATCGGCCTCTCTCTTGCACTCAAGTTCTTGATCCCGATTGAAGGGATAGATTTCCTCATCATCATCAGACCACAGATCTGACTCCGAGCCCACATTGGTGGGAACCTCCAAACACGCTAGATGTCGTTGGACTCGTGGACCCTCCACACGTTCAAGGCGACGTTGGAGTTCTTGAATCTCGAAACGCAGAAAGCGAAGTTGGAGATCTTGAATCTGTCTTCGCAATTCGTCTTTCTCGATTTCACTTAGGTAATGATGTCGATGGATTTCGTCTCCCTGGGGTTCTGAACTGCAGCCCCTACCACGATTACCACGACCACCACTTCCTCGTCCTCTTTCGGCCATTGATCACCAGGAACTCCTGATACCAAATGATAGCAGAAAGAGGTTACGAGCTTAAGACCGAACGAAATTGAAACAAGAAGGGATTGAAACCCTAATAATTGCACAACGACAAATCTAATTTTTATTAATCAAACACTAATTTTCGGATTACAACCTTGAGGCTATTTTATAGCACTCATAAAACTTGGAAAACAAGAAATAACATCCTAAAATAAAGCCTAACCTATAAGTTAACCTAATAGAAGTCTAAAACTACTAAATCAAGGCTAAATCTACTCTAAAACTTCTTATAATCATCCTACTACATTTAATTCCGAAAATAATAATAAAATAACAATTAATTAAAATAAAACTCATATTTATCCCATCATACTGCATCACTTCTTACTTTTTTTGTTTGCCGGTACAAAAGTACTTTGCGCAATTATTTTAATTTAGTTTAATTATTTTAGTGAAAATCTAAAAATTATTATAATTAGTTTTTATAATAGTGTATCAAAAATCAATTTTAAATTTATATTTGAATAACTATTTAAATTTAAATTTATTGTAAAAGTACCTTCATATCGATAAAAAAAGACAAAACTTAGGCGAGAACAAGGGGATCCGTCTCATGGTAGAGACGGGTCATTTTTGACCCATGACCCGACCCACAAACCGGCTCCATGACCCATGGGGGCGGCAGCCTCTCTTAGTTTATTATTATTATTATTATATATATTTTTTTCGGTTTGTCAAAAGTAATAGTTACTATAACTAAATGTAACAGTTTGTATACATAAAAGTATTACATATATACAGAAAAGTAACAGTGTTTTTTTCTATGGTTTCTTCGTTTGCCAAAAGTAATACTTATTACAACTAAAATGTAACGAACGTGTTACTTATATGTAACAATGTTTATACATAATTGTAAAACATATGTATAGAAAAAGTAATAATTCAACCATTTACATTTTTAGAGCTAAAAACACTTGATTAGTATACATGTAAAAGTATTACATTATCTATAGAAATATGTTATAATTTTTTTATTAAAGTGTTACATTTATTTGCACAAACAATTACATTCATGTACATGAGTTGTTACTTTTCAAATGTTACTTTCTTTCAAAAAATTAAATCAAATACACAATATTTTACATTTTTGCAAAAGCAGTATTACATTTCAGTATAAATGATAATTACATTTAGATATTGTTTGGGTTACACGTAATTCTAGTTAGTATTACATTTGAAAAAATAGGTAAAACGAGCTTTTGTTTTTTTTAAAACAGGTGTTACGTTTACTTATGAACAATGTTACTTTATATGTATACAGTCATTACATTAAGTTATGGTAACTATTACTTTTGGTAAACGACGGAAAAGCCGAAAAAATAATATAAAAACTAAAAAAATAAAAAAATGGTCCAGGTAATTATTACTTTTGGTCACAGTAACTATTACTTTTGACTGCCACGTGGCAAGACCGGGTCATGGATCCAGGTCATGGGTAAAAAATGACCCGTCTCTACCATGAGACGGAGCCCCTTGTTCCCATAGGAGACTTGCTCTAAAAAAATCATATTAAGAGCACTTTTTTGGACTGAAGAGTAGTAATTTTATTTGAAAATGTTTTTGACCAAAGACAAAAAAAAAAAGAAAAGAATAAGAAGTTGAGTCATCTAAGAGCATCCACAATGGGAACTTTTTGAGAGATTTTTGTTTTTATAAAAAAGCTAAAGAGCTTTTTAGCATTGTTAAAAAAGTTAGAAGAGCTCTTACTAAAGAGCAACTCTTTGTAGAAAGAGCTCTTTGTAAGAGTCTTTTCATTTTTTTTTTACCTATCTCCCTATTCACTTGTTGAACATTAAAGTTTTGAGGGGGATACTGGAAGTACTTTTAAAAAACCTAGTACTTTTACCTATCTACATTGAACAGAATCAAGATTCCTGTTGTTGAAACTACTAGGTTTTTTAAAAGTACTTCTAGTATCCCCCTCAAAACTTTCAGAAGTATTTTGGCTTACTAAAGGAGTTTTATTGTTCATTTTAGCCTTTAAAAATGATGTAAATGTTTTAGTGAGAAGGGTCAAATCTTCTGTTTCCAAATTAGATTTATCAATTCCTTAGAGATTTCTATTATTTCTTTAGAAACTTTAGGGGTACTGGAATTAGCATTAGCAAGAACAACACACTCAGCCTTATGTTGATGTTGTATAGCCAAGTTCATTTCGAACATGGTTAGAATACCTACCAGTTTATTATAACTTATGGTAGCAGTATCATGGGCTTCTTCAACAGCAGCAATCTTTATGTTAAATTTTTCAGTAACAGTCCTAAGCATTTTACTCACTAACCTAGCATTAGATATAGGTTCACCAAGAGAGAGACACTCATTTGAGATATCTTTAATCTTAGCTGAATAGCTTTTGATATCTTCAGTCTCAGACATTCTTAAGTTCTCAAACTCAGTCATGAGTATTCTCAATCTGGTGCCTTTAACACTTTCATCTCCTTAACAATGTGCTTGAAGGATGTTCCAAGCAACTTTAGCAATGCTTTGATTGGTAACCAATCAGTACATGTCCTCATCAACATGACTTGATATGGCACCTAAGGCTTTGGAGTTATAATTTGCTAGGGTTATTTCTTCAGTTGTCCAGTCTTTCTCAGGTTTGTAAGTATAAACTTTTTCGCTAGAGGATTCACCCTCAGCAGCCTTGCTTTCAACCTTAGGAGGTGACCATGCGACAATAATACTTAGCCACGCCCTCTCATCAATTGCTTTGATGTAAAGACGCATCTTAGATTTCCACAAGTAATTCGTACCGTCTAAAACAGTCGGACTATACTAACTCGAATAACTATCCATAATGACTATACTTTCTGGATCACTCTCAGTGTAATCGAGTGTAGGCTCTGGTGCCAATTGAAAGTTTTGATAGCTAGGATAGTAAAAAAAAATAAAGAACTGTAATACCCCATCCCACATCGGAATGATACGGGCTTTAATTGTGATATATAAGCCTACACTATACTACCATTGAGCACCAATAACATCCATGGACTTTTGGGTGGGCCTGTGGTAAGCCAAGTGGACCCAGTTGTTGTGCTCAGTGGGCCAGTTGGTGGTGCTTATGTAGCGGGTCGGGATTGCGGGCTCGGGTCGTTACAAATGGTATCAGAGCGGACCCCCGGCCGTAAAGCTTGCGAGCTCGCCCGGGGGGACGATCTGGGTATTGTTTGGGCCTTGCCGGGAACGACAAGGATTTAAGTGGGGGTGTTTGTAATGCCCCATCCACATCGGAATGATATGGCTTTAATTGTGATATATAAGCCTACACTATACTACCATTGAGCACCAATAACATCCATGGACTTTTGGGTTGGCCTGTGGTAAGCCAAGTGGACCCAGTTGTTGTGCTCAGTGGGCCAGTTGGGTGGTGCTTATGTAGCGGGTCAGGCTTGCGGGCTCGGGTCGTTACAAGAACAGAGACACAATGTAGATGATGATGTGGTTACACCAGGAACTACACCAAACAGAATTTCCAGCGGAATAAAAATCAAACACGAATTATTTAACACATCTACAACAATATGTTGTAGACAACAAAAACTTCTCTTTATTAAAATGTTATGATTGATTAAAAATAAACAAATCAAGAGAAGCTACCAAAGATTAAAACACTAAACACTAAAAACAAGTTCTATGAAAGAACTCGTGTGACTAAAAAAATTCTCTCACAAAAACAAAGCACTCTTATAACTTTGTTTCTTGATAGCAGAAGTTGAAATCACCAAGGAATGAGAGTGACGACATTATCTTAAATAGGCTGTGAATCCATAGAAAAAACGTGTGGAGATATGGAGTCTTTCTTGGAGAGTAATCTTCAAATATCTACTCCATCTATTTCTAAAATAAAGATCCTATATTTGGTTGATAGATATCTACAAAATAATTAAAAGATACACAAAACTAGGAAACTAATTAGAATGTTAGTAAATAAAAATAATATTAATAAAAAATATATTTACAATTTTACCTAAAATAAAGAAAGACATAAATCCTAAAATTAAACATGAAAATAAAAATCATTGTGTGAAAATATTCACACTTACATGTACATATCAAGTTGAAAGACAATGGAATTTGATGATAACTTTGAATTCATTATATACAAAAAAAAATCTATATTCAATGCATTCTTGAAACAAATCTGGTATAGAAATATAAACGATATGAAGACTTTAAAACATTCAGCCATTTCTTATACAATGGCTTCTTATCTAATGGGTGTTGTAAAATAAACTATAGAGCCATATTTTCACTAAAATATAATAATTATAAAGGATATCCTAAAAAATCTTATTATTTTATCAATTTTTGTAATTTTTTCAACTGGACCAAATCAAGACTGAAAATGTCAATGGCCTTGGGTAAGTGATATCAAAAGTGTTGTCACTGCAACGATATCACTTCTGGCAACACTTTACACACACGAGCAGAAAACAGTTTCTGAAAAGAGTTTGCAGCGGAAAATCAACACAAGAATTATTTTTCTCAAGATATATAAATTATATATCTTGAGGGATGCCTCAAAAGGCGAGACCTTTCACTAATAATATGAAATGAAGTACAAGGCCGAGAGTTCACTAATGCTATTACAATGTAAGCTTTGTGGAACGACTAAGTCTATTACACAGAATCCTAACCTAGCCAAGACACTTATAATACTCGATACAAGAATATAAATGTGTTTGAGAATTTATAAGGAACTAAGAAATGTGTAAGACTTTCTTGTGAGGAGTGTGTGTTCTTGCTTCAAGTGTTGTAAGTGTTGTATCTTCAATGCTTCACACCCTCTTCTATTTATAGTGCTTCTTGGACTTGGGGAACACTCCAAAAATGGCTGAGATGGTTCACAAAAACGTGGGTAGTGGAGAGCTTGAGTTGGCCGAGTCTTGGGATGAATATCTCCACATTTCCTATAAAATAGGAACAACTTCTTTGTGCCCAAGTAATCTGCTTCGCCTTGTTGTACTATTGAGCTTATGCGCCTTGTACTCTATCCTCCACAAACTCAGATGTTGAATGGGTCAATTACCCATGTGTTTGTTATGCACAAATCCCACATGCTTGAATGGATAAAATCCCATTTTATCCATAATTCTCCTTTTTATATTCCTTACAATATCCTAGCTTGTATTATACCTGTAAATTGGACCAACATAATAACAAACCTTGCAATAATATTAGATATTAGTCCAGCAATTATTTAAGAAGCAAATATACAAATATAATAAAGTCTGCCCGTCGGCAGCACTGGGAAGGTGTGATTATCACTTCTGTTATCACCACATTCTGCACTTACAATCTCCCCCTTAATTGTATATTTCTTCACAAACTAAATAATGCTGTGACCCTGCAAGACAATGTTAGGCACAAATACAGAATATACATAAATTCTTCCCGCAAAGATTAACTCCCCCTCAAAGAGGCAAGTCAACCGAAAAACAATGATTTTGAAATAGTTTTAAACCAAGTAAACTAAACATGTTTAAAAACTAATTATCCAAAACAAAACCAAAGTTATAAAATCCAAAAACCATGAAGTGTTTAACATACTTCACACAAATAAACCAACCAAAAAACAAATGTAAACAAATGTTACGTGCAACTAATAGTTTTAAAACAACTAACATAAAAATTATTTTTAAAAGCTATCAAGAATAGAAACACACCAACTACCAAACCTGTTTGAGTATCACTAGCCCGCCCACGTGCATTAGCAGTTAGATCAGCACTTGTGGCAGCATTATCTCCCCTGTTTGTGAAGAATACTGTGCAAAGAATTTCTACAAGTCTGTATGAATCTGTATCTGGCTTGAAGTCTGCATTGATGGAGCTTGGGCAATCGGTTGGCGTGAAGAAGATGAGTCTTTTCTCTTCTTTTTCTTTTCTTGATGGTAGTCACTATAGGTTGGGAAGGAGCCGACGTAGGAGGAGCCTGTGCGACCGGAACAGGTGGAGGTCCGGAGACAATAATGGCGAGATTTCCAAGGGCTCATTTGAGGTTTTGGATGGGGAAGCCATTGATGGAAGTTGAGAAGAGAAAGAAGAAATTTTGAAGAGGGATTTTTAGGGTTTTGATTCGACTGAGAAGGAATGACGAGGGAGAGAGAGATCGGCGAGTTTTGATGAGGGAGGAGGGTTTATTTAGGATTTAATTAGGAAGTATTCAAATGGAAGTTAAATACTCAACATTAAATTGAGATAACTATCTCTAATCCTACAAACACTCAACTCCCCTTATTTTTTAGCTCTCCCTATTTTCTAGCTAGATAGGTAAACTCAAACTCAACTCCCACATTTTTGAAAATCAACCGGCCATTATCCCAAAAAGCTTTTTTTTTTTTTTTTTTTGAAAATAAAATGAAAAAATAAAAATAAAAATTAAAAATTAAAAATAAAAGAAAATAATGTTGGATAATTCGGCCTAGGTGACTACATCCCTAATTTTTGGGTTTGATTTGAAACTTGATTCCAAACTTTTAGGGATGAAGTTACTTAACCAAATTCACCAAAAATAAAATAAAAAGGAATTTAATAAAGACTTTTGAAAATCAAAAAATTCCACAAATTATAAAGGACTTTCGGACTTTCAAAAATTAACTATTAATTTCCGAAAAAAGAAATGAATAAAAAAATAATGTAGCACATACTAATGTGTTATCGGCAATGATGGTAACACTTAGGAAAACATATAAGTCAAATATCCCCTTGATAAAATTTTCACTTTAAAAAACTTAAGGCAAAACAATCCTCATAATAAACACTTGAGGCAAATTGTTAGGCTTCTTTATAATAAGCAATTGAGGCTAAGAAACAAGCTTTTCATCTTCAAACATTTGATGCATAGCAAGCCTTAATTACATGTTTGAAGTTAACACTATATAAGCTTGTTCTTCATCTTTAAGCACTTTACACTTCTTTATCTACAAGTAAGCATCGTAGTAGCGAGCTCTGTGCCCCGAGTCCTTATAAAGTGTAAAACATGCTTTAGTGATTTGTATCTTTCAAGTGGGATACACTGTAGTAGCGAACTCCATGTTCCCAATACTTAGTACAAAATCACTAGATAGTATCTCCCTTTGGCAAGAGTGCATCGTCGCAGCGAACGCCGTGCCCCGAGCTACTAAGGAGATATCATTAGTGCTTTTTGCCTTTTAAATATATTTTATCACAAAAATAAGTGACTTTGTCACTTTTGAGTTCAAAGGGAATTTTGACAAACATGTTAACCAAGTATAAACCTACCGAAACAAAAAGGTCAGCATGTGCCGCCGCGAGGGCTTAAAACACGAAAATAGAAAAAACTAAAAAACGGTTTTTTTTTTTTTTTTTTTTTTTTTCAAAAATTAAAATATTGTACAACAACAAAGATGATCCAAGAAGTTTAAACAAGAAATGGAACAAGAGACTTCTTCAAGTTAGAAAATCTCTTATGGTTAAAACTTGAATCAAATATTCATCTTTCAAAGTATTTTCAGATTCAAGCTTAGAAAGAAAACATGAATGGTTTACCTTAATATACCTAACCATGTCTCGATAATTAACCGGTTCCTTACGTCTAGTTTGTATCCCTTCGTCTAACCTCCCTATCATTTGGGATATAGGATGATTCTTTTGAATCCTCAAAGGGGGATCTCTTCTGACGGGATCATCAACTCTATTGGAGTCCTCATTATGTTCATTTTCTGCAACTGGACTGACTTCTGGTCCAACACTTATGTCAACACTTGGTCCATCATAAATGTCAAATTCACTTTGAGGTTGTTCCAGTAGTACCAAACGAGGATAAGCACCTGGTTCATCTGCAACACTTGACAGATCATCAAAAACAATATTTACAGATTCTTGAATAGTTCCCAATCTTAAATTATAGACTCGATATGCAAGATTGTTATGAGAATATCCAAGAAAAATGGCTTTATCATTCTTAGAGTAAAATTTAGCTAAGCGATCCCAGTCTTTTAATATATAACATACACACCCAAACACATGGAAGTAATGAACACGTGGTTTCTTCCTATTCAAAATCTCATAGGGTGTCATAGTTAAACCGGGTCTTAGAAAGACTCTATTAGAAATGTGTCAAGCCGTGCTCAAAGCTTCAGCCCAAAATCTTTTTGAAATCCTTTTAGAGAACAGCATAACACGGGCCATATCAAGCAATGTCCTATTTTTCTTTTCAGCCACACCATGTGGTTTAGAGATCGAAAAATCATAGTGTATCCCTTTTTCTTACAAAAAGTATAAAAAGAAACATTTGCAAATTATTTTCCATGATTGGATCTTATACAGAAAATAGGTGAGCAAAACATGTTTTTGATTTTGAAATGCAAGAGTTTAAATTTGTCTAAAGTTTCAGATTTTTCTCTTAGGAAATATACCCAAGAAAACCTAGAGAAATCATCAACTATAACAAAAACATACCTCTTACCTCCCAGGCTTTCTACTCAATTGGACCCATCAAGTCCATGTGCAAAAGCTGAAAACAATGTGTTGTCCCGAAGTGTTGCTCCTGGTGTTGGGTAACACTGCGGGTAACACGAGTCTCCATACTCTTAAGGCAGTCCCCACACACAATTTTGTTCTTCAGATTCAGTTTGGGGACTCCTTTGACAGCCTCAAACTGAAAAATTTTCTTCAAGTTTTCATAAGGGGCATGTCCCAACTTTTGATGCCACATAATTGTGTCATCCATATTGACTAAATTGCATACTTGTTTATCAACAAGATAGCAATTGTCACTTGATCTAGTTCCTGACATTACACAAGTGTTAGTGTTATCAAAAACTTCACAAGTATTTTTATTAAATTTTACCTCCAAGTTGTCATCGCACAATTGGCCAATGCTAATTAAATTAGCAACCAATCCATCAACGTGCAAGACATTCTTTAAGGCAGGAAATCGGAAACATCAAGTGTCCCTTTCCCTATTATATTGCTCTTTCCTCCACCTCCATATTTCACCGTTTCTCCTTGGATAGATTCATAGTCTTTCAAGAATACTTTTGTTCCCGTCATATGATGTGAACAACCACTATCAAAGTACCATGAACCTGAAATGTTAGTCTTCAAATAGGCAAATACAGCATTGCATTTATGATTAGTTTTTAAAAACCAGACTTTCTTTTTAGACTTTTTAATTTTCTGATCACCAGTGTTGTCTTGAGTGTTAGGTAACACTTGAGATAACACATGTGAACTTGAATTTTTCTTTTGAGTGTAAAACAATCAAATTTACTTTGTCCAGTTGTGTGACAATATTCACACACACACGGTTGATCAGAAATATCACTTGATAAACTACTTTTTACTTTTCATGTTCTTTTACAAAACATGTTTCATTATTTTCATTCATTATAGTAGAAGTGATTTTGTCAAGAGAGTCTTGGAACCCAATACCTTCTTTGAGTGACTTACTCAAGTCGAGTATTTCATCCAATTTTGAGAACGTCGTGTTGAACTTTTTGAAGGTAGTCTCGGCTAGCTTCAACTTGGGCTTGACTTTGACCAGTTCAACATCCAACTTTGTGAATTGCACCGCCAACCGAGTCAAAGAGTCTTTTAGCTCATGATTTTCCTTGGTTAAGATCGCTACCATCTTGTTCTCTTCCTTCCATTCTTTGAACAATGCCTTGTAGAGATATTTTAACCCATCAATGAGCTCATCCTTGCTTAAATCCTCCCATCTGGACTTCCTGCATCAACATTAATTGAACCATGAAAGCAAAAATCGTCAGAAAATTTAAAAGGATTATACCTCTGTGGGCTTGTGTGAGCTTGGTGTTATCGTACTCTGGGTAACACCATTGGCAACACTTTCTGAATCTGACTTTGAGTGCTCGAAAAGCCATGGTCAACATGGCTGATTGATCACGTTCTTTAACGTTTTCTAGCTCTCTTTCCTCACTATATTTCTAAGGGAAGTATGATTCGAGCCAAGAAGAAGAGAAAGTCTCTCAAGATATGGATTAGCAAGATTCAAGGCCATGACAAACTGGATCAAATACTTAGTATGTCAAGTAACCAGCTCTGATACCAATTGAAAATGTCAATGGTCTTGGGTAAGTGATATCAAAAGTGTTGTCACTGCAACGATATCACTTCTGGCAACACTTTACACACACGAGCAGAAAACAGTTTCTGAAAAGAGTTTGCAGCGGAAAATCAACACAAGAATTATTTTTCTCAGATATATAAATTATATATCTTGAGGGATGCCTCAAAAGGCGAGACCTTTCACTAATAATATGAAATGAAGTACAAGGCCGAGAGTTCCCTAATGCTATTACAATGTAAGCTTTGTGGAACGACTAAGTCTATTACACAGAATCCTAACCTAGCCAAGACACTTATAATACTCGATACAAGAATATAAATGTGTTTGGGAATTTATAAGGAACTAAGGAATGTGTAAGACTTTCTTGTGAGGAGTGTGTGTTCTTGCTTCAAGTGTTGTAAGTGTTGTATCTTCAATGCTTCACACCCTTTTCTATTTATAGTGCTTCTTGGACTTGGGGAACACTCCAAAAATGGCTGAGATGGTTCACAAAAACGTGGGTAGTAGAGAGCTTGAGTTGGCCGAGTCTTGGGGATGAATATCTCCACATTTCCTATAAAATAGGAACAACTTCTTTGTGCCCAAGTAATGTGCTTCTCCTTGTTGTACTATTGAGATTCTGCGCCTTGTACTCTATCCTCCAAAAACTCAGATGTTGAATGGGTCATTACCCATGTGTTTGTTATGCACAAATCCCACATGCTTGAATGGATAAAATCCCATTTTATCCATAATTCCTTTTTATCTTCCTTGCAATATCCTAGCTTGTATTATACCTGTAATTGGACCAACATAATAACAAACCTTGCAATAATATTAGATATTAGTCCAGCAATTATTTAAGAAGCAATATACAAATATAATAAAGTCTGCCCGTCAGCAGCACTGGGAAGGTGTGGTTATCACTTCTGTTATCACCACATTCTGCACTTACAAAGACCGGATAAATTTATTATTTTGAAGAGTTTATTAACTTATCCAGTATTATTTTAAAGATTTTCTACTATAGTCTCATTTAATTCGAATAGTTAACTTGATAAGTAACTTGCACTTTTATTAACCAACCGTCATCTTCTCTCCCCCGTCTTGTCTATTTTCGGTTCTATCTTTCTGCTTCTTCCTTTTTGATTCATTCAATTATAATTACAGATCTCTTACAATTGTTTGTTATCACAACTTGCGACTACAAACAATTTTTTTTTTGTCTCTCAATCATATTTAATTTATATTTTTTTGTTTTTGCATTCAATAATCTCTGATTTCAAATCAGTTTTGAGGTTATGGATTAGACGAAGATTGATGTTATAATAGTCCAAGTGGCCATAGAAAACCCTCATCTCACCGTCTATTTTCTAGCGAAATCAAAGCAACTTTCTCTTTATATTACATGTTTTCTCTCATTCGTCGAGAGCTTTCGTGTTCTCTCGTTTGTCGAGAGCCGTTGTATCAATTGCGTTGAGAGCCTTTGTTTGATATTTAGTTTTTTCTTTGTTGATGTAATGCTTTCGATGCTTGGTTGGACATTTATTTCTGATCCAAATGCGTTATCTTGTTGTGTCTTCAACACCAAATTTTGTCCATATGGGGCGTTTTTGAAGGCCAATGTTGGGCCGTGTCCACGTAATGCTTGGAAAAGCATTTGCGCATCCCAAGTCGTTGTTCATCAGGGCATTTAATGGACATATGAATCAAGTCCGGACTTCATTATTCGAGATGCGTTAAGCTTATTCATAGAGGTGGATGTTGAAGCCTCCTATATCACACATCAACTTGGAGAGTAAAATTGTTGAACTATATAGATTGGCTAACCTCACCCCTTAACGAGGCCTCTAAAAGGGATGAGGACCCAATTCTAATATGGTATCATGGCCTTCCCCGGGGGGGGGGGATGTATCAGGTTCTACTCCCGCTGGGAGCATGTTCTATAGTATATAAACGGTTTATATACTAAAGGCACTATAAAGCCCAATTTTTAGAACCACATATTTTGTAGCAATCTTGATGCTACTGCCTTAATGGAGACTTTTTAAGCTTTCATATTATAAACCCCAAATTCAAACTTTTATGTCACTTTTCAATCATCGATATTGATACGGGGCACGAAAATTGGTCAAGGGGCAGGACTTTTTTGCCAGAATTTTCCGGCGGCCATATCTTCACTCCTTTTATTATTTTGAAGATCCCAACGGTCAGTATGTGCGCCTAGGAGATGCGAACATACCCCAGAAATTTGAAGACGATCCAACGGTTAACGAATCAGGAATCTCATTTTTATGGTCCGATTTAGGGATTGCAGGTTTTTGAATTTGAGTCATTTGGTGCTTGTTTTGGTCGGAGTTTTCTGTTGTTTTCTCTCTGTTGGACGGTGCCCAAGCTTCGGCAATAGAGAGGGAAGGGATTGGAATAGGTTTGGTTGGTGTGGGAGGTTCTAATGGAGTTTCTAGTGTTTTGCAATCCAAAAATCCTAATTTGCATGGAGGGGGTTCGAATCTTGGTGGGGAGGCTGCTAACTCGAATGTGTTAGGAGGGGAAATTGCTATTGGGGCTAAGGAAGCCATTGCGCAGGGATTGAACGAATGGAAGCAAGATTTTTCATCAATGGCGGCGGCTGGAATTTCTGGGAATCTCGTCTGCTCGGCCGCGCACGACCAGGGACTCGGCCGAGCACCTGTTACAGAAGGTCCGGTCGGACCTGTTCATACACCCGGTCGGACCTATGCTGCTGGGAGTCAAATGGTACTAATCAAGGTGGTCAAGCTAAGGTTTCGTACTCTGCAGCTTTGAAGGGTGATAAAGGGGTTGAAGGTACTTTCATCAATCCATTTACATGTATTAAGGCACCATCTCGTCAACGTGCCATTATTAATGGTGAACCAGCTGTGATTTTGACTGATAGGGAGGTTCAAGCGGCGGTGGAACGTTTGAAATTTACTGTGGTATTAAAATTTACCACTGGCCGTCCTCAGTTGAAGGTAATTCATGATCATATTACACAACACTGGGGTTTAAAAGGTGTTTTTAATGTGGGATTGTGAAGAAATTAAGCGGCTAGGACTGTTCTGGGAATTGACCAACTGTGTGAACAACTGTGTATTCAAATGTGCTAACAGTTGTCCAGACAGTTGTCTTAACAATTATCAGATTTGCAGCGGAAATAAAGAACTTAATAACAATTAAAACTTCAGCAAGAAAACTTGCTGGAAAACTTTCATATATTAAAAGCGATTTGCAGAGTACAAACCGAATGAAAGAAAATAAAAATATCAAAAGAACAAACTATTCTAGATTTCTAGAACAAACTAAAAACACTCAAACACTTAGAGTTCTTTGGGAAGAACTTCTAAGAAAACACAAGGACTCTCTAAACCTTTTCTCTCTGAAATTATGATCTGGAATCCGTAAAAGAGAGAGGAGATGCCGACTGACTTTTATAAGTCTTCTTGGCCGCCACTCCAATCCAAGAGATCTTCAAGCAACCAATCAAACTTTCCTTATGAGAGTCCACCTAAAAATAAACACCTAAAATACAAAATACTAACCAAAGATAAACATTAGTAGGTTAGTCAAGTAAATCAAAATAATAATAATTATCCTAAAATAAACTATTCCTAAATAATTACAACTAATTCCTAAAAAACTCTAAATATATACATTAATTAAATCAGAATCACAAAGATACACAATATTAAACTAAGAGTATTTCATACTCTTTCAATCTCCCCCTATCTTTTGTTTCTGATCAAAACAACCAAAAAACAAATCTCTCCCCCTGAATTGTACATTGGATTCTACTCCCCCTAGAACACATCTTTCTCCCCCTAAATATGAAGACCACATCTTTCTCCCCCTTTTTGAGAAGAACCATCAAACTCAAAGAAAAAAAGAATATCTTCCACTCCCCCTAAATTTGAATCTCCCCAACAAAATACCTCTAAGAGCATCATCAATCTCAACTCACATCGCATTAAACCATAACAGACCAGAGATTTCTGCAGAATTACCTGATGACTTACCGGTTGATTGTACAATTGACTGTACAGTTGACTGTCCAGTTGTCCGCACAGTTGCACGAACAAGTTGCTTAACACCAGCTGGATGCTTAACAACAAAAATACCAGAGCTTGATCAGAGCAGTGGCAAACAATCATTTTGTGTCACACATAATCACTTAGATTTTCTCCAGAATTCTCGGATTTATCTGCAAAAATGTTAGAAATAGAGAATTTGCAGAATAGGAACAAGATGAGATATGAGAAATGAAGCTAGAAAGCATGAGGAAGAAGATATACTAAACCATAATTCACAACCAGAATGGACAAGGAGGAAAAATCACGGGAGGACAGAGATTCTTCCTAAGAACTCGGGAATGGCCAAGGAGTAGGGAGAACCGAGAAACATTGAAGTACCCATTTGAATTCCAAAACAACCAAGGATTTTGATTTTAAAATTCAAACTTTTTCCATGTTTTGTGATAAATTATCCGTCCCAGAATTAGTACTTGCCAAATTCAAATGAATCCTTTTATCCACAATGTATCACAATTTCCACCAACTCTACAATGAAACTTGAACATCACGCCATTAGATTATTGTTAAACACATGAAAGCATTAAATCTTTAACAAGAAGAACCACAATTCAATTTGCTGATGTAAATACCAAGGGAGAAAAAAACTTAGAAAAATTATGCCTAAACACACAAGTGAAGATTGTCTCAATTTTGGTGTGACATAGTATGATCAACTCAGTCCATGACTCGGTTTCAACACACAAGAATTCAATGAGATTTTCCTTCAATCATGAAGCCTCTAGAACACTCCCATTGAAGGCTTATGACTTATGAATCAGTTACGGGGAGGAGCTATTCACTCTCTCAATACAGTGTTACACTGATTCCCAAGTTATGTATTGAAACACTTCAGCTTTTTGCTTAAATGGGTAGTAACTTCAAAGATTGGAGGCAGCTTGTTTTCCCCGCAACCTTAGATTAAGTGCCCACTTCATGATAAACAGCACGGAGGAATTAACAGGATAATTTTATTATCAAGTTAAGAAGGATCTCACATTCAAGGGTCAAAACTCAGAGTCAAGGAACTTAGTTAACCAAGTGATCACAAGAGACAATCGTGCAAGGAATGAATGCAGTTTTTTTTTTTTTTTTTTTTTTGTGACTGTAATATACAATTATACAGATGCAGTCCGTTGTCTGCACACTTGTGCAGTCAACTGGTATCACACAGTCCGAGAGAAAATCTCTCGAAATCCAAAGCCTTGGTAAAGATATCAGCAAGTTGATCCGTTGTGCTTACATGTTCAAGAGTAATGATTTTTGTTTAACGAGATCTCTAATAAAATGATGCCCAATATCTATGTGCTTTGTTCGGGAATGTTGTACCAGATTCTTGGCAAAATTCTGAGCACTTAAACTATCACAAAATACAGTCAATGTTTCACTTCTAAGACCATAATCCTTGATTATTTGGTTCATCCTCAACAATTGAGTGCAACAAGTAACAACTCCTAGATAATCAGTATTAGATGGCCTACGAACCAAGAACCTAACATCTTTCCTTTCAAATTTTACCACTTCCTCTTGCATGACATTTATTAAATCATTAACTTTTAAGGTTTCTGACTCATTCTCATGCTTAAAACTAGCAACGAAACAACAAGAGCTTACCTGATGGTACGCGGATTTCATGCATACCAAACCGACTAATTCCCAGTAATTTATTTGTTTCCCTCTTGTTTTTATTCCTTCATCCACTCCCCCAATGACCTGGGAAGTTGGATGGTCTCCATGTATGCTTGTAGCAGCATCGTTGTCTCTTCTTACCTGATCTTCAGCGATTTCAGAATCCGAACCAGAACCAGCTGTCGTCTGACCATCTGACATGGCAGTTGACTGTTCATCTTGACTGTCAGTTGTCCTCACAGTTGGTGCATCTGCAGATTCTGTCATGGATTTAGGTTCAGATTCATCATTAATCCTTTCATGCTCCCAAGTGCAACCTGAAACATCATCCTCAACACAATTGACAATAAGATCAGGAGCATTATCAAAAATTGAGTTTAAACATGAATGATTTTCAACCAACTTGTAACAATGATCAGAGGATCTTACACCTTTCAAAACACATCTGTTTGAATCATCGAAGACATCACATATCTTCTTATCAAACTTGACATGTAGATCATCATCACACAATTGACTTATGCTAATTAGGTTTGCCTTTAACCCATCAACATGCAAGACATTATGCACGTTAGGCAAACCATCAACATTCAGAGTACCTTTGCCAATTACCTCACCTTGAACACCTCCACCAAAATTGACTTTTCCACCTTTAAAGGCTTCATAGTCTATGAGATGCTCACGCGCACC
This sequence comes from Campanula takesimana, assembly GCA_026119855.1. Classification (NCBI taxonomy): domain Eukaryota; kingdom Viridiplantae; phylum Streptophyta; class Magnoliopsida; order Asterales; family Campanulaceae; genus Campanula; species Campanula takesimana. Next base: position 894,365 of record JAOWBW010000354.1, on the reverse strand, counting down.
AGTCATATGGCGAGAACAGCCACTGTCGAAGTACCATCCTTCTTCCACACTACTCTTGAAGGAGGTAAGAGCCACTTTGCATTGCTGAGTGTCTTTCTTTACCCAGGCCTTTCTTACCTACTGCTGTTGACTGGGCACTTGACTGGGCAACTGACTGTTAGATTGTTCCCACAGTTGTCTTGTCAAGTGGCCGCTGTTCTTCTCCAAGCCAAGTTCCTGTTTCAACTTGTAGCAAAATGGACGTATATGTCCAGGGGCAAAACAATGGTGACACACGTATCTCCTTTTTCTATTTCTTTTGTTTTGTGAGGAGACACGTGATTAGCATTAAATCTCTCATTGTTTTTTGAAGTGCCCTCACCTTCCTTAACAAACATTGGATCTCCATAGCCTATTCCTGATTTTCCTTGATTTCCTATATTCAGGACTTCTTCTAGTTTAGCCTTTCCATTGTTAAGTTTAGTGAGTGTGATAGTTTCTTTTTCAAGATCGCTTTTATACGTTTCACACTCATTGTCCTTTTTGGTAAGCATGACTTCTAACCTAGCTATGGAGTCCTTTTGAGTATCACTTTCACTCGACAACCTCTCATTCTCAGCCTTTAATTTCAGATTGTCAGAGGTGAGTTTTTCATTTACCTTCTTGAATGCCTTGAGTTGTTCCATTCGCTTAGACCAATCTGCATGAAGCTCAACATATGTATTGTATAGATCTTCATATGTGGCACTATCCTCTTCTTCCTGTGATGATTCTTCAGATTCACCTGCAGAAGTGGAGTTAAAACAGGTATACACATTAGTACCATTGAGCTGACAACTGTGCTGACAGTTGACTGTTCATCTTCACTGTCAGATTCACTGTCAGAAAGGGAGGATTGTTGATAGAGAAAAACTCCACTTGTAATAAAAATACCTAGCAAGTGTACTAGTCACCGTAGTAGTAATACGCTATGCGAGGGTCGATCCACAGAGACTTGTGTATTTCACGATTCGATTTTCAGCAGTATAAACAAGAAATTAAAAATGACTGGTTTTGTTTTGATTTTAATACTACAAAAACACTTAAATTAAACTAAGATAGCAATTAAACAAAATAAAATGAGTTTACCGGAATTTCAGCAATGAGAGGAAGATCTATGGATTGGTTTCACATGTATTTCATTAATATATATATAACTAATAATATCATCATTCCGTGTTGGGGATTTATTCTCTTAAGTAAGATTGAATGCTCACACATCTTCAATCTAGTGTTCTTTCAATATCATATTTTCTGCAAAGGCCATATGATATTCAAAGAACTCATTAAAATCTTAGGAATCTTAAATCTATAATTTTGATAAGAAATCACTTTACAAATCAAAATTATATTATTTCAAAAGTCGGACTTTGTATATCTCAATCAATCACTTGAAATCCTTATACACAAATTAGTTTAAGAGCCAAGCTAATCTAAACATTAGATTGTAACTAGAAAACTCTTATAAAAATACTTCTTGAAAAACCCAACAAAATGAATAACAATACTATCAATTAAAACATAATAATTCCATACATGTTACCTCCAATCCATAGAATGAGGAGATTAGCCAAGCATACACATATTCTTCTTCAACAAAGCTTCAATATTCAACATAAAACTTGAAGAAGTGAAAATATTTGGAACAATGAAAAACCTCTCAATCTTTCTCTACAATGTTTGAAGGAAGTAAAAACTATCTATTCTAAATCTGAATACCCTGGCTGCTGTGTGGAAGAGATGTATTTATACTAGGATCAAGCTAGGTTTACACAATGGGAACACAAGAAGAGGATATCAAGCTGTTGAAAAACTGCATTTTCCTGTCGGGTAGGCTGTGCGACCGCCCAAAATGGTGTGTGCGACCGCACATCTTTCTGAATTGATTTGGTCATGGAATGGGTATGAATTGGGGGACCGCACGATATGTTTTGTGCGGCCGCACAGTTATCTGACAGGTTGATTTTCTTCTTATTCCCGTCCTTGACTCGGTTGACCGCTGTTGACCATTGATGGTGACTCGAGCAATCATTGATCTCCACACTTTTGAGCATCCAGGCCTTTGCAAAATATCAAAATAACACTAAAAAGTGTTTTACAACATTCAAATCCTTACAAAGTTCCTTATACAAAATAGATCAACAATTACATCAATAATGTTCTAAATTATATCCAAAAGTCAATAAAACTAGCACATGAACATAGAGATTATATATGTAAATACTACTCTATCAAATTCCCCACGCTTAGACCATTACTCGTCCCTGAGTAATATTCCTAACCCACCTCTAAGCACCGGTCTATAAAGCGTAGCATGGAGGAAAATGACACCTATCTCCTCTATATCCCCATCAGCCAAGTCAAGAAAAGAAATAAAACTCGGAGTGAAAAGAACTCCGTCCCCTTATGACTCCCAAAAATGAGTAACCATGGCCCTAATCGATAGCAACACCAATAATAAACAAATAAAATCATATCCGACTAGGGCCCACACATTGAAGCTAGGGGGAACTAAAACGACCTATGCTTCCCCCACACTTATCTTTCACTACATTCTCCCTCAAAAAAAAAAAAAATCAATGCTAGGATAGGTTCTTAACAATGATTTACCTCAAAATAAGCTCCACCGCCCCTTATAACTCCACAAAAAATTGAGGATTTTCTATCCTATCGCCTCTAACCAACCTCCTACTCCAACATGCATCCAACCCGACTCTCCAATCCTCCCTTAGGACGCCACGCCGGTGAAAACATATAATTGCTCAATTGCTCACCTTTTGCCTAGGCGCCCTGTCGGGTTTTCACCTAGCCTCTCTCTCTCTCTTTTTTTTTTTTTTTTTTTTTTTATTATTATTATTATTTTTTTTTTTTATTTTAAAGAACTAAATACAAATGAAAAACATAACTGAAAGTACCCCCCACGCTTAAATCAAGCATTGTCCCCAATGTAGAAGCAATAAAAATGAGCTAAAGGATAGGGATACCTCCAAACATGCAACTACTGAAAAGGGGGGCGGGGTTGCCCGTCTTGGCTAGAACTGACTCCCTGCCACTGCATCTGGGCACCAAAAGGAGGAGGTGGAGGCGCCACTCGTCCCCAAATCATATGGAGCAGCTGCCCCTGCTGAGTGGACTCTCGGGATTGCTGCGCCCTCCATGCTTGCGCAGCCTCAATCTCGGCAGCCTGCCTCTGGTACATCTCCATCTGTTGCTGTTGCAGCTGTCCTAAGGTGGCCTCTTGCCTCCCACTTGATTTTCTCAACTCCCCAATGTCTAGGCGTAATCCCTTGATATCATCCTGTAAATCCTCAACCACCCCTCCCAAGTAAAAAGTGGCCTCATCAGGGTGAAACTCCCATTGTGCTTCCTCTTGCTGAGCCCCACCAGATGTCCCCTCTCCTGGCTGTGTAGCGGTGTGCCCCCGAGTCAGAGATTCTATATTAATGATGGTCCCTGGAGTCAAATCCTTTGGAATCTGGGTCAAGTCCACCCCTGCCCGCCTTATCATAGCTGTTATCATAAGGGGGTAGTTGAAGTTGGAACTCCCCATGCCTCTGATGGTGTTCTGAATCTCGTTCTGAATTATGAACCCGGTGTTAATGTTACCACCCTGCAGGACCACATGCATCAATGCAGCTCGTCTCCAATGCACATCATTGTAATGTGAGCTCGGAAGTATCCTCTCACATATAAACCGGTGTAGTGCGCGCATCCTCAAGTCGAGATTCCGGGCCTTAGTTACAATGCCACTCCTCATCATGTCCGGGTCAATTTCCCCGAACGTAGGTGCAATTAAGTGCAAATTGCCTTTGACATTAGACCTCATTTCCTGCACTAGTCTCCAGTATGCACAATCCTCAATCTCAGTGGTGCAATTGATACCATAGAACTGGTTGATCTCCTCTTCGTCATATGGGATTCTAACTCCTCACACCCACGAAGATTCAGTATAACCCGGCACTGAAGCATTAGCATAGAACTCTTTTACCAAGTAACTCACCCTATTACAAGAAGGGCGAGCCGCAAGCCTCTTCCAATTATAGTGATCAAAGATGTCATTTAAGTCCATTTTCTTAATTTGAAATTCTTTCTCAACATTAAACTGTCTATGATCAAAAGCTAGGTAAAATCGTTCCGCCTCAGGAGCCACAAAACGAATTCTATCAAATAGGGGTTCAAGCAATCATCAGGGATAGGCTCATGACGTACACCTCTGTTTGCTCTACGGGGAGGCATTGATATACTACCAACAAAAGAATGATTCTGAAAATTTGTTCTTACTTGACCGGAAATTTCGCCGGAGAAGTCGCCGGAGTTGGCCGGAATTTTTCGCCGGAGTTGAGAGAGTTGATTCTTGAGAATGCCCTCGAGCTTGTGAACACCTTCCCCTTCTGTGATGACTCCAAAATCCAAACCAATTTGCTTCAAAACCCAAGTTTTGCCTATTTCTTCTCTTTGCCCAATCTTCCCCAAATCACCGGATTTAATGGTGTTTTGGGTTAGAAAACTTGGAAATGATGGAGTAAATGTGGTGAGGATTATGATTTGGTGGGTTAGAATGGTAGGATTGGGTGTTTGGGTGGGTGATTTTAAGATAGAGAGAGTGTTTGGGTCGGTTTTTGTAGAGAGAAGGTGAAGAAGGAGTGACTGGGGTTTGAATTTTTGGAATAAATCCCGACCATAATCCCTTTTTCTGGCAAAAATCCCGACACCCAGGTCACTGGGTGGTCTCCCAAAGTACATGTGCGGTCGCACAACTATCTGGAACGAAATAGAGCCTTTTCGAATATTTTTGGGCGGTCGCCCATAAACTCATGTGCGGTCGCCCAACTTTCTGGAAATGCATTTTTCAGTTTAAATCTCTGGCTCGTTCTGCCTCCTTGACCCCTTAGTGCATGATTGGTTGTCTCACATATATCTACACATCACCCAAAACACAAACCACAAGCGTAATACTTCTAAAAACCAATAAAACGAAAAATAAAAATTCAATCTTTTGGAGGGTGAAACTATTTACACTCCCCTATAAACCCACAAACTTGGAGAGACCCGTTAGGGTGACACAGACATATTTGTGACCGCACTTTCGTTGCCTACGTTCCTCTTAGGACTATAAGAGGCTCAGGTCACCGTAGTTCGAACCGACTCCGACTTTGAAACTAATTTAAAAGAAAAAAATTTCACTTCAAATTAAAGGTTTTTTTTTTTTTTTTTTTTTTTTTATATGACCGCTACACCCCCAAGCTCAGAACAAACTATGTCCTCATAGAGTGCAACTTAGCATGTTCCAAGTTAAAGAATGCTAGGGAATTGAGAATAGAAAGAAAAAAAATGATACCGAAGTGGGTTGCCTCCCATAAGCGCCTTTGTTTAACGTCGTTAGCCCGACGTGTTGCTTCGTCAATCGCTAGATTCTGGGACAATGAGGTGTACCACTTCTGCAATTTCTCCATGCCTTGGAACATTTTCATAATAGGGCTTAACCCTATGACCATTCACCTTGAAGACATCCCCGTCTTTCAGGTTTCTTAGCTCAACCGCACCATGTGGAAAGACTTTCAAAACTTCGTACGGCCCCGTCCATTTGGACTTAAGCTTTCCGGGAAATAACTTGAGTCGAGAGTTAAACAGGAGTACTTTCATACCCGGCCTAATGGATTTGGGCCTGATATGCTTGTCATGATACCACTTGGTTTTCTCCTTATAACTTCTCGCACTCTCATATGAATCCAACCTCAACTCTTCCAATTCATCTAGAGCAAGTATCTTTGCTCTCCTGCCAATGCTACATCCATATTGAGTTGCTTGATGGCCCAAAATGCTTTGTGTTCCAGCTCCACGGGAAGATGGCATGACTTTCCAAACACTAATCGGTAGGGGCTTACTCCAATGGGAGTTTTGAATGCGGTCCGGTAAGCCCATAAAGCATCACACAACTTTTCAGCCCAATCTTTTCGGTTTGGCCTCACCGTCTTTTCTAACACTGCCTTAATTTTCCTGTTGCTGACCTCCACTTGACCGGAGGTTTGTGGATGGTAAGGTGTGGCAAGGCGGTGTACAACCCCATATCTCTTTAACAACTTGTGGAGCAACCGGTTGGTAAAGTGCTTGCCTTGGTCACTTATGATAGCCCTTGGTATCCCAAATCTGCAAAACAAAGTCTCACGCACAAATTTACAAACCACATTAGAATCATTAGTGCGAGTGGGAATGGCTTCTACCCACTTAGAGACATAGTCTACAGCAACAAGAATGTATAGATAGCCGAAGGACGGAGGAAAAGGTCCCAAAAAGTCAATGCCCCAAACATCAAAAATGTCTACAACCAAGTTATTAATTAGGGGCATTTCATCTTTTTTAGTGATCCCTCCCGACCTCTGGCATCTATCACATTGCGCACAATATTGATGGGCATCTTTAAACAAACTTGGCCAATAAAGTCCCGATTGAAGGACCTTCCGGGCAGTCTTTTGCCCACTGAAATGCCCACCACATTGCAACTCATGACAAAAGTCTAGGACACTCTTTTGCTCATGTTCGGGCACACACCTTTTGACTGTCTTATCTGGGAAAATCTTAAATAAATAAGGGTCATCCCAAATGTAGTGCTTAACATCAGAGAGGAATTTACGTTTTGCATGTGAGTCCATTCCAAGAGGTAAAGTGTGTGAAACAAGGTAGTTGGCAAAATCCGCATACCATGGTTCATGCACATGTACCACAAAAAGTTGTTCATCAGGAAAATGTTCGTTAATGGGAATCAACTCATCAAGTGCATTCATAAACGTGAAATCCTCTAGTCTAGAGAGGTGGTCAGCAATTACATTTTCACTCCCTTTCTTATCTCTGATTTCCAAATCAAATTCTTGCAATAATAACATCCACCTAAGCAGTCTAGTTTTGCATCTTTTTTATTAACAAGTATTTCAATGAAGAGTGGTCAGAGTAGATAATCACCTTAGATCCAAGCAAGTATGAACGAAATTTTTCAAGTGCAAAAACCACAGCTAAAAACTCTTTTTCAGTGGTAGTGTAATTTAACTGTGCATCATTAAGAGTTCTACTTGCATATTGGATGACATGGGGTAATTTATCTACTCTTTGACCAAAACAGCTCCTATGGCAAAGTCAGAAGCATCACACATGATTTCAAACGGTAATGACCAATCAGGGCTCGACAAAATAGGAGCACAAGTCAACTTCTTTTTCAATTCATTAAAAGCCTCCAAACATTCTTTATCAAAATGAACTCAGTATCTTTTGCAAGCAATTTACACAATGGTTTACAAATTTTTGAGAAATCTTTGATAAATTTCCTATAAAAACCTGCATGCCCAAGAAAACTACGAACACCTTTAACCGAGATTGGAGGAGGTAATTTAGAAATGACTTCAATTTTTGCCTTGTCTACCTCTATACCCAGACTAGATACAAGATGACCTAAAACAATACCATGCTTCACAAGAAAGTGACTCTTTTCCCAACTCAAGGTTAAGTCGGTCTCACAACAACGTTTAAGCACAAAAGCCAAGTTCTTGAGACACTGGTCAAAACTATCCCCGAACACAGAAAAATCATCCATAAACACTTCCACCCCCTTTTCAATCATGTCGGAGAAAATAGATAGCATACACCTTTGAAAAGTCGCGGGTGCATTGCATAAACCAAACGGCATTCTCCTATATGCAAAAGTGCCAAAGGGACAAGTGAAGGTAGTTTTGGATTGATCCTCTTTAGCAATGGGAATTTGATTGTATCCCGAGAACCCATCCAAGAAACAATAGTAGGCGTGGCCTGCTAATCTCTCAAGGATTTGGTCAATGAAAGGTAAAGGGAAGTGGTCCTTTTTAGTAGCCGCATTTAATTTCCTCAAATCCAAACACATCCTATGACCAGTGACTTCCCTCGTGGGCACTAACTCATTCCTCTCATTTGGGACAACAGTAATACCCGATTTCTTGGGTACCACTTGAACATGACTAACCCACTCACTATCCTCGACCGGGTAAATAATACCAGTATCAAGTAATTTGAGCACCTCTTTCCTCACAACCTCCTGCATGTGGGGATTTAGCCTCCTTTGCCTTTCTCTAGAAGTTTTAGCATCCTCTTCAAGATTTATGCAGTGTTGGCAAATGGTAGGACTAATCCCCCTAATATCTGCTAAAGTCCAACCTATAGCACCCTTGTGCTCACACAACACTTTGATCAACCTCGCCTCTTGTTCTTGAGTTAGATCTGAGGCAATGATCACAGGAAGAGTTTCACCTTCCCCTAAGAACGCATATTTTAAAGTCTGGGGAAGTGGTTTCAACTTAAGAATGGGGGGATTAAGAATGGACGGAGCCAACTTCTTGTTGAAGTGGCCTAGGGGGTGAAACGGGCCATCATCATGATGGTGTTCATCGGCCATATCAGCAATAGCCATCACAGGAACATCCGTATTATCCCTAGAATTTTCACCGCCCCCCGACTCAAACTCACAATTTTTATTTTTCACCTCATCCCATAACTGCTCATGAACACATTCATCAATATCATCTATATAACAACATGAATCATCAAAAATTTGTGGTTCTTTCATGACATCAAAAACTGAGATTTCTACCTTTTCATCGAGAACATGCATGGTCAATTTCCCATTTTTAACATTGATGTTGGTGTCGGTAGTTGCCATGAACGGGCGCCCAAGGAGAATGGGTGGTTCACGACACTTACTAACACCTTGTTCCATGTCTATTACAACAAAATCAACAGGAATGATGAGCTTTCCTACTTGCACCAAAATGTCCTCCACAACTCCCATAGGGCGTTTGACCGAGTGATCGGCTAATTGAAGGGTCATTGTGGTAGGTTTAAGCTCACCAATCCCAATTGTTTATATATAGAAAAAGGCATCAAATTAATGCTAGCGCCCAGATCCAACATCGCCTTCACCGACTTAGAATCCCCCAAAGTGATGGTAATGTTAAAACTACCGGGATCCTTAAGTTTTGGTGGAAGGTGGGTTTGAAGAACGGCACTCACATTCTCAGACATGATCACATTCTCACCTCTTCCCATCCTGGTTTCCGGGTATTAAGATCTTTGAAAAACTTGGCGTAAGATGGAATATTTTTGATGACATCCAACAATGGTAAATTGATGTTTACTTTTGAAAACATGTCATAGATTTCAGAAAATTGTTTTTCCATTTTTGCCTCATATATCGACCAGGAAAAGGCATGGGCGGTACATATGGCTTGGGCATTGGAGAAGTTACATTTTTCTTGTCTCCCAAGTCATTAGTACCATTTTCCTTCAAATTTTCAGACTTTTCCTCAACATTATTATTAGAAGAAGTGGAGGGAATACTTACCTCTTCACCGACGACCTTACCATTTCTCAGTGTGATGATTGATTGGCTGAGTGCTCCCTTGGCTAGGGAAGGTTCCCGTTTGGTAGCTCGCAACACTTCCTCCATTTGACTCACCTGGGTCTCAAGCTTGTTGATGGCAGCTTCATTGTTCTTCCTTTCTTGCATCATTTCCAACCTCATCTGCTCCTGTAGATACCCCGGGGAACCACGGCTTGGCTAGAGCGGTGAATTATCCTAGGATGTCTAACTTGATTTTAGATTGTTTAGAGTCGCCACCTATGTTTTTAAAGGAACATAAGAAAAACCTAGAAATAGCCTAATTTATGTACAAAACCAGAGATTCGGGAGAGAAGGGTTCGGGGGTTAGGTGACGGAGTGGGAAGTACTTAAACACCCACTCCGCCCCGCTTATGCGGGTCTTGCTACTATTGGTGTTCTAATACTAAATGTCCTTCAATTTATTAACAATGCTAACAATTATAATGTAAAGAAAAAGGGGAAAAGAATGATTTTATTAATTTAATGCTAAATAGTTACATGTTGGACTAGTGCTAAATGATTACATTAAGAAATGAAATATAAATTAAATGAAGTTCGGAATGTTGGGATGTAACCTTGGCCAAACTTCAATAGTAAAGTGGCCTTTTGGTTGTATCCTTTTTTATGGAGATTGCATACTAGTAAGACTAGACAAATAAAATAAGAGAAGAAAAGAGATGTTGTACCTTAGGAAAGAGGACCTCAAACTTGGACTTGAGAATGGTGTTGTTGTAGAGAAAATGTTGTGCAAACACTTTGTGTAGTGTTTTGTAGAGAAAGATTGTTGAGATGATTTGTGTAGAGTTTTTGTTCAAGTCTCAAAAATTGGGTCCCTTTCCAAGGTAGAAGATGATGGTTTTTATAGGTAAAAAAGAGAGGGAAAGGTTGGAGGGAAAAGATGATCATCCATGTGAAATGGAATTGACCAATCAAAAATAAGATAAATAAAATAATAAATAAAAGAAATAAAAGAAAATCAAATAAAATAAAAGGAAATATTTTGTTTTTAATGAAAAGGCTAGAAGTGTGGGATTGGGAGTTAATGAGAAAAGGGGGGATGAATGTGGATGAGAAAAGAGGTCTTTTGTGATCAAGAAAGAGATGTTGCAAATAAGAAAAGTGAGGGAAATAAGGTGCAATCCGGAAATAAGGTGCAATCCGTTACTGCCAAAATGGGAAGCGCGCGAGTCCGGCTTTTGGGTCGGGACGCGCGCGCGGCTCACTGGCAGTGCCGGAAGCGCCCGCGGGTAAAAATGACAGAAAGACAGAAATGACTCTAAAATTAATTCTGTTATGCAGTTTAGTCCAAAACTAACGGAATCAGTTAAGAACTTAACCGAAGTAACAGTAATTAATAAAAAATAAGTTAAATAAAAATACTATGTATGCAATCGGGGTGAGAGGTCCAAGGCGGGGTGTCTACAGAGCCCCTCGGCGACGTGGATTGCGAAGCAAAACGCGTCGACGAAAGAAAGACAACCGCCGAGGACATCGACAAAGAAAACAAAGACTCGATAAAGCAGGAATTTGAAATTACAAAGGATAGAAATGCGCTCCCTGTGTGAGCGACTTTTGCTGATGGAAGAGGTATGGTGATTTGAGCGGTCCACCATGGACCAAAATTGATGCGCGGTGCGGCATATTCTGATGCACTGTGCGGCGGTATGGTGATTTGAGCGGTCCACCATAGACCAAAAATTGGTGCGCGGTGCGGCATATTCTGATGCGCTGTGCGGCGGTATGGTGATTTGAGCGGTCCACCATAGACCAAAATTGGTGCGCGGTGCGGCATATTATGATGCGCTGTGCGGCGGTATGGTGATTTGAGCGGTCCACCATAGACCAAAAATTGGTGCGCGGTGCGGCATATTCTGATGCGCTGTGCGGCGGTATGGTGATTTGAGCGGTCCACCATAGACCAAAATTGGTGCGCGGTGCGGCATATTCTGATGCGCTGTGCGGCACTTGTTGATTCTGGTACTCTGTGCGGTACCTGGTGCTCTGTGCGGCACCTGTTGATTCTGGTACTCTGTGCGGTACCTGGTGCTCTGTGCGGCACCTGTTATGTGTATGCTTTGCAGATATATGTGCTTGTGCAGGGACATGCATGAAATATGATGATTGAGAGAAATTGTGCCCGTGGTGTGATGTGATCTTGAAAGCACCTTTGCAATGAGAGAGAAGTAAGAATGTAAAGAGTGATCTTGTGTGCGGTGTGATTTTGAGGAAAGCGTCGGATGTATTCATACCTTCACTTACCATTGCCGCTTGAGTGGAGATGGATTCTTTATGTCCGCGGAGGATGCTTTGATGGAGAATGTCCATTCTTTAGATGTTGATGAGAGAATGCCCTTGATGTTGGGTTGGCGAGATGGTACTCTGGATGATGGGTTTGGTCGTGCCAAGAGGCTGCCTACGTATCCCTTTAAGAGAATCAGACCAGCGTAGTTCAAGGATGATGGAGAACGCTGGAGGAGAGGCTAGGAGCAAAGCAAAGTAAAGCACATAATTTTGCACATAGAAGGAAAAAAAGAAAGAAAAAATCATTTTTTTTTTTTTTTTTTTAAGATTAGAAAGGAAAGAATATGCACACATGTGAGGAAAAGAGATATTTTTTTTTTTTTTTTTTTTTTTTTTTTTTTTAAGTTCGTGGGTGAACCATTTTAACCATTGTGTGCTTGTGAAGCCAACCCAAGATCAAGTCATGTTCAGTCGAAGTCCGGATTGCCTCGCTTGAATTCTGTTGTCGCTGGTGGTGCCAACGAAGATTGATGTCTAGCCCCAAGAGATTTGTCGATTATGGGGCTTCAAAAGGCTTTTGATGCCGAGATGAGGGGTTGCTGATTGTAAAGCCCCTAGAATGCCTTTGATGCCAAATTTTGAGGGACTTGCATAGCTTCAAGATAAATCAGCTCTTGGCCCATTCGAGTAAATCGCCCTTTGTTGTTGTAGTGAGCAAGCCCCAAGAGGAGATCGTTGATGCCAAGCTTCAAGAGATTGCAAAGCCCCAAGTGTCGTGGGCTTGTAGATGGCGGGATGTGAAGACCTTTCATTGTAAAGCCCCAAATTATCTCGTGATTGGCTCGGCATTGAGAGCGGATGTACCGTTTGGTAGAATTCTTGATAGAGATATCTTTCTTGCTCTTACTGGGGAGATGAATGGCCTCATTGTGGTCGATACCCAAATGGCTGAGGGCTTATGTCAAAGGATGCAGTAATGTCTTGCGGTGCCGTCGAGGTTGCGGAGGATAAGGTCTTGGCGTGATAAAGTCTCAATGAGTATGCTTGCTTGACTCTTCTTGAGTTGAACTAATGACGGATCTTTGGATGCAACTAGTGCTGTGGCCCAACTTTATCTGAGCTGCACCTCGTGCTTTTGATCTTGGAGAAGGGGGTGCTGAATTGCAGAAACATTGGGATTGGCCGTGGCATTTCCCGCTATAACCCTGTTTTGATTAGAGTTTAGCATATTGAATCTTTTTCCTTTTCTCTAAGACTTCCTTCAAAATCTCGCTGTGAGTTCTAACAAAAATCATCAACTTCATTCATAACATCGGAGTCTTCATTTAAAACCAAGAGGCCTTTGATTTGAAGTGTTGAGAGACCCTTGAATCTTAATTGTTCTCATGGAGCCATAAGACTACTCCACATTGCACTTGCTCGAGTATTGTTGCCCAAAAGACTGTCGGTCGCGAAGCCCTAATACTGCCCTTTCTTGAATTACTGTAATGCCGTAGCCCAAAAGATTGTAGATTGCGAAGCCCTGGAGACCTTCGGTGCCGAACTGAGGGAGCTTCCAATGTTGCACATGACTTGGCTGGGGATACTGCTGGGGAGTTAATTGTTCTTTGCCGAGGGAGCCTTTAAGACTTAAACGTAGCCACTAGAGTGCCATCATTGATTGCGAGAAAGGTCCACCCTTGATTGAGCACGGGCACACATGACAAGAGGGTTTTTTGACATCCCTTTTGAGGGACTTTGAGGATAGTCTCACACATCTTTCTTGAGCATAGCCCTAGGGTGTATTGATTGCCAAATGAAGCAAAAAGAATCCCTTGTTCTTGAGTCACATAGCCCCTAGGGCGTCGCCATTTGTTGATCAAAGCAAGAGTGACTCGTCCTCGTGTGAGGGAATAAACATGAGAGGATATGGAAAGAGCTACTCCATTTCTCGGGAGCCTTTCGGCTTACTTTAGAAGCACATACTTGAAGAAGCCTTGAAAACTGAGACACATGTTGTTGTTATTTGCTGCCCAAGCCAATTGACTAGCTAGGGATTATTTGTGCAACCTCGTGCCCTTTTATGATGGGCTTGTTCTCGGATGGATCTTGGTTACCACGGGTCTTCTTTTCATGAACCCAAAAATGCACACTGCTGGAGAATGATGCCGATAACCCAAGACAACCTTTGATGGTGCTATATCTTGTCGAGCCTTTTGTAATCCCAAAGTTGACTCGGTGGGGAATTGACTTGCTGAGGAGATCCAATGTAGAGCTCGTGCAGTTGTCTTCTTTAGAGGCCGGAGATCTCCATTTCTCTTTCCCTTCTCTCTCTCACTCTCTCATTTTTTTTTATGATGCACCCTGCTTTTTGCCTAGACCGCCCTTTCGGGTTTTCAATCTAGCGGCATCTCTTTTGCGTCTTCATCATTTTTTTTTGGACTCAATTGATGAGGAAGTGTGCATTGACTCTAGCTGAGGAGATAAGACATGTGATTTTGCGGTGGAGACCTTTTGTCACTAATGATGAGTGACATTGACTTGACTAGGGAAGTGTCCCTAGTATTGACATGTATTTTTTATTGAATGAATGACTCGCGAAGGCAAGTAAGTCATTAAGAGAGAAGAGAAGGAAAGCCCCAATTTGATTGCAAGAAATTGGGAGTATGCAGAAAGAATAGAAGTCCCTAGACTCGACAAGGAGCGCGAAATGATTCCAAATCTAAGAAAGTTGTTCAATCTTTTTGGTGATTAATTCATTGGCAAATGAATCGTACAAAGATGTCTTGACAAGTTCGAGATGAAGGCCAATCACCATAACGCGCTAGGGCTAAACATATCTTCTTTCTGCATGAGACCGGACCCGAAGGTTGCCTACGTTCCTCTAGTGTAGAGGCTCAGGTCACGTAGTTCTTGTGGATTCTCCATTCGTCGTGATGGAATTGTTGCTTCGTCGTGATTGTTGTCGATGTTGCTTCGTCCTTCATCGGTGGAATGATGTTGATCTTGTACTTCTTTGATTGATGGGGATTTTTATTTTTTATTTTTTTTTTGTGCTCTAACTTTTGCCTAGGTTGATTTGATGGTTTCAACCTAGCGAGCTCTTTTTTTTTTTTTTTTTTTTTTAATCCCCCTTTGAAAACTTTGCTTGACTTCTTCATGATTGTTGCTCCACCTTGTTTGTCTTGGCTTCGTCGTTGATGTTGGCGTCGATGTTTAGCCCCTAGGCGTTCAAGTGATGGCCTTCGTTCCAAAACTCGTTTAGACATCTTTTCATCATTTTGCCAAGAATTAGATTGAACAACTTGGAAGAGTGTATAAGGACAAGAACGACTTTTATTTGATAAGAAGACTCGACACTTAACATGGGACGAGAGAAAACATTAATGCACACAAAAGAGGACTTTTGACTTTTTTTTTTTTTTTTTTATATTCCTACTACTAGGTAGAGAAAGAGAAACGGAGATTGTTGTTGTAGTCCCCATTGTCGTTGTAGTCTCCTTGTGGCATGATTTCTTGTAGAAGCCCCATTTCGAAACCAAATCATTCTTCTTTGATGAGTTCTTGCATGTTGGCACTCTCTAAAGGTTGCTCTTCACCCACAGTAAATTCGCCGTTGTCGAACAAATCTTGGATGATGTTTCGGAGAAGGAAGCACCCTTCGGTAGTATGGCCACTATGCTTGTGGTAGCCGCACCATTCACCATGTGCATGATTCTTCGGTATCGTCTTCGGCTTGTACCCCTCTAAAGGTTTGATCTTCCCTCTTGCCACCAAAATTTCAAATGCCTCGGCTTGGGTTACTCCTTGGAGAGGAGTGAAAACTCGGTTGTTGGTGGTACCTTTGTAGCTTTTGAGGGTCGGGCCACTTGAGCATGCTTTATCATTGAACTTTGCTTTGCTGTCGGTGAGCTCTTGCAAACGGGCTTTGAGTTCGGAAACCTCTTCCTCGTGAATTCTTCTTTCATAATCAAGACGGGCCTTGAGTTCGGAAACCTCTTCTTTATGAATCCTCTTGTCGATATCGAAACGGGCTTGCCACAAATTGTCTTTACGGCAGGCATCCTCGACAATCCTATCCATTTGTTCCCCCATTGATTTCATTACGTTGAGTAACCCTTCGTTGGACACGAAATCATTTCCACCGTTGTTGTCGCCGTTGGAAGCCATTGGACCTATTGGAAGAGCACGGTTGATCTTAGATTGGCCCCACAAATACCTTTTGAGTAAAATGATTTCACCCACAAACAAGAAAAGACTCAACCACATAAAGAAAAATGACTTTTTTTTTTTTTTTTTTTTTACAAAGTCGGAAGGACGGAGTCCTTTTTGGGGTTTCTAGAAAAATAGTGGAATCGTCAAACTAGTATATAGACCTTCTCGCGGTCCCATATACTCATCGGATTCCACCACGCTTGTGATACCTACATGTGACGGGATTAAACTAAATTAATGTAGTAAATCATACATGCGGGGACGGATTTTTATTTTCGTCCAAAATGCCCACTTTTGGGGACGGAGTTTTATTTCGTCCATTGCAACAAGTTGGCATGTATGATTTGAAGACATTAGTTTAGGGAAATCTCGATACATGAAAAACCGACTTGAGTCACGGAGTGTTAGACCCTAGACTAGAATTGTGTGGTTTGTGCTCGGCTTGAATATGAGGCTTAAAGGCCACCCCCGGCATGTAGCCTTGAACTACGCCACGGGCTGAGGTTGACCGCTTCGAAAGAGTCAAGGTCGGGTGGAGCTTGAAACTTTCTAGGACGGGCCTCGACGGGTTTGGGGTTGGACTTGTGCGACTCGATAGTGAGCAATTGATAAGAATATGTGCATGTAGTGTGAGGTCCAACAAGTGACAAAATATATATATATTTTTTTTTTTAAAGAAAGAAAAAAAAGGAAACAAATAAGCACGCATTTACAACTCCCGAATCACCCGTGTGACCGGTAAAAAATAGACAGAAAGTAAAAGAAATTGTATGCAGGCCCGGTGCCCACACACTGTCATTCTGTTCTGCTTTCTGTGCACTGTTCTGTTTCTGGAAAATTTCCCAGAAGCGCGCGCCTCAGGGAAGTGATGTGGGAAGCGCGCGCATTGCGCAATGAATATGGGAGGCGCGCGCATCTGGGGTACCTGTCAGAATGTTAGAAGAAACTGCGGACTCAGGGGATTGCCCTGGTCCCAAATTATGTAACTTTCCCCTGCAGAAACTTGTTAGCACAGAAATATGAAATTGAAGGACAAGAAAGGAGGCGGGCGATTCTGGTAATTGGGGTCGGACGCGCGCGCTTTAGGCCAAGAAGGCCAGAGGCGCGCGCTTCCCACCCTTTTTACCAGAATGCCCAGAAAACAGAATAAGGACACCAAAATTTAAGAACGCAAGTTTAACCCTCTAAATAGTGTCCCCAGCAGAGTCGCCACTGTAGATACCCCGGGGAACCACGGCTTGGCTAGAGCGGTGAATTATCCTAGGATGTCTAACTTGATTTTAGATTGTTTAGAGTCGCCACCTATGTTTTTAAAGGAACATAAGAAAAACCTAGAAATAACCTAATTTATGTACAAAACCAGAGATTCGGGAGAGAAGGTTCGGGGGTTAGGTGACGGAGTGGGAAGTACTTAAACACCCACTCCGCCCCGCTTATGCGGGTCTTGCTACTATTGGTGTTCTAATACTAAATGTCCTTCAATTTATTAACAATGCTAACAATTATAATGTAAAGAAAAAGGGGAAAAGAATGATTTTATTAATTTAATGCTAAATAGTTACATGTTGGACTAGTGCTAAATGATTACATTAAGAAATGAAATATAAATTAAATGAAGTTCGTAATGTTGGGATGTAACCATTGATGGTGACTCGAGCAATCATTGATCTCCACACTTTTGAGCATCCAGGCCTTTGCAAAATATCAAAATAACACTAAAAAGTGTTTTACAACATTCAAATCCTTACAAAGTTCCTTATACAAAATAGATCAACAATTACATCAATAATGTTCTAAATTATATCCAAAAGTCAATAAAACTAGCACATGAACATAGAGATTATATATGTAAATACTACTCTATCAATTGTGATAATCGTAAAAATGACAGGTTTGCTGTCTGATCGTCATCATCTGAATCACTTAAGGTTGCAGAAAAACTCATCCCTCTCTTTTTGAGTGTGTTAGCACACTCATTGGCATAGTGTCCGAATCCTAAACACGCTCTACATTGAACGGACTCAATAGATCTTTTGTTTTCAGAAGAAAATTTGTTCTTACTTGTTTCTTCTTAAATGATTCAATCTCAGGGGAAGAAGCAATATCCTTATTGGAAAACCTTTGTTGACGTTTTTTGTTCAACATTTTATTGAATTTTTTAGTGAACAATTCACATTCATCTTCCTCTAAGTTTGAGTCATCAATATTCTTTGATAATTCAACAAAATCTTTGGACACAGTAAGAGCACTAGCAAGAGCAATTGAATTTACTTTGCTAGTTTGTTGCACTTCAAGGTTCAATTCAAACGTAGTTAGAATACCTAGAACCTTTTCAAGACTCACGGTCCTAGTATCACAAGTTTCTTCAATGACAGAGATTTTGATGTTAAATTTTTCTGGGAGAGTTCTTAAAACTTTACTAACCAACCTTGCATTGGAGATGGATTCTCCTAATGCAAATGATTCATTTGAAATATCCATTAATCTAGCAGAATATTCTTGAATAGTTTCATTATCTCCCATTCTTAAATTTTCAAACTCTGTCATCAACCTTCTTAACTTAGTTTGTTTAACACTATCGGACCCTTCACAATGTAGTTGCAAAATGTCCCAAGCATTTTTGGCCACTGTATGGTTTGAGAACAACCGATACAAATTAAATCAACGTGATCAGAAATGGCGGCCATTGCCTTTGCATTGAAATTTGCAAGGGCAATTTCCTCCGCATTCCAATCTTGCTCGGGTTTTGGAATAAAATTTTTTCTTTCTTTTCTTCGTCAGACACAGAAGCTTTAGCTTTTGGATCAGCCACTTCCATGGTAGGGGATTTATATCCCACTAGAATGCTGACCCAAGCACGATGATCTATGTTTTGGATGTACATAGTCATCTTTGCCTTCCAAATGGTATAGTTTGAACCATCTAGAGTAGGCGGCTTATTACGAGTATGAGTACAGTCCATAATGACCACTTTCAAAGATCGATCTCAGTATGTCGAGACCAGGCTCTGATACCAATTGAAAGAAATTAAGCGGCTAGGACTGTTCTGGGAATTGACCAACTGTGTGAACAACTGTGTATTCAAATGTGCTAACAGTTGTCCAGACAGTTGTCTTAACAGTTATCAGATTTGCAGCGGAAATAAAGAACTTAATAACAATTAAAACTTCAGCAAGAAAACTTGCTGAAAACTTTCATATATTAAAAGCGATTTGCAGAGTACAAACCGAATGAAAGAAAATAAAAATATCAAAAGAACAAACTATTCTAGATTTCTAGAACAAACTAAAAACACTCAAATACTTAGAGTTCTTTTGGGAAGAACTTCTAAGAAAACACAAGGACTCTCTAAACCTTTTCTCTCTGAAATTATGATCTGGAATCCGTAAAAGAGAGAGGAGATGCCGACTGGCTTTTATAAGTCTTCTTGGCCGCCACTTCAAACTTTCCTTATGAGAGTCCACCTAAAAATAAACACCTAAAATACAAAATACTAACCAAAGATAAACATTAGTAGGTTAGTCAAGTAAATCAAAATAATAATAATTATCCTAAAATAAACTATTCCTAAATAATTACAACTAATTCCTAAAATAAATAAACTCTAAATATATACATTAATTAAATCAGAATCACAAAGATACACAATATTAAACTAAGAGTATTTCATACTCTTTCAGATTGCTTGACCCGCAACATGTTCTAGTGTATCTTTCTACTCAGGAAGATCTTACTTGGCTTCAGCAAGGGAATCCAATGTTATCATGAATTCAATGTTTAGATGTTTTCGTTGGACCCCTGACTTTGACTATGTTTATGATAATCCGTGCATATCAGTGTGGGTACGTCTGCCTAACCTGCCATTACATTGGTATGCATTTATGGAAAATATTGGTAATTCTCTGGGTATTTTCTTACGTGCTGATGATAAGTCTGCTGGTTTTACGCATCACGGGTTTGCACGTTTTTGTGTGGAAATGGATGTATCTAAACATAGACCGGAACGTATTTACTTGGGTACGACGCGGTAGAATGGTTTTTGACAGGATATTGATTATGAGGGTAATGTTCTCTACTGCACTAAGTGTGGCATGTTGGGACATGATGAGTACTCGTGTCGGCGAGGTGCAAAGCGACAGGGAAGGAGTATTGGGCTGCAGTAACAACAGTCTCAGATTCCACAGCCGCAGCAACTGCCACAGCAGCACCAACCTCCCAAAGCTCCGGAACAGAGAACAGATCAAGAAGGGAAATCAAAATAATCCCCAGACTGAGTGGCAAGCTGTGGGTCGTAAGTTCACAGCAGCAGAAAAGGGGAAAATATTTATGCTTCAGGTGGTCAGGGACAAGCTAAAGGGACAATTTTTTCTCGACTGGAATATGGGGCGGTGAAGATTTTGGGAAACCATGATCAGTGGATGAATAAGGTTGAGGAGGGGGAGTTTGTACCCTCCAAATCTGAGGGTAAAAACACGTCGGTGGTTGAGGTGGAGGATATTTCTCCAGCACAGGATCAAGCAGATATTGAGGAGCTTGCTAGGGTACAGCAGCAGTCGCAGATTGTTCAGCGTCCGGAGGGGTCTAGTGTTAATGCTTTCGCTGCTCTAAAGGTTTGGATGAGGAGGAACTTCCTTTATGTGTGGTGAACAAGGCGACAGTTTTGAGCTCTAGCACGGAAGGTTCTTCGAACAAAGAATCATCCGGGCATGTACCTGAGACACAAGATCCCGCTGTTGCGGCTGCAGGTATGGATCTTAATCAGGGTATGAGTGTTTTGAACACATAGATAGCAGCTGCTGCAGCACAACCAGTAGCAGGGGTGAATGGGGTTGTTGTTGGAGATATTCTTGGGACAGAGGATGACAGGGTTTCTGAATCGTCGGAGGGTGGCACTGAGCTGGAAACTAATACTACAGGGGAGACGGAAGAGTCCAAAGATTCTTTTTTCAAGGAGGTTTCCAGTGGGCAGAAGTCAAGGCGTAGGAGGAACAGGGGTAGTAAGTCGGTGCAGTTGGGTTCACCTCCGCAGACCCGAAGCAAGACTGTTGGGGTAACCTCTATCTCTAATAGTTTTTAATATCGTTCATCATATGGAATGCTAGAGGCGTCGGTAATGTTAAGACTATGGATACGTTGAAATTATTAGTGCAGCAGCATAAACCTTGGTGTTTAGCAATTCTGGAACCTAAAATCTATGTATTAGGCTCCCGAATATCGCTAAACAACTTGGTTTTCCTCATTTCATGCATGGAGATCCTGTTAATAAACATATTTTGGTGTTATGGAAAAATGGTATTGATATGGATGTTGCTCTAGTCTCTAAGCAACATATCTCTGTTCGAGTTACGCTTTTCGGTGAACAGTATGGGGTATTTTCTTTTGTTTATGACAGTTGTGATCGGTTGGAGAGAAAATCTTTATGGGGAGAGCTCGTTAATTTATCTTCGCAGTCTGATGATCCGTGGTTGATTGGTGGTGATTTCAAAATCATTGCAGCGCCGGCGGAGAAACTGGGAGGTAATGGGTGGGATTTTCCTAGTATTGATGACTTCTGCAATTTCATGGTACTGCCAGTGTTTCGGATGCGGGTTATGAAGGGAGTATCTATACCTGGTGTAATGGGCATCCTGGGACTCGTCGGATTTGGGAGAGATTAGATAGGGTGTTGGTGAACGGGTCTTTCGCTGCTAAACACGGCAGTATCACTGTTTTTCATTTACCGCGGGATGTATCTAATCACTCTCCGCTGCAGATTAAGATCACTGCTATCGCCAAACCGAAGTGCCCCTTTAAGTTTTATAAAATGTGGTTGGAGCATCCAAGATTTGATGACTTTGTACGGGAGGTGTGGAGTAGAGGTTGCTGGGGAACACCGTTGTTCAGACTGCACCGGAAGCTTCATGTGTTGCGCGGAGAACTCAGAAAGTGGAATTAGGAGGTTTTCGGTAATATTTACCATAAGATCGATCAGTTGCAGGATGATCTTACCCGTTTGTGTTGGTAGTGGTGCCCTAGGCACGTTTAATAAACGTTGTAATTGTTATCATTTATTTCATATCAATAAAGAGATGTTTTGATTATTATTGTTGTTCATGTTTAGTTATAATTATCTCCGTCCCTAGTACTTGTTAAGCACTAGTATAAATGCTAAATGATCATGGGATGATCATGTTAGATTTATGGGTACTTGTTTGGAACAAGGTACTGGACATGACCCGCTGTATGAAATTTATGTCATGGTCTATGTCGTACATATATCTCATATTAGTTATGTCATCTGAATCCTTATACATGAAGTTATTATAGTCTTCCACTTGATGAACGTTATGTTTGACATATTCAAACGCTACCTTTAAACGGGTAGTTATAAAGGGTATGATTGGCATAATCGGATTCATGTAGGGAAGAGTAATAAGCTAAATGGATTTGTCCCTCTTCGAAGAGATATCAAGCTTAGGCCTCTCGTAGGAATGATGTTGATGAAAATGTTTGGCCGGACTCAAATGAATTGATTAGATCAATATCATTTGTATTATCAACATATTCGGAATCGAGAAATTATTGAACAAAACAAGTTGACTTGTTGACCATGACTTGTGTTCAATAACACGTGGACAAAGGGATTGTGACATGTTCTAAAGGAATGCGAACTTGTATCTAGTTATACTATTTGGGTAGGTATGACGGTTTGCTAGAACCTAATCATATATTATGGTTTCATGTTTGAACCCATTGCCAACTTAGTGTAATCCTAGAGGGTCACACACAATAGAACGAATCTTAAATAAGGATTATATTGGAATTTGGAAATCTGGGAAATCTGGGGAAAGTGTGCGACCGCACAAAAGGGCTTGGGCGGCCGCACAGTTTGGCTCAGAAAAGTACCAGAAACCTTCCAGATAGATGTGCGGCCGCACAGGCGTTTTAGGCGGCCGCACACCATATCGGGACTGGTTTCCTAATTTGATTTGGAAAAGAATTTTGGACGGGTTTAGATACAAGTTTCCTATTTGGAATAGGTCTAACTTGTATATAAACAGCCAAAATTCGGCCAGAATCATATCATAGCTTTTGTGCCAGTCTCCAAAGAGTTTGAGAGAGTTTTATTTTGTTCTAAGACATCCTAGATTGAGGAACAAAATAATACACAAACAAAATTCCATATAGTTCATATTGATTGTGAAAACGTGTTTCACAATTTTGGTCTAGCAACCAAGATCAAGTGTTCTTGATATTCGTTCGTGGTGTGGATACTGCTAGAGGGTGAAGCTTATCATCTTTGAAGTTCGTGTTCTTACTTTTGTGATTAAAGCTTCAAGTTCTCCACCAAGATCAAAGACCAAATTCAAAGTCATCAAGGGTTAGTTTTCTAGTATTCATATTGTTGTATTTGATTTAATCATATGAATGGATCTATGGGCTTTGGGTTTCATAAAATTTTGAATGCTATTTTCCGCTGCGCATGTTACTACGAAACCCAACAGTTTGGACTTCTCGCTGCAGCAAAATTGGGATGATTTAGTTGCTGCAGAACAGAGGCAGAAAAATGAGGAACTGGTTCAGGTTCGAAGATGGGAGGTGGACATGAAATAGCAGCAGTCACGGCAATTATGGGTTCAAGACGGAGACAGAAATTCGGCCTTTTTCATGCTTCCATCAGAGAGCGGAGAAGGCAGAATTCCTTGAAGCTGCAGCTGCCGGATGGTTCTTGGTGTGATAATGAGAACTTATTGGGAGAGCTTGGAGCTGCACATTTCGAGGATATTTTTTCTTCTGGCCCTCATGAGGTTGTTGACAGGTTATTTCAGGGTATTGTGGCAGGAGTAACAGCTGTAGATAATACGATGCTTACTGTAGTTCCTAATGAGACAGAGGTTTGGGAGTCTATTAAATATCTGAATGCAGACAGTGCTCCGGGATCGGACGGTTTTACTGGTCAATTCTTTAGGGGATGTTGGTCAATTATTAAAACTGATGTTGTTGCTGCGGTTCAGTCGTTCTATAGAGGTGAGGAACTTCCCAAAGGTTTGTCGTCTAATGTGTTGGTGCTCTTACCCAAGGTTGATAAGCCGACTGGGTTTAAGGATTTGAGGCCTATTGGCCTGTCCACCTTTATGAACAAGGTGATCTCTAAAATTTTAACTTTACGACTGGCTAGTGTGTTGCCTAAGTTAATTTCTCCGGAACAAACGGGTTTCATTAGGGGTCGTGGTATTCAGGAAAATATTGCCTTGGCTCATGATATGGTGCATTGGATCGATCAGAAGGTTATGGGTGGGAATGTTCTCTTCAAGCTGGATATGTCTAAGGCGTATGATCGACTAGAGTGGGATTTCTTATTTAGAG
Organism: Campanula takesimana; assembly: GCA_026119855.1. Taxonomy (NCBI): domain Eukaryota; kingdom Viridiplantae; phylum Streptophyta; class Magnoliopsida; order Asterales; family Campanulaceae; genus Campanula; species Campanula takesimana. Next base: position 870,169 of record JAOWBW010000354.1, on the reverse strand, counting down.
CTTTGGAGACGTTTGGGGTTGATGCCAACTGCTGTAGCCTGATTTCGAGGTTAGTGCGGGGTAATTGGTATTCTGTTCGTATGGGGGGTGTTTCTCATGGTTATTTTCCCTCAACTCGTGGGGTGAAATAGGGAGATCCGCTCTCTCCATTGTTATTCATTATTGCTCAGGAAATACTGTCCCGGGCACTGTACAGAGCTGTTCAGGAGGAGGTGTTTAGGCCGTTTGAACATGGTAGGGGGAATTTTCCATTGACCCATTTGCTTTATGCGGATGACATGCTTTTGTTTTGTAATGGGCGTCAGAGATCCATTGAGGGTCTTCGTGAGGTTCTGAGTATGTATGAGAGGTCTTCGGGTCAATTGATTAATTTGGAGAAGATCGGTTTTTATGTGGGTGCTAAAAGGCGACAGTTCGAGATAGAAAATATTCGAAGATGGTCGGGTTGCACGCACCAGCAGTTTCCGCTCAAATATCTGGGGATCCCGTTGTTCAAAGGTAGAGTCAAGAGGGTACACTTTGCGGAGCTAGAAGCAAATTTGATGAAAAGGGTAGATGGTTGGATAACACAGCTTCTGTCATTTGGTGGGAAGGTAACTCTCATCAAATCTATGCTTTCTAGCATTCCTATTTATTCTTTGGGTGTGCTCAAGGTTCCTAAGGTTGTAACTCGTAAGTTGGAAAGCATTATGTCCAACTTCTTATGGAGCAGTGGAGGTGAAAAGCGGGCTCATTGGGTTTCTTGGGATGTGGTTTGTAGACCTATCCAAAAAGGTGGTTTGGGAATTCGGAAGGTGGAGGATATGAATCAGGCTATGTTAGCCAAGTTGGCGTGGGTGGCCACCAGAGGCAATTCCCTATGGTCACAATGGGTCCGTGTCAAGTATAAATGTCAACCTGCAGCCTCTAGTTCACATGTGTGGCAAGCTGCATCGTCATATTTACATCAGTTGGATGATTGCATTCGTTGGGTTGTTGGCAGAGGAGATATCAGATTTTGGACTGATAATTGGTGTGGGGTTCGGCTTGGGGGCCCGCTTCCTGAAGATCAACTTTTGACAATGAGAGATGGTATTCAGGTTTTGGAGGACATGCTTCAGTTATCCCGCATGATCTACATGCCAATGTTCGTAGGGTGCATATTGATGAGCATAGTGAGGATCGTCCGATCTTCACTCTTTCAAAAACGGGAACTTTTGAGACAGCTGCATGGTGGGATTATATTCGGGTCCGCAGCCCTTTGGTGGAATGGGGTGCTAAGGTTTGGCATCCCAACATCCCTACAAAGGTCAGTGGTTTCTGGTGGAGGGCTATGCACAATGGTCTTCCGGTGGATGCAAAACTGGAGTCTCGGGGCTTCAATATTCCATCTCGATGTGTGTGTTGTCCTGGAGGTGGTCATAGGGAGACTCTTAATCATTTACTTCTACAGTCAGCGATTGCGCAGTCTGTTTGGAGGCATTGGGTTAGTCTTTTCCCTTTGACTCATAATTATATTGATTTGCATCATTTGTGGACTGTTTAGGCCTCAAAGTGGCAGAGCATAAGTTTAGGCGGCAAAGGCTGTTGAGATGGGAGCCTTCGCGTTCTCATGTTTTTACTTTGAATACGGATGGTTCCACGATAAACGGCCAGTGCACGGGTGGTGGTATTATAAGGGATGGTATGGGGGCTTTTGTTTGTGCCTTTTCACACTACTACGGAGATGGAACCAACATGAAGGCGGGGATCTTTGCTTTACGTGATGGCCTGCGCTTATGTCATTCTTGGGGTTTACTTTCTGTTCAGGTAAACTCAGATTCCTTAGTAGCTGTGAATATTTTAAAAGGGCGAAATAAGTGTCCGTGGCAATACACATATGCATTGCGGGAATGTGAAAGTTTGATTGGAGGGTATGAGTTACACCATGTTCTTCGTCAAGCAAATAGGGTTGCGGATAGATTGGCTTTTGAAGCTCATATTCATAAAACGGTTTGGATATATGGATCGTCAAGGGAGCTTCCTCGGAGTGTCTTGGACGCGTTACGTTTTGATGAAAGTGGATACTATGTTGAGCGTCGATAATTATTTGATGTTGTTGGTATTTGCTGCAGCTTGGTTATGGTGTTTGGTTCTTTGGAATAGTTTCTTGAGTGCAAGGAAGGCATACGGACTCGTTTCGGTTGCAAAAGAGGCACACGGGCCCGTGTGGGGAGGCATACGGACTCATTTCGTTTGCAGGGAAGGCAGACGGGCCCTTGTGGGGGTCACACGTGCCCGTGTGGGATGCGCCCTTTCACACGTACTGATGGTGCGTGTTCCATGGCCACACGGGCACGTATGGAGAGCACACGGATTCCCGACACAGACTATGTGGTATCACACGGACTGATCATCAGCGCATGGAACGTCCGCTATCTTTCTTTCTGGAGCGGGTTGCCTTGGCATGGGTCACCTCTGGGTTGGATTCAGTTGGGCTATTTGGTGGATTGGGCCTCATTGGTTATCAACATCAACTTATTCAGGCTTTGGACTTGGACATTTGATGGATCATTGGGCTCCTTTGAATTTATTAGGATTGTTCTTTGGTTTAATTTTTTCAGGCTTTTATTTTTTAGATGGTTTTACCTTTTGAGGAGTTGGTTTATTTTTTGGATTTCGAGGTCCGGCTCTATATCCGGCAATGAGTCGGGTGGTTGTCCCCCTCTTGTACTTATATTTTATAATTAATAAAATCTCCCCAGGTGCCGCCCTGGTTTCTTAAAAAAAAAAAAATAGAATCGGCTTACATGTGAGGGGGCGTGATGAAGCCTCCTATATCCCACATCAACTTGGAGAGAAAATTGATGAACTATATAGATTGGCTAACCCCACCCCTTAACAAGGCCTTTTAAGGGGATGGGGACCCAATTCTAATAGTGGACAATATGTCAATGATTGCACGTCTTAATCGAAATCCTCAACGTTGGAATGAGCCCCCAACTGTTGTGGAGCGCCATCTTTTAACTGTTATTAATGAAATTTGTGTTGTTTATTAAAGAAAACTTGATAAATAATGTTTAATAAATTTTAATCATTCTAATGAGACTATCATTAGTATTATAGTACAAGAGAAAGTGTGTAGTTACGACCTGTATTTTGGAATCTTTTTCTCTAGCGACAATCTCAAACATAAAGTAGCGTTTGATAACCCCCCTTTTGAATTTCACTTGATACGTACACTCGGTGCAAAGAGGACCTCCCTTGTTAGTCCTCTATATTTATATTAATGGTACAAAATAATTATTGTTTAATTCTTGTCTAAATCTGATCTAAGTTGCAAGATGCTAGCTATATACTCCCTCCGTTTCATGTGAATTGAGACTTATTTCTTTTTTCGTCCGTTCCACATCAATTGATACTGTAAAAAATGACAAAGAATCTTTACTATTTCTCTTACTCATTCTCTCTCCTACTTTACTTTCACACTCACACACACCAATCAACTTACTATTCCTCCCACTCATTCTCTCTCCTATTTAATTTTCACACTCACAAACATCTCCTCCCCCTATTTCTCTCTCTTACTTTTCCTTGGTTTGTGTTCCAAAAATTTTGGTCTCAATCCACATGAAACGGAGAGAGTATGCAAGTAAAACATTTTTTCTCTTCAGAACATTTTAGATTATCTAATTCCTTAAAAGTTACCAAACATTAACGTACCAGTCATAACAAGCTAGTTGAATAAATAGTTTCCAAATAAAAACCATTTAGGAATATCTTGCTCTTCAAAATATGGAAAATATTTTGAGTAAACTATCATTTTGACCCGCGTACTATTTCAGATTATCATTTTTTACCTCAGTACCATCAAAACAACAAAAGTAATCGGCATACTATAGATAAATAATCAAAACCAAAATCGATAATGAGTGTCAATAAATGTTAACAAATATTAGTAACTTAACGAATGGTGTTACCAAAATTTTCTTATTGCCCCATTACCAAACAGACTCCTAACTCACTTATTATGTTCTAAAATGACCTACTGGTAGGAATCAAGCCCCCGTAACCCACCCAAACCCCAACCCAAACCACCCCTTTCAAAACCTTCTAGAATGGTTCTCCTCTTGGATAGCCAGACCCATTCCGCCCCTAGAATTATCTCATTTTTTGGCTCAATCGTAACAATATAGTCTTCAATAATGCTTATCCAACCATACACGACACCATTCCGATTGCCCTCCAACATCTTCAAAAAATAAAAACAAGCCAAACAACAAAACAAACCACCAGACATGCCCCTCCCCCTCACCTACCAAATAATTCTCCCAACCCTTATTCTGAATTCTATCTAAGTCTTGATTCGTTGAATGGAAAGACTCTCAAGGAATACCTCAACAAATGCAATCAAAGTAATGTCACAATTCTCATTTCGGATGGTTCATGGAAGAAAAATACGAGATGGGCCAGACTGGGCTGGGAACTCTGGGACCCAGGAACAGGAAGAATTGCTACTGGCAGCATTTCCTGCAAAGCACACTCCAGCACCCAAGCAGAAATCCTAGCAATATGGAAAGGACTAGAATGGGCAGTACCTCACGACTACCACAACATTCTTATCGTGACGGATTCCACACAATCTAGGGACAATTTCAAGACTCAAAATGCAAAGACTTCTCTTTAGAGTCTCACAAGTACAGATTTAGGCTTAGACAGCGTTTTTTAGGCCTTAGATAGCGCATAAAAGCGCTATACAAGCGACCGCTATGTAAGCTTGCATAGCGCTTCATATGCGCTATCTTAGAGAGTGATCTACAATAGCGTATACTAGCTTAGCGCATCCAGAAGCGCTGTCGTACAGTGTTTTTTTAATTGTCAGAAACCAACTTGCATAGCGCGTAATATGCGCTATTGAAGTTCCAAATTTTAAAAAAACAATCCAACTTACATAGCGCATGTGAAACACTATCGAAGGAAGATCACTTTTTTTAGTGTAATACTTGGATAGCGCATAAAAAGCGCTATGCAAGTATATGTCATTTTTTAAAAACTGCACATATTGTATATTATATAATTTAGTACCAAAAAAATGGAATAAAAAAAATTAATACGAACTAGCCAACATTTCATTCAACAATAACCATCAACCTTTGATTGCATACACCAATAATAATATTTACAATCATCCACAATAGTTAGAACTAACAAGATTTGAAGATTGTTGTTCTCGATCATACAATAGCTAGAACTAAAATACTTAAATTTGTAATACCTATTTTCTACTTCGGTGCCAGCTTCGCCTTAATAAATCGGTTATACAAGTATCCTGCCCAATTATACTGAAAAATCTGCATTTTGCTCCAAGGATAACTCTTAATTCGACTTGTATGGACAAACTGTACAAAAAAAAAAAAAAAAAAAAAAAAAAGACATGTATTAGAAACTACAAAGAATACAAGACATGTACTCCCTATGTATCAAACAACAGTATTCAATCTCCTCTGCTACCTACAACACGACATGAATAAAGGGCATAACTTGCAGATTTTCGTATGAAACAACAGTATACAACAGTATGCAATCAAAATCAAAAACTTCATCCTCCTACATGTATCAAACAACAGTATACAAGAACCTCCAAATTCATGAACTTGCAGATTTTCGTATGAAACTGCCACCTTCCAGAAAATAGGGCATAGCTTGCTCTAGAAAGTTCCAAATACCTCCCCATTTAGACCATTAGAAACTAGACTCATAGGGCTTCAAAAATATGTGTCCCAACCAGACCAATTATATCCGAGTAAAAACAGTTTAATGTTCAAACCCGTCCCAAATTCTGGACTTGCAGATTTTCGTATGAAACTGCCACATTCCAGAAAAAAAGGCATAACTTGCTCTAGAAAATTCCAAATACCTCCCCGTTTGGACCATTAGAAACTAGACTAATAGGGATTCAAATATATGTGTCCCAACCAGCCCAATTATATCCGAGTAAAAACAGTTTATTGTTCAAACCCGTCCCGAATTCTGGACTTGCAGATTTTCGTATGAAACTGCCACCTTCCAGAAAAAAGGGCATAACTTGCTCTAGAAAATTCCAAATACCTCCCCGTTTGGACCATTAGAAACTAGACTCATAGGGATTCAAATATCTGTATCCCAACCAGCCCAATTATATCCGAGTAAAAACAGTTTATTGTTCAAACCCGTCCCAAATTCTGGACTATTCTGAAGAGACATCAATTTCCTTTGGGCCTTCTCTTTTGGACATAAAAGATGTTTTCTTTCTATAACAAGAAGTGAAAGATGAATATGAGCGATTTACTTACATAGTTAGGGATACTTGTTTCACCAACGAGCAATATACTCTGAATGTAGCATCCAACATAGTGGCCACAATGAATTCCATCATGTTGACGTTGCTTCGGGAACTATTAATAACAATTGATGTTTGTATTAAAAAAAATCTAAAATATGAATTCATTTCTACTCTATCGACAAGTTGTAAAGTAAATTACCTGAATGGTAATCCATTTGAAGTTGTTGAAGGCCTTCTTGGTATTATTCCCACCACGAAGGATCCGAAAAGCTCTCATACCACTATAAAAAGATGAAATAAACATGTCAAAAATATTTAAATGCATAATTTTAGTTTTCATTAACAAATAACTGGTGGAGACTGGAGAGGGAGACTGAGAGAGAGATGCCCCTCAAGAATCCACCTTCAACACCCCAAGAAGAATGGACACCCTTTTGTAGCATCTGAATGCTCTCAATCAACTTGTACTCATTGATATAACCTCAAAACTCATACTCCGTCCGTCTCAAAATGAATGTCAAAAAAATTTGAAAAATGCATTTGCTCAAGAGGAACTTGAAAAAAAAATAAAAAATTGAACATTCAACATTCAACTTGAGACGGAGGAAGTAGTATTTGACAAAATTTATTGGGTGTCCCTAAAGTATTACCGAAGCATAATACAATACACTAGGTTGCCCTGTAATCTGTAATGGCAGAAAATAACTAATGTAAGTGAGTTAAAAAACAAAAAATAAAAAATAAAATAAAACAATGCAATCATAAAACTTAAAAAAAAAAATATTGAAACCAACCATCTCATTCATTGATAGGATATGCCACCAATTACTTCATTGTCTTTTCACAATTACTGTCTTGCACAGAGCCATGCCAATCACACGCAAATATTACATGGTATAGAACAACAAATAGATATTCTTTATCTCCCACAAAGAGTTCCAATATAAGATTATAAAGCAACAAACAATAAAAGCTCTCACCATCATAACTTTAAGAGTTCTAAGGTAAGATGAAATCTGATGCATGGTCTAGCTAAAGAGAAGGCCACCATCATAGTTTTCTTCACTCCCTGATGTAGCATCAGCGAATATTGCAGGGTATTGGTTAACAACGTCAAACAGATGCATCCTACGACAATCAACCATCCCTTGAAAACATTCATAAGCATTCCTCTGGTCTAGATCATCACAAATTCCCGGGTGCCGTGCCTATTGACATCTTAAAAACTGGTCCAAAAACATCAGCCAATTAAGTGAAAGAGGAAAAACAAATTAACCGGATCATAAACATGAGCAACTAACTGTCTTTAGAAATCAGCAACTTTGGTTCATAATTTTTATTTAGCAGGTTAGAGAGCTACGTGGTGGCGCGTTTCATATTCACTACGTACTCCTATCCGACAAAGATATCCTATGGTGCGGAAACATTATGTCAACTGCATATGCAAAAACAGAGGCATGAGGAAGTTTTAAATATAAGAACCCATATTTACAAGTTTTAAGCTAAGCATGCATGGTCCCATAAAAAAACTAACATGGATATTTGATCATAGACAACTTTGTCACACATCATTAGACCACCAACCTTTCCATTTAGTGGGTCAGATGGGTTAGGTTACAAGAGAAGCTGAGGAAGAAAAACTTCAAACACATTCACCAGATCTAATATAGAGAAAAGAGAGTAGTTAATACCCCAATTTCAACAACATTATTCTAACAAATCTCCGTATATTATGAGATATTTCTTAAAATCATATTAAGAAGAACTGTATACCAAACATGGGACTCCAAGTCTGATTGATAACATCTAACTACTAAGCACACCGATCATGACCTGCAATTATGAGATATTTTTTAAAATCATATTAACAAAGACAACAATAGTACAAAATGGATCAATAAAAAGTTGGACAAAAGGCATAAGGCATATTTATGTCCACATACCATATGACACGACTGCTAGAGTAACATAAATATGCACACCAACTATTCAAAAGGGAATAATCAGTGTCACACAGGAGGAGTTTCTTCTTACTACCGATATTAATCATTTAAGAACTAATACACATTAAAATAAAGAAATAAAGCCTTGAGAAAAACGGTTGAACCTAAAATATAGCTTTTACCCATGAGTAGTAAGAAAACAAAATCTCAATTCAAGAAAGAAATCAAAAATCTCAACGATCCTTTATACTCACATGTTGTGATCTGCCACCATGAATAATAGTAGCCTGAAATCCATTGGTGTATAACCAATGTTCTAGAGAATTAGACCCCTTCACTGTCTCAACAAATACCAAAGTCAGAGCTTGCTGCAAAAATAATGAAGTATGACAATTATCCTTTTTTTTTTATATAGATAAATAAGTAACATGTTGTGTAAAAAAAGACATTTGAGTACTTTGTGGTGCATTGCACCATTACTCATGTTGATACGCAACAAACACCGAAATGAAAAGAGCACTTTTGGTAAGAAATAGGATTTGAATTCACCCCTCTTCAGTTTCTTCATAGCAGTTTCAAGTTTCAGGGTCTAGTCTTCTGTTTGATTTCATTAGGAGTTCTTCTTAAAAATAAGAGTTGATTTTTTCCAGAACCAAAAAATTAAAGAAAATTTAAAAAGTTATATTAACTCTCAGTAAAAAATATAAAAACAATTCTTTTAGAGTTACTCTCAAGTTTTGAAAAACTTATAAACAATCAGAGGGAATAACTTTTAAAAGAAAGAAAAATAGCAACCAAATATACCAAATATGAGTAATAAACAATTTTCAAACTAAGTTCTGACTAATTTCAGAAAAAAAGTCCCCGAAAAAAAACAAAACCCATATCTATTGTGAACATCTTAGACTCACTTGAATAAACTCAATCAAATTTAAATAAAATCAGAGATCGTAAAACACATAAACTCAAAACAAATTTATACCTAAGTGAGAGAAAGCAGCTAGAAGGAGACACCATTGAAGGGAGGGAGATGCCAGGGACTGGTGTCAGTAGTGTTCACTGGAGTAGAAGAATGGGTGGAGAACTGCCCGATTAGAAATAAATATGCATAAATAGGGATGAGGAATGGAAGAAGGAGATTGAAGAAAGTGTAAAACTGACCGTGGAGAGCGACGACGGCGTTCAATGAGGGACTGCTGGTGAAGACCTCAGTATAGAGCTCAACATACATCGCTAAGTACATCCAAGAACCCTAAACAGGCATTTAACTAACAATAATCAAGAATCCCAAACAGTCCTAAGTCAAACATCAATCAAGAAACAACATCTCAAGTGAATTTAACCTAATTAAACAATAATCAAGAAACAACTTGAATTTAACCAACATTTTTGTTAAATAGTGAAATTAAAAAATACCTCACTCATAGAAGAGAGAAGAGCGGCAGTACCATGGCAGAATAGAGAGGACCGAAAGCAACCATGGCAGAAGAGAGGGCGAAGCGATGACGGCATTTGTAGCCGAGGGCGAGCATGTGTTTGGCGAAAGTGATGTCGGAGGGGAGTAGAGAGAGATCCAGAGGACTGAAGAAGCGGTTTAAGAAGAGGAGAGAGAACGTGAAATCAAGAAGAACGCCATAAATCACACACTTTCCAACTGCCTACGCCAGAATTACCTTTTTCTAAAGAACAGAACCTATGCTACCTTAAACATCTTCTACAGTGAATGAAATCAAAGAACAAAAACTATAATTAAAGTGCAAGATAAAATAAAAGGCAAACATAATCAATAATTACAAAATTAAATTTAGAAAAATCATAAGAGGGAGCTTTATGACATACCTGGAGAATGAAATCGAAAAGCTCATGGCGTTTGGAGGCCGGAAATAGAGGGCTAGGGTTTGGAGGAACCGGTGTCATTTGCTGCTGCTGCTGCGATTTTAGGCGAACTTTGGTGGTGGCGCTGGCGGTTGCGATGGCTGGGGAGGGAAGGGAGATCGTCAATTGTGGCCAGTACGTCGATGATTTTGTTTGGGCAACGTGGGAATACTGAATGGCGGGGGAAAGTGATTTAGGGGTTTAATTTATCAGGCCTTTGATAGCGTTTATTTGGTCAAAGAAAAGAAAAAAAAAGACGGACCTGAGGGGGGGAAAAAAAAAAAGCTTATAAAACGCTTACTAACTTAGCGGTTCTTTATGCGCTATCTAAGATTGTTCCTAACTTAGCGTTTATTATGTATGTGCTATTATAGCTTTTTTTTTTTTTTTTTTTTTTTTTTGCACTCGACTTCATCGGTTAAGGGTGATGCGCTATCCTAGGGTACCTCTTAGATAGCGTTTTCTAAAAGCGCTATCTAAGTGGTGTTTCCTAAGCCTAAATCTGTACTAGTGTCTATCACTTCGGATATTCGATTTCTCTTATGTGTCAATGTAATAGGGCTCATGTTAGTAAAGTTGATAGAAATGTAATTCAATAAGCGCATAATAATGCGATTTTTGCTATAAAAAAATGTAAATGCACTTTATAGGCCCTGAGCCTACTTTTCTAATAAGATAAATAGTTAACTCGTTAAAAATAAAGGTAGGAAGGTATTTAACCCTCAGTAGGTTGAGTATATGTGTATTTAACTCATGCTAGTGCCAAGAAGAATGTTTTTTTTTTTTTCCGATAGGTCGTTAGTACTCAGTTAAGCGAGTTAAAAGTCTGTTTAATTACGGGTAAATTTGAAAGTAAAATATATTAAAAATATTAACTTGTTAACTTTCATCGCTACTGGTTAACGATTTTGGCAACTTTTGTTAATTTATTAAATAATATGCTGCTTACTTTTGTTTTTTCAATGGTACAAAGGTAAAATAATAATTTGAATAATACGCATGTTAATTTGGTAGTTTCCTCAAAATATTTTAAGATGCTTTGAGTGTCACGTGTAGAAATAACTTTATCATAATGGATTAAAATTTTACAATAAACATTATTTAGCTGCCATATAAATTTCACTATTCTTAGTCTATATAAAGCCACTTTGAATGCACAAGTAAGACGATCAATTCATGCAAAAAGTCATGAGTTACACCATGAAAACCCTAGTTTCCTTGCTACTTGTATCATGTTATCTAGCTCTCACAACAATGGCCCGTCATCTCACGGCGGAGGAAGAGGTTCATGTCCTCAATCACCTCCAAACAAAACCCGACGCTTTAAAGGTTCATTGTTGGTCGGGAGACGACGATTTGGGGGTCCGTCCTCTCCTTAAAGGTCAAGATTATCATTGGGAGTTCCATGACAATGTTTTCACACAATCTGTATTCAACTGTAGCTTCTTATGGGGTTCGAATCATAATGCTTTTGTTGTTTATAATACTACTTGGCATAAAATATGCGCAACTCGTGCTCGATCTTGTCACCAGACTTTTTGGTCTGTGAGAGATGATGGCTTCTATTATTCTATTATGAATGATCCTAATCCCCGTACATATGAAAAAAAGAATGTTTGGTTTTAATAGGAGTTCAATGATTTCCAAATGATTTGATGTTTCACAAGTTAAAAATACTGATAATAACAGAAACAATAACATTTTTTTTTAGCATGCTATTTCTTATATTTTTTGGATTACTACCAGCTTCTTCTTTGCTCATATCTTCGTAATTTATCAAATGGTTCTCTTTTACACACAATATAAAAGGGAATTAACTATATTCTATTCCCTTTGTAAGCATTATTTTTAATTGTTGAATATGTTCAAGTAAATGTCCCACTTTTAGTAAAATCACTTAAGTTACAAACTATCACATACTAACTCATACTTGCAACGTCTCATTTGATTGTCAATTCAATAGCCATATAATAATCTATATGGGGAATATTTTCGATTAAAAATAAAATATCCAATGAGCAGACATAACCCTTATGATTATAAGGGACTAAATAACTTAAATATAAGGAACTAACATGTTCTTAGAGTTTTTTTTTTTTTTTTTGTTTTGTTTTTTGAAGAACATGTTCTTAGAGTTAGTAACTGTAATTATTGCATCACGATAAAGTTATGGTATATGTAGCAAAATAAATATGGCATTTATTTTTTTAGTCAGTACTAAAATAAATGTGGCTTTTTAAGTAATAAAATATTCTTAGTGCAGTTTCGTCATTATACAAGCAAGGCACAATAAAACAAACAAGTAAAATACATGCATTCGTTAAAAATATTAACAAGTTTGATGTTGTGATATTAATCATGAGTCGGAGGGAGTATTTTGTATGACAACCGAGAGTTTAATTTTAATACCTTACATATTTGGACGAGAATCCTTTGGTATAATGCATCTTGATATTTAACTTTTATTTTATTATTAAAAAAAGCTATTAATGGTGATATGTTCATGAACAATATCAGAATATCAAATTTCTTACCAAAAGTGAATATTTTTGTGTTTTTTTCCCTAGTTGCTGCAAATGCAATCATAATCTATATAAATCCCAAACAATAACCACTTGGAATCCAAAGTAACAAAAGTTCATTTTAAGTATAAAAAACATGAGCTACAACATGAAAGACCTAGTTTTCATCTTGCTATTTGTATCATGTCATCTAACTTTCACAGCAAAGGCTTTCCATTTAACGCCCGAGGAAGAAGTTCATGTCGTCAATGACCTCCAAAAGGAGTTAGACGCTCTGACAGCTCGTTTAGGATTGGAGGGAATAGGGGAAGGAGAAGCAGAAGAAAACAGATTAAGGCGTTGTTGAGGTTTATGAATACCATGCATGCTACGGATGGTGATGGTTCGAGTGGGAGGAAGATGGACCGAAGCAGGAGATGGACCACTGTAATTAGGGGAACCGGACCCAGACGGGCTGCTCCTGGGGGTAGACAGGGGCTGGCCCACACAAGAACGGGGCCCAGTGGAGTTGCTGGAAGGTGATAGAGGTGGGCCGGCTGGAGAAGAAGGCCCGGATACTGGGCCGTAGGCCGTAGATGGGCCAGAGTGATCCTGGTCCAGTGGGGAGCCAGGCGGAGAGGTGGGCTGAGGGGGCATCCCATGTTCGTGGGCCTGGGGACTGGACCAATGATGAAATAGTGGATGGACTGGATGGTCCAGGAAGGAGTAATCAGAAGGGGAGACAGTGTGAGGAGATAATGTGGACTTTGCGAACGGGAATGTGTGCTCGTCGAACACAACATGACGAGAGATAATGATTTTTTGTGTTGATAAATCATAACATTTATAACCTCTATGGTTTGATGGGTAACCTAAGAAAACATAGGGATTGGATCGATTATGAAGTTTGTGTATAGTGGAAGAGGGGAGGAGGGGAAAACACAAACATCCAAACACTCGTAAGTGAGTATAAGAGGGATCACGCCGATAAAGGAGTTGGGTAGGAGAAGAAAAACCAAGACCTTTTTGTGGGGTGATGTTAAGAAGATAAGTAGCCATTTCTAATGCATGATGCCAAAAAGAGTGTGGCATAGATGCATGGGTAAGGAGGGTGCGAATGAGGTTATTTATAGTCCGAATCTTTCTCTCGGCCTTTCCATTTTGGGAAGATGTATAGGGACATGACAAACGGAAACTCATACCATTTTGACGAAAGAAAGACTTAAATTGATCATTATCAAACTCTTTCCCATTATCACATTGAAAACATTTCACCATTCGTTCGAACTGAGTGGAGACAAGTTTACTAAAGGAAAGAAAAAGTGTGGGTACTTGTGATATCTGGCCAATGGGAAAAGTCCACAAAAAATTGGTGAAGTCATCAAGAAGAAGCAGATAATATTCTCAAAACAGGAGACGTCCACAAGTCACTATGCACAATATCAAAAGGTAAAACAGTGCAAGATTGAGACGGATAAAAAGGTAACTTAATGTGTTTACCAAGAACACACGAACGACAAATACCATCCAAATTTGATGTCTTACAAGGAATTAAATTTTGACTGCAAAACGAGCGAAAAACAGGTGCTCCAGGATGACCTAAACGATTATGCCATAATGTAGGACTAAAAGCTAAAAAAGTGGACGGAGAGGTGGTTGAGTGACTGGAGGTGTTGGTGATGGGGTAGAGGTCGCCGGTGCTATCACATCTCATGATGGGTACCCCCGTCCGAATATCCTTCACAGAAAAATTATTATCGGTCGTGAACCGACGAACAGAAACAAGGTTTTTAATTAACTTAGGAGCATGAAGAACATTGGAAAGTTTAAGAGGTGGATACGGAGGGGAGAGAGTCTGTTGACCAAACCCAATTATTGGAATAGTAGTACCATCTCCCACAGTGATGTATTTATTATGAGTGCTCAAATTAAAATAAGACGAGAGTTTACCTGACGTCCCCGTCATGTGAGAAGTAGCACCCGTGTCCATATAGGCATTTTCATCCGGAACATTTAATGTCATAGTGTGCATAGCGGCTTCAACGTCAGTGGGTGTATATGAGGAGGAATTTGGACCATGAACATTATAAGCTTGGGCTGGTCTTGGGCCCAACACACCTGGGGGTCCAGTCGAAGAACGGGTCCAACCCGTAGTAGGAAAAGGGCACGGTGGGGAAGCCCATTGTTGTGGCTGATTCCAGCCCTGATAGGGCTACCATGGGGTTTGGGTTTGTGGTTGCCATTGGCGGAAAGAGCTAGGCTGCTGCTGATTAGTTGTACCACGGCATCTCCCTCTGCCACTGTTGCCACGACCGCCATCACTTTGCCTACCTTGATTCTGAGTCCGCTGCCCATTCTGACCATGTCCCTGTCCAGAAAAGCGTCTGCCTCTACCACCACCTTGACCAGAACCACGAGTGCTACGATTACCACCGCCCTGCTGTTCCTTGTGTTCATCAAAACCACCATTGCTTGCCACAAGTGCAGAATTCGCCGCCGTCGCTGCCATCGTAGCTTGTTTTGCTTTCCGAGATTCCTCCATGACTAGCTTAGATCGGACCTCATAAAAGGTTGGAAGTGGGTTGCTCTGCTGTATTAGTGTAGCCACACTATCATAGCTAGAATTCAACCCGGCGATGACCTGAAGAACCAGCCGATTGTTAGAAACCGGAGCATCCACATTCGCCAATTGATCCGCAATTGTTTTCAACTCCTTGCAATACGCGGAAATATTAAGAAAATCATCTAACAGAACTTGAGAAAATTGATTTTCAAGTTGGACGGCACGGGAGTGTTTATTATCACGAAAAATCCCTTCAAGACGTTCCCAAGTCTTCTGAGCAGTAGACCCCGGCTCAAGGATCGTCTGCAATAAATATGGAGAAATAGTCCCGTATATCCACTGTAGGACAAGCGAATCTAGATGGGACCATAACTTCTTGTCATCGGACGACTCCTCTGCCGCCTTTCCTTTATCATCCTTCTCGGGTGGGATGAGATGGTCGATAACCTCAAAAACATTGCAATGGATCCGGAAAAGTTCCGCCCCTGCAACGTATTTCCCCGTCTCTGGCTCAAGGGAAACAGGGATATAGTTCTTAATACTCCCTCCGTCTCACCGAAAATTGCAAAACTTACCAAAATGGGCGTCCCATAGAAATTGCACATTCCATAAATGGAAAGTTTTTAATATTTTTTAATTAGTGGGTCCCACTTCTCATACTCACATCCACTAACCCACTAACTATTCTCTACCCCACTTTCTCTCTCCCACTCAACTATCAACACTCACAACACATCACCTTTTTCACTTTTCCCTTAATTCTTGTGCCATGATTTTTTTTTGCAATTTTCGGCGGGACGGAGGGAGTATTACCTACTGTAAACGCCGGGTGAAGCGGCTGTTGGGGGGCCATTGCCGTAGGTATAGAAGAAGAAGAAGAAAAGAAGGAATAGAGAGGATATCAGAAAAGAACTTTAGAGAGACGGGATCGTGATGGGCGGCTTAGAGAAAGCCTGATACCATCTTAGAAATACTTCGTTGCCTCTTCTATTCCATTAGGTCAAAATATATACAAGGGGTGAGTCCATAATTTTAGGATCTCATTCAAATCTTATAATAGGCTAGACTAATCTACCTACCTAACTTAGGAGATATACATATCAAATATATATTTACAAGATTACCTATCATATTTACATGTGCTATTAGAGACGATGATTTAGGGGAACGTCATCTGTATAAGGGTCAAGATTATAACTGGAGTTTTCATGACGAATTAATCGAGTTTACAGTCTTCAGATGTAGCTTCATATGGGGAGCGCATCATAACGCTACTTTTGTTGTTTATAATGGAGCATGGAATCAAGTATGTAAAGACGATGCAAGACCTTGTCGCCAAACTTATTGGTCCGTGAGGGGTTTCTATTATTCTCTTATGCAAAATCCTACTAATCCCCGTTTATATCAGAAAAAGTATAATTGGTATCTTCATAATTAGGAGTTGATGAAGGTTTTAGTGATTTGATGTTATACAGGGCAACGTTTATGAAATATAAATAATAGTTATGCTTCATATTTTTTTTCTTTTCTTTTTGCTTATATTAGTGTGGTGAGTTTATTGCAAAAGTGACATGCGTACTTTGTGCAATATATCAATTTGACTCGCGTACTTTGGAAACATCAAATGTGGGTTGCGTACTTATGATTTTAAAAATTTTGATACCACTTTTTTAACACCTGTTAAAAGCATAACATGATACTCCATATAGGGGGTAAAAGTCTAAGGAATAAAACTTAAATGAGTAAAATAGTAAATAATAGACAAGCCCTCCATCAACTCCAGCGCTAGCGAAGGAGGGGTTCACTTTCAGATTGCCGGTTGATTTTCAAAATCGTCAATGTCGTCTGAATGAATAATAGACATCCACCGCCGTCTCCATTGTCGTGTGTGGGATTAGTTTCCAAATTTCCGGTAGACATCCATTCCCAACGTCGTAATTCCTCACAGCCGCCCTCCTCTTCACCGACGGGTCCTTATCTTTATCTGCACTCATCTCCGACAGAGCCACCTTAGGCTCCCCATTAACAGGCCGTGCCCGACCCGCTTCAAGATCCATCAGAGCCGGGACAGTAACAGGAACAATGAAAGTCTCCCTAGGCTTGGGTTGCGGGACAATTTGACAAAAATCAGAACTAGCATTGGTCTCACCGGAGAATTTAGGACAGAAGCCAGTGCGTTTTACCCAGGAAGATGGAGGCATTGTAATGGATTCAAGAGCAGGAGGCCATGGACCAGACGAAGATGCTTGGAAGGGTCGGAACTAACAATTTTTAGGCTACTAAAGTGCTAATGCATCACTATTACAACTACTGAAACTAGATCTAGGGTTTTGAAAAAATGGGGAAAAGAAATGAAAGGGTCTATTGAGTTTGAAATGCTTGCCGGAGTTGGTAGCGGAATGAGACGGACCACCTATTCCACCGCCGCCTAAGTTGCACGTAGGTTAGAAGGGGGTAATTTAATACTTATGGGTTCTAAAATCAAGTTAGGTATTGTTTTAAGACTTCAAGTTTTATTCCTTACACTTTTACCCCCTACATGGAGTATCCTGTTATGTTTTTAACGGGTGTTAAAAAAGTGATATCAAAATTTTTAATATCATAAGTACGCAACCCACATTTGATGTTTCCAAAGTACGCGAGTCAAATTGATATATTGCACAAAGTACGCATATCACTTTTGCAATAAACTCTATTAGTGCTAGCTACTATTCGAATATTTGCAAAGAGATTGTCATTTGTAAATATATATGAGCCTTAAATTAAAAGCAAGTTAAGTGGATTGACTATATTATATCCCTTCGTCTCAAAAAGAAATAAGATAAGGAAATGCCTTTAACAAGTTTTCACTTTTAGTAATACTTTGACACAAGTTGCTTCCCGTCCTGTACTAAATATCACGTTTTTAAATAGAAAAACAATTTCATCGCAATTTTACTATAATACAAGCAATATAAAAAAGAGTAATTTTATATGCTGCAAACTACACGGAACATAACTCAGGATCAATACTTGCTCTAGTTGGGACATAATTCTATAAAAAAAAAAAAAATGCCAACATAAATTAATGGCAATCCTATATGGATGTTGCAAATTGGCGACCCAAAGCCCATTGGAACACACCAAAAAAATTACTAGTAAAAAACAAAATAAAATTGAACGGTGGGTCATTGAGAGTATAATGATTAAAAGTACTAAAAATAAATAAGAGTAAATAAAACAAGTTTAACTAAGGTCAATAGTTGTTTTGTTTTTTTTTTTGAAGTAAGCTTGTATCATATCATATTAAGGCAATTGCCATCGTGTTACAAACTCTTATGAAGCTTATTACAGATCTATTGCCCTATCTATTACAAATCCCTATATTGGAATCTATTACAGTGATACTTGCCGCTCTAGAAATCTTTGTCGATGTTCCTGCGCCGCCTGGTAGTCTGGTTGATGAGGTCAAAAGTTGTTGACCCTTTCAATTGGGATTTGGAGAATTGGGCAGAGTTGCATGGTGTCCTATGTTTAATGCATCTTTCTTGTGGTACTTATCTGGTCACGATAAGATAACACTCATAATAATATTGGTTTATATGAATCCTAATAGTTGGTATATCTCTATATACAAATAAAATACAATCAACACTTCTTTACAACTTTACAAACTGAATATTTGGAAAGATTTAGAAGGGGCAATATACAACAACCACACTAACATCATCGTTTTGATTGATTCAATTCACGTCTGCAACTACATAAAGGACCCAACGACTAGAGACTAGTCGCTTGAAGAATCATCTGAGACATTACCCTTCTCTCTTCTAAGAGGAAGACTTGTGTGAGGCGGATCTTGTTGAGAAAGGAAATGGGTTTACCCATCCCTGCCCATAAAAGGGTAAACCATTTACTCTCTCATCAAGATCCGTCTCACACAAGTTTTTGTCCTCTTCTAAATGCAATAGGTTCAACATAATTCGAGTAGATAGAAATGTAGTTAAACTTGCGCATGTTAAAATGTATCAACACTTTATTGGCCCGAGTCGATTTTCTTAATGAAATAAGTAGATAATTTCATAATTTTGTCGGGAAAAATAAAATAAAATACTGTCACAACTCACAAACATCAGCATGGTTATATAGCTAAAAAAAAAAAAAAAAAACATGCAATGTGACCAAAAAAATGCAAAAATCTAATCCAAGAAAGATCATTTCAAAATGTTTGTTTATGCTACAATGCAAACCCATATCCAACCACCTCCAAAGAACAATTACAGGATCCAAATATATTAAATTTCAAGTCTCGGATGATCCGGTCTGAAAACCCAAGCATAAAGTGCACTGCTGGGCATAATAAGATCACCATTACAAGAACAAGTCCAGAAATAAAGCAAAACTAAAGTCTCATCTTGAAATAAATAAAGAACCTCATGCCATTATCTTAGCAGATCTGATAAACAGACTGTCCACCACCTTCCCCATGTTCTGAATCGTCTCGAGCGTTGCAGGGTAGATGGCATCCGTTTTGGGATCATCGAAAATGATAAGACAGCCAACACCTTGATCAAGGGTCCCAGCAAACTTCTTGTCCAAAATCATCTGAGACAGTTTCTTCTCCACATGATCAATCGGAAGCTCAATCAGCTCAGCAATATGCGCGATCTCAACTCTAGAAAACGGCTCGATCAACCTGCACAAGTTTTGTTCCAAAAGCGTGTCGTAGAGGGACGACAGGTGTCGGTGCACGATTGGGTCTTCGTCCAACTGGGGTTTGAAATCACGAAGGGCAGTTTCAAACAACTTCAAGGACCGTTTTGAGTACGCATCAGCAACAGCTTTCATGGCATCGAGTTCGGGTCCCAAGTACTGAAGACCTGCTTTCGAAGAGATTATTCCCGCCACGTCATCAGCTTGGTTGACCATAATCTTGCATAAAAGCATGTACTTGAGACTATAAACTGCTCGAGGGTCCTCGAGTGCATTAAATGCCTCAAACGCTTCAAAGAAATAGCTGTAAGCAGTCTTGTAATCCTTCTCTTCAGCATGAAGGATCCCACTCTGTAAATCTATGGTACCTTGTTGAGCAGGAGGGACATAAATGGCATTTGCAGCAGTTCGTGCAGCTGTAAGGGAAGCTTTTGCTTTCGGAAGGTTCCTTAAAGAAAAGTGCAACTTGCTCTCCAACAAGTCGATATCAACAAGAAGAAGCTTATCATCCAATCTCCTTACTTCCTTGACCAATCCTGCAAGAAGGGTCAAAGCTTCTGAATACTCCTTACTCTCCATTAAAAGAGCTGCAAGTCTAGCTTCAACTCGTTGCCTCAAGAAAGTCCGCTTTTCAGCACGGGTCCACTCCACCATTTCTTTGCAGAGTGATATCTGGAGATCGGTGGTACCGGGTATTTTGGCGACAGCGTCGATTATTATCCGTACGATCTTGGCAGTTTTGGCCTTGGGGATTAAAGAGAAGAAGGGTCTCAATTGGGTCAAAAGTGCACGAAGATCTTCACCCCTGTTTTCTTCCTTGAGAAGATCGGAGAGGTTTGTGATTGCTTGTTCTTTGATACGTAGAGCTTCGGATGAAGATGCAGGGTTCTCGAGTATCCGGTAAAGGATAGAGATGGATTCGGACCGATCTTTAGCTTCTAGAGCCAAGGCAATTGAGTCTGTGGTTGCAGGCAAATATGATGAAGACATTGCTACAGTTTTCTAGAGAAATCCTACAAAAACAGAATCAAGCAATTATATACATGATACGATACGAGGGTGTTCAAATGATGAGCATGGACAACATATTTGATGATTTAAATGATTTGCATTAGTATATAGCTGCAGGTATTACGGGCAAAAGTTTGACAATGGATGTAAAGGGAAGGGAATAAAACAATGTCTTTATGGCTGAAGCATAAAATATAAACTAATTTCGGTGCAAATAAAAATGATATACAAGAATACACAAACATTGATATCTCTGCTACCTCCACGTCTACCATCATCAAGTACTAACTTGAGGGAAAAAACAAACGATTGGCATATTCAAAAAATAATTAAAGTGACGCTATCTTCAATCCAAGCATCAGTAGACATTTAGAGAACATGCAAATTTCAAGTAAATTAAGCCAAGAACGTTCAAATACTGCTAAAAATGACATGAACATTAATCATATACAAGTAATGTTGCAAACCAAGAGCTTGAAAGTCAACACTGACATGCTAATTGCGCAAACATGATTATTTTTCAACCACACATGTCCTTGAAAATTCATTAGTATTCCCTCGGTCCCAAAATGAATGTCCAAAATTTTTTCAAACTTGCTCTTGATCAAATGTAAATTTGAACATTTTTGGACCTTCATTTTGGGACGGAGGGAGTAACAACATACTTCCTATTTCCAAATGCATTGAATTATAATTGGTTCCACCATTATAAATAAATACTCCAGATAATCTTCAATTCAGTATTCAACAATCCAGAACATAATGCCGAACCATAGTAGACAGCATTACGAAAATTTGAAGTTATCTGTATGCAAGAGCACCAATTTTTTACAAATTAAAACAACGTAAACAAATAAAACCAGCAGCATACAATCACAGAAGCCAAATTCAGGTAAAGGATTAGAAATTTACGCAATTAATGCTTTTAACACTACATACTTCTTTTTGTTTTGTTTTGTCTTTAAGTGTCTACGTAACTATTTGAGTCCAAAAACCTGGTCCGTTATTATCAACACTATGTACAACTGAGAGGAATAGACTTAAATTGTTCATGAATCTGTTACTGAAGCATCTTAAAGTTAAGTTTTGATACTCCCTCCCATCAAAATTAAATTACGCAGTTGACTTGTCAACGGTTTTAACAGATATGCTTAACTTATTTGTGAATTGCATGTACAAATGAGAACTTTTGGGACGGAGGGAGTACATGCTAATGTGTATCTTGATCACAAGTCTGTCACCATATCATTCCAATTGAGAACTTTTATTCAGAGGAAATTTAAAACACATTTCTACCGGGTTTGTTGAACTTTAGGAAAGAGAACAGGTCAGGAGTCTGCTTCATAACAAGAAATCACGACAGTATATGTTTATCATTATATTTGGCCATTGCCTCTAACAAACTCCAATGCAATTTGATGAAAGTAAAACTAACCAACTACTAATGAAAGAACCTGGACCTTTATCTAAAACTAAGAGGAATAGAACTGAAGGATGAGCACTGACTTTAAGGGTCAGAATATAGGATGACTTAGCAGCTGAAGGGGTCTTGCGCTTTATAATTCGACATTTAGTCAACTCCAAGTTAGAGGTTATTGATACAATCATCAACAGAGGTTTGAGGATTTCGTTCAAGATATATATCTAAACCTAAATTCAGCCTTCACCATAAAGGACCAAAATTCTTCTCCAGAGAAGGAACCAAATATGTTCCCCGAAAAAATTAAGCATTTAGTCCTAACCATTTGGAATAAATCACGCATTATCTATAACTAAAAAATAACCATTGCCGTTTTCCAGAAAGTCCATAGCTAAATTAACTGCAAACTCATTGCTTCTATAAGATGTTATTCAGTAGAAGAGATTGGACTTTATCGACAGCTAATAGAAACATTCGTTTGTTTTCTCTATTCAGCTCTAAATCAGAGCTTTACCTCTGACTGAGTCAGATGTTTTAGTATTAAGTATGTTTGGTTTTTTTTTTAGGTTCAGATCTGTAGGCTTCTGAAAAGCCACTTAATGTTCAGACCTAAAATGAAGTCTGAAGGAATAAGTGATTCATTTGCAATTTTACTTGACGAAAATACCCACATTATAACTCTTTAATTCCAACCCTACCCCTCTCAGTTTTCTCCTCTTTTCATCTGTTCTCTTTTCCCTCTCTCTATCTACATCCCTCCCACACGTCCATCAATGGCCCACCCTAAACACATGATGTGGAACGTCAAGATTCACGCCATTTTCCTCTCCATTAAAGTAAATCCGAATCCATTTCTTGCCACGACCGTCGCTCTCGCCTTCCTTCCTCTTCCGTTGTTGACAGAATGAGATGGAGCCGCCGGCGTGTCGACGAGAAGATTGTCCTCTCCTCCTCCCCCTTCCTCAAGCCATTTAATTCACTTTTCTCCCTTCCTATCCCTTCCATGGCGTTTGACCGCCTTCCTTGAAATCAATCCTTTTTTCATCTATTTTCTCTGAAGTTTCAAGAAACTTTGTTGATTCTGGGTTCGGTTTTAATAAATTGAGGTACGATTCTTCTAATGTTAGATTTTGTTTGGGAAAATCTTTGGTGGGTATGTGACAATGTGGCCTTTTTGCAGATTTCCTTGGTTGATTTCAGATAATTAGGGTTTTCAAATTGAAAATTGGTTTGGGTTTAATTTAGGAATATATTTGCAGATTATTGTGGTTTATTTGCTAAAGCGGATATGTTCTTGATTTCATGGTGAATGACCTGGTGTTGTTGACGGTTGGACATGAAATTGGTGGCAATGTTATGAATATAGTCATGGAAATGGGTAGCAGATTGAGTTGGGTTTAGCATGTGGTGGAGGCTGCTTTGGAAGAGGAGAGAAATAGTGAATTTTGTTTATATTTTTGTTTTTATGTTATTCAGTTAAACTCATAATTTTGAAGGGTAGAAAAGGAATCAAAATATATTTGCACTTATTCAGACCATTCATTCAGTCAAATAATCAAACAGTTTAAAAAATATTTAATTCATTCTTCAGATGCTGACTCTTATTAATTCAGTCAATTTCAGATTTGAATTCAGAATTCAGGACTTAACACTTAAAAAAACAAACGCCACCTAAGAAGGGATTCGCAGTGAAAGAGCTAAGTGCCTGCTACTCATAATGGCATCTTAACAACTTGAACCTCTGGTTGGCTAAGCGAGCAGTATACTTCGCCACTTTTACACATTAACCTCTGACTAGGCAAAACCATGAAACAGTGTCTTATACACTGTGGCAAGTTAAGGATAGTGTCTTATACACAGTGTGGCAAGTTAAGGATAGTTCGATTACACTTGCTGCGAAATAACAACATAGTTGATGCCTTTCTTATTTGGGGCAACTACCCTTTAGTTCCTCATCCTAATGAACACCTAGGACGTGGAATTTGCAATATTACCACCTAGTCCAAGGGTTAATAAAAGGACACTCATGTCCTTACTAAATGATGAAAAATTACATTAATGCCACTCCCTCCATCATTTCACTTTCTCTCTCCAACCACAATGACCACCTTTGACCACCCATCCCAACCTTCTCCGGCGACCACCTCCGATGACCATTTTCCGGCGACCACCTCCGGCGAACATTTTCCGGCGTCCACATCCGTCGACCTTTCCAGCCACCATTTTCCAGCGACCACCTCCGGCGACTATTTTTCCGGCAACTATTTTCCGGCTACCACCATCTCCGGCGATCAAACAAATGAGAACTTATCAGTAAGTTCTCAGTTGTCAACTAAACAACTCCGGCGACCAAACAAATGCAAACTAATCAGTAAGTTCACAGTTGTCAACTAAACTACTAAGAACACGATCGACTCCGGCAACCACCAACCCCGGCGACCAAACAACTGTGAACTAATCAGTAAGTTCACAGTTGTCAACTAAACTACTAAGAACACGATCGACTCCGGCAACCACCAACTCCGGCGACCAAACAACTGCGAACTAATCAGTAAGTTTACAGTTGTCAACTAAAATACTAAGAACACGATCGACTCAGGCGACCACAAACTCCGGCGACAAAACAATTGTGAACTAATCAGTAAGTTCACAGCTGTCAACTAAACCACTAAGAACACGATCGATCCGGCGACCAAACAACTGTGAACTACTTAGTAAGTTCACAGTTGTCAAGTAAAAATACTCCAGCGACCACCAACTCTGTCGACCAAACAACTGTGAACTTATCAGTAAGTTCACTGTTGTCAACTAAACTACTACTAAGCACACTATCAAGTTCACAGTTGTTTTAAGAACAAGTTCTAAAAAGAAATTCAATGTTGTTGTTCCAAAAATAAGTTTCAAGAACAAGTTCCAAAGAATAGATTCACAGTTTTCCGAAGGACAAGTTCACAGTTTTTTCAAGAACAAGTTCATTGTTGTTCCTAGAAAAAAACTGCACAATTGTTTCAAGAACAACTGAGTTCCAAGAACAAATTTACAGTTCCTAAGAACAAATTCACATTTCTTAAAAAAAGATACATTTTTTTTCAAGAACAAGTTCGTTGTTGTTCTTCGAAAAAAACTGCACAATTATTCCAGGAACAAGTTCACAGTTTTTTCAAGAACAAGTACATAGCTGTTTCAAGAACAAGTTTATAGTTGTTCCATGAACAAGTTGACAGTTAATTAAGAACATGTTCACAGTTCATTTATAAAAAATGGACATTCATATAAGAGACATCCGCAAATCTCTACTTTTTATACAATATAGTGAGAAAGATCCATATATATATATTCTTGTAATTATCTTTTCAAACATTACTTCGTACTATGTAAGAAAAAAAGTATATACATTTAAATCTACAACATTCACCATCAAACTTATCAGTATTAGTCTCAACTTCCTACACTACTTCCATTGATAAATTATTTTTAACATTTAAAACAATTGAACTTTGGTCCCCCATTACTAAAAAATAGTCCTTAGTACGACCATTTTCATCCAGTAGGATGTTTGATGGTTTTAGGTCACGGTAGACCATACCATTGGAGCGTAAAAACATGACAATAAGGCATACTCCCTCCGTCCCATTTTAAGAGTCAAAAAATGGGTGAGTTCAAGAATTAAGGAAAATGTGATGTGTTGTGAGTGTTGATAGTTGGGTAGGAGAGAGAAAGTGGGGGTAGAGAAGAGTTAGTGGATAATTGTTGTGAGTATGACATGTAGGACCCACTTTCTATTTTAGGATTTGACTCTTAAAATGGGACGGAGGGAGTATTCCAAAGAGGTTCAGTGATAGCATATTCCATATCCACCAACATTTTGGGAAGCACACCAACATAAAAAATCAAAAGCTAATGTCGTACTGCAAAGCTCTGAGTAGATCACGTGCCGGAATTTGACGGATCTTAGAGAGAACAAGAAGAGTTTCGGTTGGAGTTGTGCCGGAATATGAGAAGTTCGGCGACTTTAGATTTCCAGATCTGGTTACCGGGACAAGGTTTTTCCTCGAACGAAGATGGGGAGTTGCCGGAGTTGGTGTGAAGGGCTTGGATTCGACGGTGATGGCGTTTATTTTATTGTTGATCGGTGGGAGATAAGAACGGCTTATGGAGTGACGGAGAAATTGGAGCTTTTGGATTGAGTGTGCTGTAGATCTGGGCAAGAATGGTGTCCGGCGATGATGGATGCCCGAGATGTTTGCGGGGGTGAGGGATGGGAGATGTTGCCGGAGGTGAGGGATGGGGGATATAGCTGGAGATTGATAGGCGGACTCATTGCAGGAGAGGGAAAAGAGGGTCGCCGGAGAGGGGGTAGCCGGAGTGGGGAGGGTAGAGAGTGTTCGCCGGAGGTGAGATAGGTGTCGGAGGGATTCGTCGAAGATGGGGGAGGGGATTGCCGGAGATTGGAACGTGAGGGATCGCGTAGAGAGAGAAAACGACTTGTGGCTGTGCGTGCGTTGAATGAGGAGGGGGAAGGGTGTGTTGTTTTATTTGGATAAGGGGTAGTTTCGGGATTTAATAATTTTAATGGACTAGGTGGTAAACGAAAATATTGGCTTGGACCAGGTGGTAAACGAAAATATTGACTTGGACTAGATGGTAGATTCGCTTAGGATGAGGGATTAAGTGGTAATTTTCTCTTCTTATTTATATGCATGACAAGTCAATGTTAGCTTCCAGTTATGAGGGGAAGGTAACATGGTGTCCATATTCCCTATACCAGGTAACATCATTATAATGTGACTTAGATCCGAGTCACTATTTAATAAATGAATGTTCAAATGCAAAACTCTTTTGGCATACAGCAATAAGGCACCATTTTAAAACGAAATATTGGCTAATTCCATCTCGTTAGTTCACCACCTCGAATCCTCCATCACTTCAAAGATTCAATCGCAACAGCTAATTTACGAGAACATTATCCAATTTGGCAAAAATCAATCAATTACGAGAAGCCAAAGGATGTCGTGAGGGACAAAACCCACTAAGGAATTGACAAGGCGAAGGAGATGGGAGAAGGGGCGAAGGACATTGTTCAAGATATCAAGGAGATGGGGAAAGGAGCCAAGGACAAAGCAAAAGAGATTGTTTAGGATACTGCAAAAAGGCCAAGACCTTTGATGCTGTCGATTCCCCAAAAAGAATCGGCGAAGATATCGGACAAAACGTATCTAGGGATGCCAAGTATGTGACGGGCGAGTTGAAGGAGAAGGCAAAGCAAGCAGGGGAGGCAGTCGAGGAGAAGGCAAAACAGGCCCGGGAGGCGGTGGTGGGGAGTTTAGGAAAGAAAGGTTTAAAGGGTATTTTGAATTTGGGGAGGGAGTTGATGTACTCCCTCTGTCCTGAGATACATGTCGTCGTTTTTTGTACGTTGGTATGAAGGAACTTTAAGCAATGATTTTAAGTTAACTTAATTGTTCCAATGAAAATTTAAAAGGTGTTAATGATAGTATTTATATTGTTGTATCAATAACAAGTTTTATAAGTTTATTAGGCTAACTAAATCAACCTAAATTTATTCCAAGACAAGAGGGAGAATAATTTTATTTGGTATGTTTTACCTTTGAAGAGGCTGGACTCAGTGGTTGATGTGGTTCGTTTAACAAGAGAGGTTGTGAATACATTCAAAATCTGGATTTTGGGTCCTATTGACATCCAAGAAATTCCTTTTACCGTCCACACTCGCAAAAACTTTATTAACAGCAACTTCAATATGCAGAAGCTGTTGAGATAGTCGCTTTCATAACTATTAAAGCAGCGATAAAGCAAGTCAACAACTCGAAGAACTTTGATTATCTAAACTTTGAACAACGTATATAGAGTATCACACACAAAAAAAGGCAGAGATTCAAACAGTGGGCCTAAACACCTTCGTTCTGCGATTCGCTGACTCATATGAACAAAAAACCCTAGAAATTCACAGACTATTACTAGATATTTCTTAAATTTGAAGATTGAAAACAGATAGTAAAATTTAAAAAGAAAAATTGTCTGAATTGGGCAAAACGAGAATTAGATCTAATTCTTAAAAGTTCAATTGGGTATGAAGGAGAGAGAGGGAGAGAGATAGCATACCAGAGGAGAGAGAATGCGCCGGAGAAGAGAATGCGGGAAAGGAACGATGGGCTCGTCCGGTTAAGAGAAGCGAGGTCAAGAAAGGAACTGGATTTCTATGCAAGCCAACTCAAGGAATAAAGGGATTCCTAAGGAGAGATTATTTCCCCAAAAGCTCCTCAAAACTAACACAGCACTTTATGAGAACTCAATATTTCATTTATTTCCCTATAGTCCACCCCATCCGTTTAATTAAAAGCGAAAGCCCCTAAGTAACCCCGTCGTATTAATATAAAAACTACGGGCCTTTATATGACAAGACGCTCATCTTCCTCTTTGGACCAAGCCCCAATGTTTATAGGGAAATAATAAAGTTACAAAAAAAGGCTACAAAATACAAAAGATGGCTACATCTTGTATTTTTCATTTTGTAAACTTATTTTGTGAGCCTAGCATTGTCTTCGTTTATGAGGCGAAATCACCTGTACCACATTTGTGTACCACTTGGTGTACCACTAGTGATCCAACGATTATGAGTTAATTAAGTTGCCATTAAGATTTTATCATCAACGATAATAGCCGTCGGATCACCAGTGGTACACAAAGTGGTACATAGAAGTGGTACAAGTGATCTCATCTCCTTGTTTATTGTTTATGTCATCCTTTTTGCAGCACTTTGACCTCCCCATTGATTTTTATTATGAATCTGACTCGGACAAACACATATAACCCTATCTTTTTTGTTGGAGATTAATCTATATAAATGAAATCATTCGGTATCAATTTCTTTGTCTGTCTTAGAAAAATAGGAGTAAGTTTCATATGCCATCTATCCTATAATGATAATGGTAGATACAGATCTATCTGCCATGAACTGAAACAATAATTGAATTGAATACAAAGATATATAAGTCATAAGGAAAACCGACTTATTTGTTTAGAGACTGACTAAAAAGTTCTAGGCTGATAGAAGAGGGTCCGCTTACATTTAGAGGCCGTTTGATAGCCCTTTTTAGCATTAGATAAGATTATTAATCCATAAAGCTTGAAAAATACTAAAATTTTGAGTCAGAGGTAAAAATTTAACTGAACAGTACATATTTTGTCACAAAATAATTTTAATAATTGAGTTATCAATTAATAATTGTTAGTAAATTACCGAATTTATACACATACTATTTGGACAACATCAAGTAATCTTTCGCGCTTTCAACTTTGCAAATCTAACTTGTCATTTTATATAAAAAAAAATAAAAAAAATGGCAAGTGTAATTGTGAATGGATATTGGATTTTGAACCACTGCACCCCTAGTTAGCTCCACCCAATAGTTCTAATTGGAGCCACCTCATTTTAGCTCCACCCAATGGTTCAGATGTGGCCGAGCTCAGTGGGACCCACAAAAAATTGAAATCATCTTAGCCACACAGACGATGAGCTCGCATATGTGGCCTCGATCTGAGCTATTGGGTGGAGGGTGCAGCGGATTTGGATGAAGCGGTTCCGGGTCCATGGATATTAATGGAATTCGTTAAGTTAATAGTTCAACAAACGTCCATTCGTCCCAAAGTTATGTTCCCTCTCTTTTTTTTTTTCCTGAATAAGCTTTAAGGGTAATTATAATTTGATTTAATTATTTTCGTAAAAATTTAAAAGTTATTATAAATAGTATTTAAGATAGTGTTAATAACAAGCATCATTTTTTTATTAAGCTCATAACATATAATTATTGTTCAAAAATTTCATTAGAAATTATTTTGGGACGGAGGGACTAGTAAGAAAAGGAGGCACGGAGATTGCATAATGAGACTTAGGGGGTGTTTGATGTATTAAGCACTTAATGCTTAATAGATTGCTAGACATAATTTGGAGGTAGGGTGCCTTTGATGACATTGAGCTCTAGATGTTGGAGGTTATGTGAGGCTCTTAATGATTGAGAATCAAAAGCATTGCTTAACCAATATGAGCCTCACGGAACTTTCAACATGTAGAACTCAATGTTTTCAAGGCACCACACCTCCAAATTATACCTTGCAATCTATTAAGCATCAAGCATCAAGTGCTTAATACATCAAACACCCCCTTAATCTTTTTATTTAAACTCACCATTACAACAGTTGGTATACAAAATGCAGGCCAAGTTAATTAGGTCCATATAAATTGATCTTCTATGGAAAACCGACGATGGCAGTGCAGAACTGAATCATCAGCTACATGAGACAACCTACGTAACGAGCGCGAGGATATTTTCTCTGTAGTTGAGGCCACTGAACAAACAATTCATCCGCCATTCGTAATTTGTAAAGAAGCAACCCACTTAACGATAATCTCTTCACTCGAGCAATACTCTCTACGTAGAAAATAGTTGACCATCTAATTCCAAAAACCTGCACGAAAAAATAACGGTCAAATACCACGTATGACCACGAGTAGATTTAGGGGTAAAATAGTCATTTTTGTTTATATACATTTGCAACAGTAGTAAGAAGTGAGACGAAACCAAACCACAAGGGCAAGTGGTACTTGTTCAAACCTCAGTGGTGGGATGTGAAATTAACCCCAAACCAAGAAAACAAGTGTCAAAAGTTAAATAATCCCAACCTTGAAGAGGAATGCAATTACACACAGTGGTATACAAGTCCCCGGGCCATTGCATAGAATCTGTGCAAAGAAGATGAAATGATTTGTCACATAGCTAAAAAAATCTGAAACTGGAAACAATGTGAGTAAAATAATTACCACTTGAGGCCTAATTTTCACCATTAGCCGCAGGGCGTGAGCGATAGCGAATAAGGTTGTTCCAACAGAGGTTATATATGATTGACCTACTTCACGGCTTCGGTATATCTGCAGATACTGCTGACTTTCAGCAGCTGCGAAGCCTGCCTATGCACAAAAAAAAAATCATGATGGTACGGTTAGGATCATTCCACAATAAGCATCAGAATTCACTACGGAGAAGAAACAAGATGACACCCTCATTTTTCACAAAGTGGATGCATGCAAAGATGCTGGAAACAGAAAGCTTGAAATGCAATTAGTTCCTCTTTTCTTGGAAGTGTAAACAGGTGAAATAGTTTTTTTTGCAACTGCTCCCTCCGTCCTGAAATGATCTTCTCATTAACCATTTTTCATTGTCCCAAAAAGTTCTTCTCATTTCTACAATTTGGGCTTAAATGTGAATAAGCGGGAGATGGTGGGTGAAGGAAGTGTTCATATCCTTAACAAGTTTGAATAGTCAAACGTGAAGATCATTTTGGGATGGAGTGAGTTTATTATTAAAATTTAAAGATCAGTTGTGATCAACACCAAAAGAACACTCTCTTAAATACTGTGTATATGTGGAGGGATGCAGACCAAGCGCCTATGGACCTCTTATTAACTCACTGTTTTCTCTTTTTGTTAAAAAAATAATAATCAACAAACAAGTCAAAAGTTCATTTTTAGTAATACACACATAAAATATACCGCTCTGTCCCAAATTGTCCGTTTTAAAAAGTTTTAACGCTTTGCGTTCCCATGCCTTGTACTAAAGACCTCTGGTTAGCTAGAACACCCCTTGCCAGGTGATCTAAGGCGCTTGGTGTCCCTCTTTCTACGAAGTTACAAAAATCATGTGTACTATCTATGAGGTTCTAACAAGCAATTACAATACTAATGTGTGGAAACCAAGGAAATGTGTACATGATGCACTATCAAAGTGGCTTAAAAGTCAATTTCCTACTTTCTTGAAAAGATTCAAATGGGACGCTCAACTTATGATGGAGAGAACAGCATATAAACCAAAATCTAGTGACCTAACTTGAAGCATGAAGCAAAGCGAGTTGAGTAGCTCAAAGAGGAGTCCTACCGCACTAACTATTCAATATAGAGAGTGCTGAAAGGTGAATGAGTATGATCGATTAACACTCCTGTGAAATCCCTTTTTCTTTCTTCATCAAGCAAATGTATATGTATATGTATATATATATATATATAGGTAGGTGCTCAAATGAGAACCTAAATATCGTGAGAACCGTGAGATCCAATCATAACCATTAGATTAGAAAAAAAATCAAGGGTCCATATGTTAGATACAATTGATACACTTAGATACATTACAAAAAAATCGATTACACTTGGATACAATAGGTTAATAAGTATTGTATCTAAATGTTTCACTTGGATACACTATGTTAAAAACTAATGTATCCAATTGTTTTTCGAAAATTAACTAATGTATCCAAGTGTATCCAATGTATCTAACATCTGGACCCTTGATTTTTTTTCTAATCTAATGGTTATGATTGGTTCTCACGGTTCTCATATAAAATGGTTCTCACAGGAGCACGACCCTATATATATATATATATATATATATATATATATATGTGAGTATATATGGTTTCCTTCTTTGATAAGTGAATGGGTATATGCCAAAAGACGGAAAGGTGCCAAAAGCTGAGTGTAGGCTGCCATGTACAAGAAAAAACCATCCATAAAATCCCAACCGGACATACACATATTTTCAAATAGTCACAGGGGAATCTAAAATCTTCAGTGGATAGGTACTTCACTCCTTTCCCTTCTTTCTTTCAGACTGCAACCAGCCCAAATACTATGCTTTTATTCAGACCTTCAGCACAGATCAAGTCGCCAAAACTTTTTATATTTCTAAGTTCCCCACCCTAAGTGTGAATCATCTACTTGCAGCAAATTTACACTAATATGTCAAATAAGTATAATCTTCTTCCAACATACTCATGGTAGTGTTCCTATATTCCAAACTTGAGGACCCTAAGCAAGAGTGCCACAAGAAATACCTTGCTTGGTAGGAGTTGGAAAACAATCTGTGTTATACGATACAATAGAAAGGAAATAGAACAGTTCAACCACCCTCCACAACTAACACATGCACGCCAAATAAAAACAACAAAACAACCCTCCCCCCACCCCAAACAACAACAACGGGAGAGAGAGAGAGAGAGGAGAAGAAGGGTTGTCGAATGGATTAACGGGGAAACAACACAGTATCTTTACCTTTAAAGTTCATTTAGTTGACAATTTCACATGCTTCTTTAGGTAAACTCAAAGTAGTCTCAAGAGAGACAGTGAGACTAATAAATCTCTATAAACAACAGTTATCTAGTTTAAGGTACGGCTCTCGTTGACTAAGAATAATCACCATCAAACTGTAATATTCACGAATGCTACATTTAACCCATTTTAAGAAGCTAAATATAAGGCCAGCTGTATACTTGAAGCATGCATACTGGTTGCAAATCTTCTTATCTGTACAGATGGAGGATATTATTCAACTTTATAGCTCGATAAGAAAATAGACTTGCTTTAAAATGCAGAAAAGGTAGAAAAGCTGTCAAGTCAAATACAGCTGATCAAGATAAGGCTTGGAACTAGTCAGAGCATTTCAAAATCACTGGATCCCAAATGGGAATTTACTTAAAGCATCCCTTTCCGGATCTCAAGGGAACTGAGAGCCAAAGTAACAATTTTATTCTATGTACACCGTAGAGACCAGTGCACCAAATTTCTGTTACGTCCAAATGCACCAAAGAATCGTGACAACCAAGCATCACTCTCTCTTCACAATCTCTAAAACGGATCAGGAGAGAAAATATAAAGCATAAGGGTTCATTCAAGTTTTCCCAACAATCCAGCAGACTGTTTTAAGGAAGTTTACACCCACACAAAGAAAAAAAAATTATCATGAGATTCAGAGACAAATCACACGAGGCTGACAAAATCTTATAGACCTCAAGCACTTGCGAAACACCACCAGTGTTCAATTTATATAGAACCCAGAACTCTAACTTCAAGATGAACAAAGACAGAGCGAACCGAGACAGATTAGATAAATGAATCCTCAAACGCGCTGATGATACAATAGCAATCTTCGTGATTTCACTATTGCCACAACGATATAGGAACATCAAACCCATCAAGTAAAAAGTTATACCAAGTTGTGAGTTAAGTGAGACCAACCTTATCAACAAACGAATCCTCAAACGCGCGAGCCTTTTGGAGACTCATATTATCAGTGGCAGCAGCAATGTAGAATCTTGGAGTAAACCTATCTCTTTGCAGCACAGATAAGAGATTCAGCATCTCTGCAGTATGACCACCTACATCACAAACAAAACAAGTTAACAGTATGAAAAGAGCAACAAACAATGCAGAGACTAGCAGGCATAATCAGGAACACACCTGAACCCAGAACAACGAGGGTACTGAGATGTTGAGGGGACGTTTTTCGAAGTGGTTTGCCACTTCGCCATATGACATACAACACACGAGTCATAATTACCGTGAAAGTAATTACAACAAGAAGAAACCAGGCATTAGCCCCCATACTGGACTGCTGTCACCTTTCTTCGCTTTCTTGGGCAAACAAAGTTTCACCTGCATCACAAAAAAGAACATGTGACACTAGGAAAGAATGAGAGAGAGAGAGAGAGAGAGAGAGACAGAGAGATACAGAGCATAAGCACAATGGAAGAAGTTTGAATTACAAGACATAACAATTGCAATTTTCGAGAGTGGAACGCCAATACAATCAAAATTGCAACTTTTTGATCAATGAAGAATGAAAAGAGTTGCTATTTTTGGTCTAGAGATCCACAATTGAGATCCAAATGACATCTTTCTGTAGCGGATTACTAGCCCAACACCTAGGCTTAAAGGCCATAATACAGAACCTAGAAAGAGCAGGGGCAGGAGAGAGCTACTTGAAACAATAGAGGGGCTCTACCCCCTCCCCCTTTTTTTTGGATCATCAGAACATTTAATCTTACCACTATGAGTTCGTAAATTTGCAAAATCAAATCAAGGAACTTAACCCCCCCTCCCCTCCTTTGTGGAAAGTTGTGCAATACCTAGTATATCGCTCATTATGGATAATTATGACAAAAGGGTATAGTAGCATTACCCTTGCCCACGAACAAATTAAGAAATTAGCAGCTTTTTGAGGATTTATGTTTTGGAGCTGCCTTCTATAGACTCAACTTTCTTCTTCTATGAAACACCAAAACCTAGTTCTCATCTTACATATTTGCTTGAAGCTTATTAATCTAACAAGCCTATGATATGATCATATGACTCCTTACCTTAAAATAACTTGACTTACAAGGGTTTTGAAGAAGGCTAGTCTTAAACCAGAGTAAAAAAAAAAACTTACAACCTTTAATTTGCTTCCACTAGACCCTCTTATTGACTACAACCACTGTTAGCCAAAATCTCCATATTTAGTGATGTTGACTACTTCAATCTATCCGTGGGCACGATGGTTATGTCCTCAAGGTTGCCCTGGTATGAAGTACAATCCCCACACCCTACGTCTACCTAATTTCCTACAACAAACTGGACGAACCCTTAATCGTTTAAGATACATGTACCGATGTAAACACGAGGATTTCATGAGATTGGGAAGCCTTCTTTCACAATATGCAAAATGTATCAGATACTGTTAACCTGATCAAAATTGCAGCATCTAAATTCTCCTCCACATATCAAACAATACTACTTTTCTTTCGATCGTTAATCAACTAAAAAATAAAATTGTACCAGTATTTAACACAGAGTTTATAATCTCTTTCTCCCATTAACATCTTGAAGCCCCCTGAAGAAAAATACAGGTTCCACCACCAATTACGGTGAAACTTCTTTAAACCCAAATGAAATTTACGCAGAAGACACAGAAAATTGCGAACTTCCGTAAGCGAAGACAACATTTAGCCATTACAATTACAATAAAAAAAAAATATATTAAAACATTATACCTGTCAATTACGAATATATAAGGTTGAAACAGCAGCATCACCCAACAAAGAGGCAGTACCAGAAGGTTGTTCAAGAACTTTCTCCGATTTCCAAACCCTACTTTTAGAAATTGGATTTGCAAAGCTCGCCAATTTCAATCGAGGTGTCCGTGATTAACACACCGTTTAATTACAATGGCAGCTAGATGGGATTTGGGAATCCGAATTGTTACACACTCCACATTACTTGGTACCATTTTAAACTTTAAAAAAAAAAATCAAAAAATCAAAAATTAAGAAAAAAGTGATGGTTTGGTAGGATTGAGAAAGTGGGGTATGGAATAGTTAGTGAGTTATTGTTGTGAGTATGACATGTGAGACCTACAAATAAAGAAGTATAAAAATCTTTCCTTTTTGGGTTTTGAAGTTTAAAATGAAACAACCAAAATAGATATTTTTGAAATTTAAAATGGAACGGAGGGAGCACATCCTATAGCTTTTGTTTTTCATCAAAGCTCCTAAAGGCAAAAATAATCTCACTTCTACTTTCTGCTGGGACGGAGTGAGTAGTTTTTAAAAAGAAAAAAAATGGAGTAGATGATATCACACTTTGATCCCCTATAGGGACCCACCTATATTCTGAAAGAAAAAAAAATCTCTATTTTCTCTTCTTTGCTTTTGTTGAAAAAACCTCAAAATATTAGTACTCCATAAGATTATATATTCATCTTTCTTTTTTAGTCTATCCAGAATATACGTTCACTTTCTAAAATGGCAAAAAATCTCTACTATTCCTCCCACTCATTCTCTATCCTACTTAATTTTATACTCACAACACTAATCAATTTACTATTCCCTCCCACTCATTCTCTTTTCTACTTTATTTTTATACTCACAACATTTACATCACTTCTATTATTTCTTAATTTTCGTGTAAATGAGAGGGTGAATATATACTCAGTCTCTGAGATGGAGGGAGTAGTATATTATTGTGAGAAAAGAATTCAATGTGTAGACCAAACAATACTGATAAATTAAAACGGGTTATAATATTTTAAATAAGAATACAAAATTTAAACAATAAAATTATTATTTCAAAAGAAGACTTAAAAAATGAATTTCTCACACGTTCTTTTTGGCCATGTTGATTCAGTGGTGAAATAAAAAAATTCAGAAAGAAAGGTAATGATGGTTTTTGTTTATAATTATTATAATCGAGGTATCCAAAGATAGATTATAACTGCACCAAACATAAATTATAGGTAATAATATACACGATATTTTTTAGTAGTAAAACGTGGATAATATAAAATTAAGAGGTCGTAATGTATAAATCCATCATTTTTAGTAGTAAAATGTCGATAATAGAAAATGTTCAAAAAAAAAATAAAAAATTGTTACCCTTCAAAACTGAAGAGGGTGGATTGACGCAAATATTGATTCTTAATGTGTTTTCGAGGTTCATTTTGTTCTTCTTTTTTTTTTTAATATATACTAGCTTACATTTCTACTCCCTCCGTCCTGAAAGATAGTCCACATTTTTTCGTTGTTACTACGAAAAAGCTTTGAGCAGTTATAAATGCTACTTATAATTATGTTAATGTGAATCTAAAAATTGATATTAATAGTATTTATAATGGTGTATCAAGAACAATTTCAAAAATTTCATTAGAATAATTAAAAATAGCCTTAATTATTACTCAAAATTCCTTCGTAAAACCCATAAAAATAGGGGGACTATCATTCTGGGACAAAGGGAGTATATCTCAAAATTAAATCAAGTGTCAGTGTAATGTTTGAAATATTCGTCTAAGACCATGTACAATGGTTTCACAATAAATTTTCATTCAACACTCACTTTATCACTCCACATCAGCTTCTCTCTCTTCCAACTCATCCATTCAACACTCATTCAACAAAACACCCTACAATGGTTTGTTTAATCCCCCATTCAACACTTTTCCCACTCATCATCCTATACCCCACCACTTTAATTTTATTTTTTATTTTTATGATAATAATAATAATAATAATTAAAAAAACGAAAACTTAATAAAAAAATTTCGATCACGCATTTAATAAAAAATAAACAAAAAACGAAAAATAATAATAAAAAAATTAATAATAAAAATTCTGAGAAATGACGATAATTATTATTAAAACAAAAAAAATTACATTAAGCTTAATTCGCGACGCATTTAATGAAATACAAATAATGAAATATAAATTAATAATAAAAATTCTATCACGCATTTCCGAACTTTGCCCATATGTACTTGATTAGATCCGCCTGCAATTCGTGACGACCTGTTGGATCGCGCATTTCTGATCTAGCACGCACATGATTTGCAAATGCAGGTAGTACTAGGGGTGTTCACGGTCCGGTCCGGTCCGGTTTTTGTCAAAATTTCACAAAACCAGGACTGGACCAATTGTTCGGTTCTGTATAAAATTAGAACCAGGACCAAACCAATATATTTCAGAACCGGATTTATTGGTCCGGTTCTATTGGTCCGGTTCCGGTCCGGTTCTACATATTACATATCATACAATTTTTTTGGCATTTAATACAAGTTTATGTAATCAGGGTTGTAATATTAACATTTCATGAAGCACTAATGTACCAACCTATAGGCCTGTGGAGATTGGTGCATTTAACATTACTGATAGGGAATAAAGATTTTGTTTTTATAACAGAAACATAAAATATAACCTCTTGTATTGATTCTGTATTGATTCGAAGATGTCTACAATTAGGATAGTCAGAATTTTGTTTTTATATTTTGGTGTAAAATCAGAAATATATATAATATATAATAGCATATTATTAATATATATACATGTAAATATGATTGGTCCGGTCCGGTCCAGAACCGTGTATATATTTTTCAAAACCGGAACCGTACCAATTTACCGGTTCTAAAGGAATTTGGAACCAGAACCAAACCAATACCATCGGTTCGGTCCGGTTTTTATTGGTCCGGTCCGATTTTGTTGGTCCGGTCCGGTTCCAATATTTTTTGCACATCCCTAGGTAGTACCTCACTCGAGAATGGTTGTTGTGTACTAGACCCACTTGCCTCGGATTGATAGTCGGTCCAATTCTGAGAATACGTATCTCGTTCATCCTCAACAATCATATTATGTAATATGATACATGACCTCATGATAATAGCCAAGTCGTTTATCTCCCACATTCGAGCTGGCTCTCGAATGATTTTAAATCGAGCTTGGAGCACTCCAAATGCCCGTTCTATATCCTTCCGACATCCCTCCTGAAATTTTGCAAATAGCTTATCTTCTTCACTTTGAGGAAGTCTAACTGATTTGACGAAAGTTGGGTACGAAGGGTAGATACCGTCAGCAAGATAGTAGGCCATATTATACGGATGTTGATTCACAAAGAAGTTGACTCGTGGAGTCTTTCCTTGTTCAACATCATCGAACACTGGCGATCGATCCAGAACATTTATATCGTTCAGTGTGCTCGGACATCCGAAAAAGGCATGCCAGATCCATAAATCATGAGAGGCGACGGCTTCAAGAATAACCGTAGTGGTCCCCTTATCACCCCTAGTAAATTGACCTTCCCAAGCCGTAGGACAATTTTTCCATTCCCAGTGAATGCAATCAATACTCCCGATCATACCTGGAAACCCCCGCATCTCACTAACATGAAGTATTCTTTGCAAGTCATCTTCGTTTGGGGCCCTCAAGTACTCTGCCTCGTACAATTGAATGATTCCATTGCAAAATCTGCGTAACGTCTCCAATGCCGTAGTACCTCCGATTTTGATGTATTCATCAATAGCATCGGCCGATGTACCATATGCTAACATTCGCATGGCTGTGGTACATTTTGCTAACGGAGATATGCCTTCTTTGCCGGCAGCATCGAATCTTTGGGTGAAGTAGTTGTCATGGCTTGAAAGGTCGCCGACGATTCGAAGGAATACATGTTCCCGCATCCGATATTGTCTGCGAAAAAAATCTTTGTAAAGAGCATTTTCGGAAAAGTAGTCGTTAACCAGGCTTTGGTTTGCCCAAGTGTGATCTCTTTTGAAGTATCTTCTCGTACGAGGTTGATCGTCTAATATTTTTTTTCGACGCTCTGTAAAGTGGTTGACTATATACCTATCCTCCAAATCAGATTGCCTTTTGTAGGCTTCGATATCAAAAGGAAATTCAAATGGATCCATTGAAATTTGGAAAAAGCAGAAATAGCGAGTGTTTAATTTATGAAGAAGGAAAGAAGGGAATGGTTGATGTAGGAAGAAAGAAGGAAGAGCGTATAATTTATTGAGAAATTGACATAAAATTAGAAAACAAACATTAAAGCCGAAAATTAACTGCCAAATATATTTAATTAAAATAAAAGGCTAGTACATCATTACATAAAACTGACATAAAATTATAAAACAAACATTAAAGCCAAAAATTAATTGCCAAATAACTCTTCACCCAACATTTCAAAAAGCTGTTTGCTCCGATCATCGAGATGCTCCTTCTCATTTAACTTCATCCACATTTTTATTTTTTTAGTTTGAGTCTTGTCTTTCTGAACTTTGATAGACTCCTCATGTTGTGTAGCTATCTGACTCAATCGTTCCAACTCTTTCTCTTTGTATTGTTTGAATGCTGCCCAGTCTTCGTTTACCGATTCTAATCCTACTGCCTTATCTTTTTTTTTTTTTCCCCCCTTTTTCTTAGCTGCCTCCCTTCCCATAGGACGATGAATGGATCCAACCGAATTTGAATCAACACCATCACTTTCGCGTCCTCTCTTAGATCCACTGCTTCCAGATCCCGTATTTCCTCCTACCTGACTTGCAAAACGTGGTTCATCTCGGATAGCATGCCACTCATCCATCAAAGTAAAATTGGCATTGTGATCGGATTTATAGATTTCATGCGCTTTTGCCAATACATCGGCCTCCGACCACCTGCTTGCTTGCGTACGTTTAGCTTTATCGTAAGCACCTATCCATTTATTCAATATTTTGCTTACATAGGAATGGCGATTTCTGCAGGCAGTTCCATCACGAGGAGAGTCAAATAAGCAATGCTCATTACAGTATTCCGCAATTTGACCCCAAAACGCGTCGCTTTTTTGATTTCTTCCGATGATACTGTTTGTTCCGAATTTAATCCACCCACTAAGTAGGACTAAATTTTGAGGGGTAGTCCATTTGCCGCTTTTTTTGCGAGGAGCGGCTGAACCCTCACCAGCTGCATTGGCTATACCCTCTACAATTTCAGTAGCTTCGTTAGGACCGCTCATACTACCCATACCAATTTGAGTTGAAAATTCTGGAAATTGTGATGATTCATTTCCAGAAATATTTTCATTTCTCATCATTGGCATATAAGGATATTGATTATAAGGGGGTGGTTGCATTGGCATCCCATCATATGGATTCCAATTTTGGATAGGTGAAGGCATGAAATTTGGTGGAAAACCAGGATTTGGAAAATGTTGAGGACGTGGTTGGTTGAAAGATGGATTTTCGTACTGAAAATTGTTAGGATTGTTGTAGGGAAAAGGAGGATTACTTGAATTTTGAGTGTTGGAAAGATTATTATTGGGATCCATTTCAAGAAGAAGATGGTTTTTTTATTGTGTTGGAATACTATGAAACTCATGTCAATTTATAGGGAAAAAAATTTCTGGATTTTTGGTGAAAAAAAAAAAAAAGGTCAAATAATTGAGCTGCGAAAATTGGGATAAAAAGTAAAAAAAAAAATATGGCCAGCCAATCACTCGCCAACACGTGGCGGAACCAGGAAAAAAAAAAAGTGCCGCCGCCTGGATTGACGCGCCTCACTCGCGCGTGTGGTGCACGCGCCCATGTCGGCCCAATTCAAGGGCGCCGCGTGTCCGTTTCTCCCGACAGCCTCTGCAATTCACGGTGTGAATTTATTCAACCAAATTGCATTTCCCTCCCCATTAAACGAACCATTGGAAGGATTAAACCATTCTTTTTGTGTGAATCTCCATTCAACACCCTCAACTTTCCCCCATTGTAGATGGTCTAAAAGGTTGTACTCCGTATTTGTTCATTTTCAATAAAGTCTGCATAAATTAATGTTAAAAGTTTCTTAAATTGACTTCTTAAAATTTTCTAACAAGAGGCTTAAAAAAACTTAACCATCATCTAATATTTTACTCCCTCTGTCCCAAAAAAATATTCTCATTTTTTAATTTTTATGGTCAACAAATATAAACTTTGACCAAACATTAGTGTCAATTTAATGATCACAATAAAATTCTAAAAATAGTTATTGATAAATCACTTGATGATTTATCAATTACAAATTTTAGAATTTCACTAGAATGATTAGATCGTCACTAATGGTTGCTCAAAGTTCATTTTTGTTGACCATAACAAGTCAAAATGAGATTATCTTTCTCTGGGAGAGAGGGAGTATTTAACAAGAGGCAACGTTGTTATTATTACAACAAGTCACAGCCTCTATGTCGAGGCATTTATCACACATCAGAATTAACAAGCCTTGCTTTCAATATATAAATATGTGCTACTGTACTACCCATTGATCCCAAACTGTATCACTCTACCGTAGCGCGATAACGGGCATATAAAATCTATGCCAGTAGTTGACCAAACAAAAAATAAGATTAGGAAACTATCGTATGGAGTTACACTGCTGCTGGTTTACTGGTTCCATGCTTACAAGAAGCTCAATCGTTGTTCTACTTCTGGTACTTCAACTCGTCTCCAGCTACCAGAAAGTATGCTGTGTGCCTAGAGTAAAAAATTGCGTACGGTTAAGTATTATGGCGCTATTTTAGCTGGCTACAAAGAACTCTCTCTCTCTCTCTCTCTCTCTCTCTGTGTATGTGTGTGTGTTGTAATAGTAATTATGCAGGAAGATTTTTACCTGAAAAAATTCATCATCTTGATTTTGGAGTCTGCGTCAATGTCAGTGGAGCTGTCTAATGCTTGTTGCATGTGATGTAACCACCTCTCTGCAGCTCTATGGGTGACCGGAAATGGGCGGTGGCGGCCAATCAATGCGGGATGGCCTGCAGAAAATTAAAATAATGAAACATTTATCTCTCTGCTACCAGAATGGCTATTCATTTTTAAACAATTATGTCACAAAATTTTGTTATGTTCATCACGACTTCAATTAACCTTTGATGCATTTGCAATGCATCTTGATGACATTATAGTTTAATACTCACTTTGTCCCGAAATGATCTTCTCATTTGCTTTCATTGTCCCAAAAAAGTTCTTTCCATTTCTACAATTTAGGCTTAAATGTGGATAAACACAACATGGCTATTGAAGCAAGTATACACTCCTTAAAAAGTTTGAATAGTCAAATGTGAATGATCATTTTGGGACGAAGGGACTATAGAACAAGTGTCAGCGCAGTATATTGACCAATTGGACTGTCAAAAGCCAAGAAGTCAACCCCAGATCATTGATTGTGCACCATCGCTTCCACAGGCCATTTCTCTTGATTTAAGAGAGTTACTGAATGTGCAAGCTCAATTCAGAAAGCTTAATATATTACTACAGCCACAGCCTTGCCAATTAACTAAACTTCACTGGCTCCTTGTTTCTGCCAAGATATCTGCTCAAGACATTTGTTATGGGACTCGGAAGATTTTGGACTTAATTTTACTATTTTAGGGTTAAGTTCTTTATTTCTTTCTTTCATTTTTACAACTTTCTCTTTATTCTTTTTCAGATGTAATCAAGTATAAAAGGGTCCTTATAGTTTAATTTACACACTAATCACTTATTATCAAAAAGGTTATTCCTTTTTCTTTTCTTTCTCTATTCCTGGTGGATTCCGGCCACCTTTCCAAGAGAGAGTTAGGGTTTACCAAGGTTCAAAGTGTTCAACCTTCTTGCATGCTTCTCATGCTTCGTAGATAGCTATGGTTAACTTAACAACTCAGTAGTATATATCAATCGAAGACTTCACTGCCAATGGAAGAATACAACCACCTCCGTCCCAAATTGAATGACCAAAATCATTTCAAATTTGCTCTTGATTAAGAGAAAATTTGAAAATTTATTGGCCATTGATTTTGGGACGGAGAGAGTACGTAGTAGTATCTAGAGAATACAGCAAATACAGTAAGTTCTCATCAACCTTTTCATTTCCTATTTAATTTATATTCTAATAAAAGTAAATACTTGAGACTATGAGTCTAGACACAACATTGCTCGCAGAAAAACTTCCCCAATCAAAAGAGGAGAAAAGGGACACAAGAGTATGGTGTACATCGCACAGGTACTATACTTGCATATGAAGAGCCTACTAATTGACACGATTTCCCCTACCACGAGCCAGACAAGAGAAATAGCAGAAAGGAGAAAACCAATATCATTAAACAATATTAGCAGCATAACATTTTGAAGGTTATTCTCTAATACGACTCTTCTTTAGGTGTAGGAGTCAAGGATTCAATGGGAAGCCACTGAATTTCAGAAATTAATTTACAAGTTTTTCACTTTCTCCCTCCATTTACATGGTCGATGTAATAGCCAGAGCAGTATGTGCTATTTCAAAACAAATAATGTAGCAAGTTAGTTCTACAGCAACTATACTTGTAATAGTTGTTCGCAGGTTTTCCTAAACTTCTGTTTTGGAGATATGCACGAAAATGAATAATATTCAGAACCTAGTTGTAAACATTTGGATGTACCAGCTTCGAACTAAAAGTCCTTATATTTGCAACTAGTGGTTACTCAGATGTAATGCCGACATTATTGACCCTTATA
This sequence comes from Campanula takesimana, assembly GCA_026119855.1. Taxonomy (NCBI): domain Eukaryota; kingdom Viridiplantae; phylum Streptophyta; class Magnoliopsida; order Asterales; family Campanulaceae; genus Campanula; species Campanula takesimana. The sequence goes on along the minus strand of JAOWBW010000354.1, from coordinate 825,271 downwards.
AAAACTGATAAAACATAGAGAAGAATGAGTAGGAACATGAGACCTATAAGAAACATTTAAACCTCAGAAATCCAGGCCACGTGCTAGAGCCACAGACTTGGGGAACTCTATGTTTACAATAAACCAAAATGATTTTTCTTCCTTTTAACAAATTGACCTGTATTGCAGAAATCGAGAGACATGACATGTCCTTTAACATAACTTCCCATTTAATGTTACAGCAACAAATATTTCACTTTTCTAAGTAATCATCTTGTTAAATCAGAAGGAAAATAAAACGAATAAGAGTTGATGATACATATAAAATACAGGTTAGATAATTAACATTTATTGAAAAAATGATAGCTACGACAAATAATCCATGTGGAAGCAATATTACAATTTTTTACTGGTGAGCCTGCAGATTGTCTAGGTTAGAGTTTATCAATAAGATCACAGACGCATTCATTATATTATCTTTGGCTATCATTTTGTATGCTGCTCTTTAAAAAGTGGTCAGAGAATGATGGAATTTCAATGGTTACTCGAAACAGCAGTACAGTGCAGTGCAATAATTAGGTTCATCGCATATAAGCTTTAACCATAAAAATGGAATTTGAGCTCTAGTAAGTTTCATCCTTATAGTTAATATTGGTCAATTTCCATTTTTGAGGCAAGGATGGCTTCTTAAACTCCCTCTCAGTTCTAAGACAAAAAACTTGTTGAATGATAGCGAAAGCAATATTTTAACAAAGTATAGAACTAGTAACAACAGCATAATCAAAATGAATTCATATTCACATAAAAATAAAGTATATATCATCGGAAGCAAATCTCCTAATTCATATAAGAAGGAATATATAATCAAATTATACACAAAACAACAGTCTCAATTGCTTGCAAGAAATATAATAATCACCTTTTCTCTGTGAATACAATGGGGGCCCTCCCATTCTCTGTACAAAGAACTCATATTGATTCTGGATTGCATCAGCTTTACTCGAATTAGCAAAAATGGACCTGAACGACTCCTCCTCATCATCATAAACCCTACATTCCCATTTCAAAACCAAGACCAAAAAACCGGTTACACAGTTATTAAAATGACAAAAAATTACTCAGTACCATTTTATGTCTCTAAACAAACCTCAAACTTGTAACAGCTCACATATATCTGTAATCTACATTTAGTTCCACTATTAAGTATGTGAACATTGTTAGACTTTTTCAGCGTTAATTCACCTTTATGAAGTTGATAAGTGTATTACTAAGAGCATTGCTAAGGGGCATAAAATAGTCACAAAATTATGGGGACAATTACTTTATTGATGCTTAAATCATACTTGATGATTAGGACAACAAAATATTGATCACAAGGAATACTTGCCAGTATTTTATTTTATTTTTTGTTTCAAAATACAACAAAATACCCTCAGCTAGTATTGTCTGACCATCATTCTGTGGCCATTCCGTACACCTAGCATTGCTATTAGTACTAACTTTAAATTGGGAAAACTCAGTTTTTGTCAATCGTACTTTGGGTCTTATTATTTTTTTTTTTCATTTTTACCGTTGTACTACAAACACTAGTGTCATTTTAAAAAAAAAAGGGGGGGGGGGTATAAAATGACGCCATTTTTGTAGTATGATGGTAAAAATGAAACAATTTGGGTATAAAATGAAACCATTGTTTGTGGTACGATGGTAAAAATGAAAAAAATAAAGTTCAATTGTAAAAGTGAAACATGGCTCAAAGTCGATGGGCCAAAACGGAGTTTTCCCTTGTAAATTTTGTAACTTCAGAAAACTCCATTGAACTTTATAACTTCATCAAACAAATGAACAATATGTATGACAGAGAAGGTAAGATTATAATCCAAAATACTTTCTATAGACTATAGCCCTTCTGTATGTTGCAGGGGAAGCCAAAATTTAGAGATATATCTATATAGGTTTCGAAACAAACAGAATCGAAGTAATAATAGAATGATTGTAGACACATAAATTGAATTGAAAAAGGGAGACTGAGATTTACCTGGTGTAGAAATTGGTGGAGAGATTGATGAAGGTTTGGAGGCCTAATTTGTCAAAGAGATTGGTTTCATCAATGGCGAAGGCGTCGGCCTGATCAACCCCGCTCCACTCCGATGCCCTTTTCTGCAGAGATTGCATTCTCCCCTCTCTCTCTCACACACGCACACGCACTCCTCGACGGGAAGGGGAGGAGAGGGGCGGAGGGGACGATGTTTATACAGTGGGCTCCTGGGTGGGATGTGACGCTTTTTTTTTTTTTTTTTTTGTTAAAGAGTGAATACGTACTGTGGGCGATTATTCTTTGGTTGGCTGGTTTGGATTCTTCAGAGATTTTATTTGAGTGGAGACATTATGCCGTCACTATGTGTATCAACATTTTTTTTTTCTTTGTTTTTTTTTTTTAGAAAGCACTTTTACTTAAACATTGACTAGAGTCGTGGTCAATGGTCTTCGTTTCTTTACACTTGACATTTGATTTTCCTTTAAAAAAAAAAAAAAAAAAAAAAAGATGAGCGAGTCTTATAAAAATAAATTTTCATCATGTACTTTCTAGAACACAAAACTCTCATGACCTTTTCAGTCTGGATCGCGTAGCATCGACCTCATCTCAACCCGAGAGGTCACATCCAAACCAGCTCGCTTTGGGGCCACATCAGCTCGAATTAACATCTCCTCATCATCAATTATGGCTTGTGCATCGAAAACTTGAGGTATCTCTATAGTCACTCCGTCGACCGCCACCTCCTCCCTAGTGGCACTAATTAGTATCAGTGGTTGTTCGAAGCTCAAGGCCAACATCATAAAGCAATACTGGATAACGGTACTTCTGCCACTGGTCGAACTTGTTATTAGGGACAACAAAAATTTTAAGTGATTTCGTTTTTGTCTTAAGCCTCAGAGTATTGTTGGTAATTTGATTGTTGAAATAAAAGTACTGTGCGGAAAGATTGGGTTCATAGCAAAGATATGGCTCACCACAATAAACGAAATCAAGAAGCAAAACGTGTTTGAGGTCAAATCTATGGGCAAACGCAGGTTGAACTTAAGGAATTTACAGATAAAAAGGTCCAGGGGAAGGCAAAAACTGTTCTCAAATTAGGATAAGTAGAAAATGCAAGCCACATTCTCACTCTGCACCATAGCGCGAGTGTCACGAAGTAGATCCCCCTCTTTGTTCTTAGTCTGACCTAATCTACCTATGAAGTAAGAGTCCAGGTGGCCAACTAGTCTTCAAAGTCCAAGCACAGAATAATGCGAGCACAACTCCCGAGGTGGATGCTCCGGACTGACTGGAGGCCCAAGGAGCCACCCTATCGTGACCTTTGAAAAAGCATTTACAATTTGTACTACTTGTCACAGTGCAGTCATTTCTTGGCCGAAGCTTGAGGCCTCCCTAACGATTAAAGCCCTATCATCTACTTCATCTACTGGGGTATATGAAGACTCTTCACCATCTGATACGGGTCAAACGTAGCGAAAAGAAAAATTAAAGAAAAGAGATAGCAATGATATGTATGCTTACCACTTCAAGGAATCCACCTTGAAGATACAGGGCATAAACAACTCACCACTCTAAGGAATCCACCAAAGAGATACAGGGTTGTGTTAGTTCACCACTAAACGGAATCCACCGAATAGATAAAGAACAAGAAAAGATGGCACAAAGCACAATCTTATATTATTTTATAAAGTCAAATTCCACCTCCTTTTATAATGACTATTTCTAAGGTATTTATAGAATACTTGGGACATCCCTCCAAGCTTCGAAATATCAAAAATACTTAAAGGATAAATCTAATAATTAATTACATATAGATAAGATGGATAATATATCCAAAGATTCATGTCAAAATTTGGATGTATATGACTTTCAGACTACCTTCTAGTCAAACAGACATAACTCTCTCTGGAAAGATCCAAATGATGATCCGAAAAGTGATATAGAAACTACACTCAATGATCTTTCCAGTGATATTTTATTTGTAATTTTTGGCCAAGTAAATTGATAGATACACCCTGTTGAAGTCTCATAAATTTCAGTCAACTTCAACAGGGTGTATCTATCAATTTACTCGGCCAAAAATTATAAATAAAATATCATTGGAAAGATAATTGAGTGTAGATTATACAACACTTTTCGGATCATCATTTGGAGCTTTCCAGGGAGAGTTATGTCTGTTTAACTAGAAGGTAGTCTGAAAGTCATATACATCCGATTTTTGATCAATATTTTGTGTTTCATGAATCTTTGGATATATTATCCATCTTATCTATATGTAATTAATTATTAGATTTATCCTTTAAGTATTTTTGATATTCCTAAGCTTGGAGGGATGTCCTTACATTTTTTACGATGAGTAGCTCACTTTTTGTGTGTGTTAAAAAGTATGTTTTTCTTTTTAAAAAATGAAACCATATCATGACCTATCTAGTTTTATTCGTCTCTTTGAGTCGAACACAATGATATTTTTATTTATTTTCTTTTACTTCAAAAACTCAAGTTATAGCATTTTAAAGTTGTTGGGAGGTTTTTTTTTTTTTTTTTTTTTTTTTTTTAAGGGGACACGTGTCGCGTGCTGGGAGGGAAAGAAGGACAGCTGGGGTTACCTGGGCGGGTCTCTGGGCATGATCCATAGGTGGATCCGTCTCACCCAAGTTTTTGCCTTAATGGTACTACTAGAAAAGCGCCCATTACTCACGGAAATTTACCCACGGATGTTTTCTGTCAGTAATAGTGACAGAATTATATAGCTTACTGACAGAAATAGACCTTTGTCAAGGCGGGAAGTTCAAAAGTTCATTTTTAAAAATTACCCACGGAAATTCCTGTTATCCATGGAACATTCCGTCAGTATTAGCTACGGACATGGTCCATAGATATTACCCATGGATATTTTCATCAGAAACTGTTTAATGACTTTAACCTAGCCGCATACCCATTCTCCCCTCATTCACGATCCATTCTATTCTCTCTCGGAAAAAAAAAATCCGGCTGCTTTCCTCTCCTCCGGTCGATCTCCCTCGCTACACACACCACCAACTCCTTCCGACCACAGTCCGCCACCGCTGCCATCCGCCCCTTACAACTGCTAATCTTCTTCCCCTTTGAGATCTTCTTATTCTTTCTCTTATTTCTCTTTCTCTAGTGCGAAAAGACACAGCACACACCATCACGCCTCCTCTCCTCCCTTCGATTCTTCCTCGTTGTGCAGTTGAGAAAGACGAGTGCAGAAAAGCAAGGGATGGCATCAACCGTAAAACTCTTAGTTTTTTTAGTTATATCGTTTTTTTTTTTCATCTGTATCACCTCATAAAATTGAAAGATTTATTCTCCTGCAGAGTTGATTTGGTTTGATTTCCCCTCCTGATCTGGTTTTTTTTTAGGTCACTAGACGTGGTTGAATCCAAGTCGCGCAGTATATCTTCTTCCTCATGTTGTCTAGCTACATTTCTCTCATCTCATCTTGTTCCTATTCTGCAAATGTTCTCTTTTACATTTTTGCAGATATATCCGAGAATTCAGGAGAATCACTGAGTGATTGTGACACAAAATGATTGTTTGCCGCTGCTTTGATCAAGCTCAGGCATTTTTGTTGTTAAGCATTCAGCTGGTGCTAAGCAACTTGTTCGTGTAAACTGTGCGAACAACTCTCTGGTCTATAAAGGTATTTTTGTTGGGGAGATTCAAATTTAGGAGGAGTGGAAGATATTCACAATTTTATTTCTTTGAATTGATGGTTCTTTTCAAAAAAAGAGGAGAAAGATGTGGTTTTCATATTCAGTGGGAGAAAAATGTATTCTAAAGATGTATTTAGGAGGAGTAGAATCCAATGTACAAATTCAGGGGGAGAGATTATTGTTTTGGTTGTTTTGATCAGAACCACAAAGATAGGGGGAGATTGAAAGAGTATGAAATACTCATTACTTATTTTAGTGTATCTTTGTGATTCTGATAATAATTATTGTATATAATTAGTTTAGTGTTATTTTAGGAATTAGTTGTAATTATTTACGAATAGTTTAATTTGGGTTATTTATTATCTTTATGATTTATTTGACTAACCTATTAATGTCTATCTATGGTGGTTAGTGTTTTTGTATTCTAGGTAAACTTGGATTCTCTCTATGGAAGGATTTGATGAATATATTGATTGGTCTCCAAGGAAGGAATACATGGCAAGGAGTCTTCACCTTAGCCGTGTATATATACAAGAGATGAGCTGCATATATTTTTATATCTTTTATTCTCCCATTCTCGAAAATTCTGAATATAAAAAGAGAGTTCATTTGTTCTTGGAGTTCAAAACCTTTTAGAACTACAAGTGTTTTTGGTGTTTAGTCTATTCAAGATAGAATAGGTTTTGATCTTTTCGTTGTTTTTGTTTCTTTCATTATCTTGTATTCTGCAAGACCTTTTGATTAATGAAAGTTTTCCAGCAAGTGATTTCTTGCTGAAGTGTTTAATTTTTGTCTTTAAATTTCCGCTGCATTTACTCTTTTCGTCGTCAGTTGACAGGACAACTGTCTTGACACTTGTGAGCACAATTGTACTGTCTAGTGGCTGTTTTTCAGAACAGTCCTAGCCGCATATTTCTTTCAGATTCCCACTTTGCACCCCCGTTTGAAAAGTCAGTCTGTTTGGTACCTAAACTTTCAAATTTTCCCACTTTGCACCAGCACTAATGAATGTTAGAAAATTTAACAGAATAGGTAACGAATATACTAGTTTGTAATGCTTATTAGTTTTTAAGGGTCAAAATGCAAAGTTTTAAATATTAAGTACTTAAAATTTATTTCTTTTTCCAAATAATTAACATTATCTTAAATCTTAAATGATTAATATTTCTTGAAAATAATACTATTTTTTTTATTTTAGCATAAAAAATAATACTAATTTTTTTATTTTGGGGGGTACTAAATTTTTATTTTTAAAATAAAATAAATTTCTTTTTTTTTTAAAAAATATTTTAGCATAAAAAATTAGTATTATTTTCAAGAAATATTAATTATTTAAGATTTAAGATAATGTTAATTATTTGGAAAAAAGAAATAAAATTTTTGTACTTAATATTTAAAACTTTGCATTTTGACCCTTAAAAATTAATAAGCATTATAAACTAGTCCATTCGTTACATATTCTGTTAAATTTTCTAACATTCATTAGTGCTGGGGTTTTGGAAGTTTAGGTACCAAACAGACCGACTTTTCAAACGGGGGTGCAAAGTGGGAATCGGTGGATACTTCGAGGGGGGGGGGTAAAATGTATTTTGGCCTAAATAAGTGGTACATCGAAGTCTCACAATTTGAGAAGTCCATGGGCCGAGTAGCGCAATCATATACAAATTTGTACTAATTGATGTAATGAAATAGTACATCAAGTCAAGTAACAATTATATTGTCGTAAAACCAAAGAAACAAGTGCATCTTACTGTTAGTACTAACCACTCATATTTCACCATAGCCAAAGTCCATTAAAGCGGTCGTGCATAGTTTCTTAATTTCTTGAAGAATTGTCAATCCTATGTTAATTTAGTTCTTCATATCTACAGGAATGAATCAGAGTGCATCGTTAAAATTGTTCAAGAGATTTCAAGCAAATGTCACAGAAGTTCAAGCGCTGAAAAAAATCTAGTTGGAATAGTACCTCGTTTGAAGGAAGTGAAGTCCCTGTTAGATACAACCTCAAACAATGTTCAAATTTGGGGATATGGGGAATGGGTGGAGCTGGAAAGACAACTCTAGCTTGGGCTGTTTTTAATGAAATTTCAAATCAGTTTCAACGTACAAGCTACGTCGCAAATATTAGAGAAGTTTCAAAAACTTCCGGTCTACATTCTTTGCAAGGGAAAATTCTTTCTGATCTCTTATCTGAACGAGATGTGAATGTAACAAGTGATCGTGAAGGAAGGCAACTTATGTCCAAGAGACTACGCCACAAAAAAATTCTTCTTGTTCTTGATGATGTGGATGACGGGGACCAACTTGATGCATTAGTAGGGAGCAGGGATTGGTTTGGTGTAGGGAGTAGAATTTTAATTACGACACGAGATGAACATTGCCTGAGGAGAGCTAAAGTGGATAATATTTATAAGTCTGTCATGTTAGATGATGACGAAGCTATTCAGCTCTTTAGCGTTTATGCATTTGGGAGAAGTAGCCCACCAGAAAAGCACATCAAAAACTCCAAATGGGTTGTACATTATGCTGCTGGCCTTCCTTTAGCCCTTAAAGTGTTGGGCTCATTTCTGGATGGCAGAAACATGAAAGAGTGGAAAAGTACCTTGAAAAGATGTTGAGGGTGACTCTCAATTTGGACTTGATTTGAATTGGTCTTGCAACGGAGAAGAAAACGCAGGCAGCGCCCACTTGGATTCTGGGTGGTCGCCCACATTGCTGTTCCGGAGGCCCTAACAGACTGACGACTTGGGCGGTCGCCCATGGGGGTTTGGGATGGCGCCCACAGAGACGGGGCTGGTTTCCTGAATCGATTTGGAAACTGATTTTGGACGGGTTTTGGACTCCTATTCTTCTAGGGTTGGGTTTATATTTTGTGTATAAATATAAACAAGCTTCCAGACCTTTTCTAGTGACTTGAAATAGATCCTTGAGAGAGATTGATAGAAAAGCTAGGGTTTCACTATTGTAGAGAGATTGTGAGATTGTGTGTGGAAGGTTTTCACCTTGATTCTCCTTGTACTCTTCTTGATTATAGTGAATTGATTCTCCGTCACCCGTGGACGTAGCCAAGTTGGTGAACCACGTAAAATCTCTTGTGTTCATCTATTTTTCAATTTTGCTTCGTTCTTGCTATTGTGTTTATTTTGTGCTTGCATCTTTATCAATTGGGCAATTGTGTTTGGGCCTTAAAATCCTTACAAAAGACTTGAAGTCGTTCCTGAAAATAAAATTGATGAGATATTGAAAATAAGCTTTGATGGGCTAAGAGAGATGGAGCGGAAAATCTTCTTAGACATTGCATGTTTTTTCAAAGGGAAGAAGAAGGACTCTGTAACTACAATACTCGACAGTTTTGATTTATATGCAGATATAGGAATAAGTGTTCTTATACAAAAGTCTTTAGTATCAGTTTCAAAAGGAAGACTTTGTATGCATGACCGAATTCAAGAAATGGGTTGGCAAATTGTTCGTAAAGTCTCTAGCAAGCCTGGAGAACACAGCAGGCTATGGCATCTTGAGGATGTTTGTCATGTACTAACGACCAAGACGGTAAGCCTCGAAAATAAAAGTGTGGTTAGTGATATCTGCATTCTCACTGTTATGTTCTCTGCTTGTAGGGGATGAATGCAGTTGAAGGCATATACTTGGATTTGCCTTTCGAAAGAGAAGGCATTAGCTTTAGTGCAGATACTTTCAAAAATATGCTTGAACTTAGGTTTCTATATGTCAGCGATAAGTATGCGTCAAAAAAGATCTCTATACAAACTTGTCATTCTGAAGATACCCTCTCTCTTCCTAGCAAGTTGCAGTGGCTTATCTGGAAACAATACAAATTAGGGTTGTTGCCAGAAAGTTTTGAAGGAGAGAAGCTCGTTGGACTTAAAATGTGTCTCAGCAACATCATCCAACTTTGGAGTGGAAGAAAGGTAAGAACCTCTCTGGCAATCTGATAATGTTTAACATCCGAATAAGGACTTTACTCGTAAGACAGGCAGTCTCTCATGAGCTAAATTCATAACTATATTATTTATACTTATGGATGTTAAGACTTTATTTTCTAACAATGGACACATCTTTAATGTCCTTTTTGTTTTCCGACAGAATATGGACAAGTTGACATACATCGACCTAAGTTGTTCGCTCGAGCTCAGATCGACCCCGGACCTCGAGGGGACCCCAAATCTTAAGTCACTAACTCTTCAAAAGTGCTTGAATTTGGTAGAGGTTCATCCATCACTGGCAGATCTAAAGCAAATTGTTTTCTTAAAGTCACATTTCTGCAAGAGCCTTAAGAGTCTACCATCCCCTTTACGGACGTAATCCCTGGAGACTCTTATTCTCTCCAATTGCATTAGTCTGACAGAATTTCCGGAAATATCTGAGGATATGAGAACATTATCAAAGCTTTATCTGGAGGACACCTCAATTGTAAAATTGCCAGAATCATTTGGAAATCTCACAGGTCTGATTTTGTTGAATCTCCGTAGATGTAAATATCTAAGGAGCCTTCCAGAGACCATTTGTAGGTTAAAATGTTTAAGAACTCTTGATGTAGCTCGCTGCTTAAGCCTTAAGGAATTGCCAGACAGCTTGGCACAGGTTCAATCTTTAGAGGAGCTGATTTTAGATGGAAATACAGAAGCACCATCCTCCATTGTGTTCTTAAACAACCTCAAAACCTTATCATTGATGTGCTGTGAGGCACTGACGTCTTCATTGTTATTCACAAGAATTCCAGACTCCTACAACTCTGGTTCAGAGCAGCACCCGTTATTAAGTTATGGCTCTATCAAGAAACTAAATGTCGACTGTTGCAACCTCACAGAGGGAGAGTTTCTGGATGATCTCAGTACACTGTTCTCTCTGGAAGAGTTGCACCTACAAAGAAACCTATTCAAGAATTTACCTTGAAACTTCCCCAACTCAAAATCCTTAATGTTTCAGGTTGTATGAATCTTGAAAATTTGCAAGGACTACCATCCAGTATTAATGTACTTCTTGCAAGAGAATGCCCGAGATTGACAGGCTTCTTGGATTTCACAAATTATGAAACACTATGGAAGCTCAGTATGCGTAGCAGGGAGGGGGGTTGGGAAAACTCTGTTGATACAGTGCTGCAATCTCTGCTTCAGGTTAGGTTGCTCATAATTTCTCTAAGTCCACCAATTTAACCACACACACACACACACAGCATAAGTTTTGACTAAAAAGGGCATATATAATATTAATGGTACAGGGACACCTTGTTGCAAACAATCGATTTAGTATTGTTGTTCCTGGATGCGAGATTCCAAAGTGGTTCAGCCGGCAGAATGAGGGATATCATATGAACCTACAGCTACCACCGGGTTGGTGTAATAGAAACATTTTGGGTTTTGCTATTTGTGCTATTATAGATAATTATGAGCAAGATATTACTATCCAGTTTGACATGACCGAGGGAAAGATGCATCCATTGAAGCCCACTCCACCAGAAATACCTTTACGTGCATACACAAGACAAATGTGGCTGGGTTTCCTGTCAATTGATTTCTTTAAGCTCCTATTTCCACAATTTAAGGAGCAAGATTGGTCCATATTTGAAGGCAGCCTTTGTATGCAGCTGTATCAGTGAAAATGATAGTAGTGCAATTCGTATTGTGTACAAGGACGATGTGGAAGGGGAGACCACCATCCAACACTCAGCAGGAGTATTGGACAATTCTAGAGGTCGACCCAGGTTGATGAACGATGACGATGATGATGATGATGATGATGAACTTGTATATAATCCTGATAGCTTTACCAAAGAGAGAGACGTGTTATGCACAGCGTACATGAAGACAAAAGGGCGGATGGGTGCTGAAGTTAGTTTCGTTGTGTGACAAAATGATGGAGAAAGATCCCCTATGTTCAAGTAATTACTTGTTAGACCAAGAAGAGGTGATCCATTCCATGAAATGCATGTGGTAGAAGATCAAGAATTTGCAGAATGAACTAGGAAGTAGTACGTTTTTGCAGTGCTTCATCTTAAAAGATTCAGACAGTAAGACCAGCGCAACAAGTGCCTTTTCCTGCTGAGAATGAGATGAATAACTTAGGAATCCAGGCCCATTATTTGCGCCTGCGCAGTCTAACTCCGTGGCAGTCAGATCGAGATGTAATTACCGAGCCTATTATAACACAACTCATTTTATTTATCTTTCTTAGTAACAATTTCATTTGCATATTAGTTGCCCAAGTTACAGGAAAGAGGAAAGTCATTACATACTACATACCAGTGTTCTAAAAGGCGCCCGTCTAGGCCCCGCCTAGTTTATGAAACGCTTAAGTCCCGCCTAAGATATTATAACTATTTTGAATTCTCGGCCCCGCCTAAGTCCCGTTTAGACCCCGCCTAGGCAATCCTGCTGCGGCGCCTAGCACCTTTTAGAACCTTGCTACATACAATCCAATAGAATACAGATAGGCATTTACTGAGCTCTTGCAGGCTCAAGATTGTTTATCAAAATATTGGCAATGGCTGACTGATTTGAGCTTTTAAATTTGCCATGCTTTATAGCTCTCTGTTCACCTCCTTCCTTAGATGTCAAAGGCACATTTTTTTATTTCCATAAAAAACTTTGATGCAAATCAATTTTCAAGAACGTTTTCCAAAAAAAAAAAAAGTGTACAGTTTTTTTTTTTTTTCTTTTCTTTTAAAGGCAAACCGGGTACAGTTGTTAAAACCACTAAATTGATATTCAACGGAGCTGTAAAAACTGTTAGCGGTTTATAACATAAAGAACAAATTACAGAAATAAAATTACAGTAATAAAACTGGAAATACAACAAATAAAACAGGTTATTATTACGAGCCCAATGCTAGTCACTGTCTCCTTAAGACTTATTCGTCCCTTCACCGAGTGTGCTTGAGTCTTGTTGGAACGCTAGTCTCCCAGGATAGAACGTGCGGACCGGGGGCACTTTTGATGTACACGGATGTACAGGGTTGCAGCGGAATTAAAATAAAAGTAACCGGATAGGCAATTAATCGAATCAACGATTTAATTGACCCAATTCGAATCCACGAATTAGGGTTTGACAAGAACAACACCAATAGTGATGAAGCTCTCGAATAAACGAAGGAATCCACCTTCAACAAAACCAAGAATGGTTTCTAGGAAATAAACCCACAAAGATGCAAAAGCAAACTTTATAAAATAATCAAAATCAAATGTTGTTCAATACAATGAATGAAAAGAGTATTTAAAGTCTAGGAAATAATAAAACCCTATTCTAAAAAAAACTCATAAAAGTATACAAAAATACCCAAAATACTTAATAAAAAAGGAATTCTGAAAACAATTAATTTTCTGGCGACTTGTCGAGCACGGTCGTGCCCCTAATGTGGCACGATCGTGCCATTCCAGTCGAACGCCTCGTATAGCCAGAATATCGTGGTTCGGGCGGGTCATGGTTGTGGTCCGGGCGGATCTTTATACCTGGGCTGATTCTTGTGCTTCCTTGTGCTACATCATACACCCCCTCTTTAAAAGAACTCGTCCCCGAGTTCGTTCTTGATACTTGAAGACGACCATTCCTCTTGAAGAGATATGTAGAATAGACACGTGCTTTGCCAGGCATCAAGAAATCTGGTACCTCTTTTCGCCGCTTCCTAAGCACACCAGGTCCAGTCGGGTCGTTGTTCGTGTGCTGCCGGATCAAAACACTAGGTCCAGGCGGGTGTGTTACAGGGTGCGGCCGGACCTTTGCATCTGGTCCGGCCGGGTCTTATGTTGGTTTCGGTCGGACCTCAGCATCTGGTATGGTCGAATCCTGGCTTGGGGTCGGACGGATCTGTACCGGACTTGGATCCCTTGATTCCTGCGTCACGTTCAATTTGACCAAGCACCGATCTATACAATCTGCCCTCTCCACCACGTCAAAAAGTGGCTCCTCGGATTTCGTTACTGGAGCAATCTCTCCACCCACAGAAATAGAATTATTACTAACCTCTTCTCCTTTGAAATCCCCATCATCACTAACAATCGGATTTTGATCAATGGGTCCAACGCTATGATTTTCCCAATTGAATCAAAATCAGTTCCTCCAGTCGGCGGAACATGCTGGACGAGGTTGTCCACATGTTGTATAGGTTCTATTCGAACTGCCGCTCGTTGCTTTCGGACTGTACAACCAAGCCGCAATTTTTGGATAAGGTTGGTTGTCACATCATCTAGTTCTCTTTCTAATAAGCGACACTGGCGATGCATACAATCTGTGATTTCACGCCAATATTGAATCTCAGCCCAATATGTAGCGTTGCACTCCCTGTCTCGAGCATAGCTTCCCTCTAACCAAAATTTCTTCAAACACCCTGAGATTCGTGCAATCTGGTTGTCTGTGTTGTCCCCGTTGTTGCCAGACATCGCTGAATCTTCCAAGGATCGACCTTTTCTGATACCAACTGATGTACACTGATGTACAGTCACCACTAGATTCTACCAGCCCGGTACCACTCACACCCCTCATGCCATCAGAGCTGCCCCAACCTGCCCCTCAACCCCCACCACCAGCCCTTCCCAAAAGACCTCGTACTCGCCTCCAAAACAACATCACAAAACCCATTCACAAATTAAACTCACAGCCTCTCTTTCCGAACCGTTACCCGAACCAAATACAGCGACCCAAGCCCTCAAAATCCCTGCTTGGCGTGATGCCATGCAAATCGAATACACTGCACTTCTTAAGAACCACACCTGGGACCTAGTACCCCTCCTCCCGACTCAAAACGTGGTTGGTTGCAAATGGATCTTTCGTACCAAATACCATTCTGATGGCTCAATTGATCATCACAAAGCTCGTCTAGTTGCCAAGGGTTTTCACCAGCGGCCAGGACTTGACTACTCAGAGACTTTCAGCCCTGTCGTAAAGCCATCCACTATTCGTACCATTCTCTCTCTAGCTACGGTCCATGGGTGGTCGCTCCGCCAAGTGGACATTAACAATGCCTTTCTGCAGGGTACCTTACAAAAAGTTGTCTACATGGATCAACCACCTAGATTTATTAGTACCACTCATCCTACTCATGTGTGCAAACTTCGACAAGCCATCTATGGTCTCAAACAAGCACCTAGGGCATGGTACACTGAACTCAAAAATTATCTGTTGTCTTTTAGGTTTTCTACGAGGGTGTGTGATACATCTCTCTTTATACTTCGTGCTCCTGCCTACATGCTCTTGTGGACAGGTTTATCTCACAGTTTGCTTCCCGTTTTTCGCTGAAAGACTTGGGTGCACTATCTTATTTCCTTGGTGTTTAAGTCATACCACATACTCAAGGGTTGTTTCTCAGTCAACACAAGTATGTCCAAGATCTCCTCACCAAGATAAATATGCTTAATGCCAAACCTGTTCCCACACCGATGGTTCCTCATCCTCCCCTCATGCTTCGCAGTGGTACTCCGATTTCTAATCCGTCCGAATATAGAGCTATTGTTGGCTCTCTTCAGTACCTCGCATTGATAAGGTGTGATCTTTCCTTTGCTATCAACCGCGTGTTTCAGTTTATGCACTGTCCCACTGATATCCATTGGGCTGCTCTTAAACGCGTTTTATGCTATTTAGTGGGTACAAGCACTCATGGCCTCCTTATTCGCAGCGATTCTCCCTCACTTTACATGGCTTTACTGATGCTGACTGGCTGGTGACAAAGATGACTACATTTCTACCACAGGTTATATTATTTATCTTGGTCGAAATCCACTCTCCTGTAGCTCAAGAAAACAAAAAACATTGGCTCGCTCGTCCACTGAAGCTAAGTATAGGGCGGTAGCTGCTACTACTGCTGAGCTTCTGTGGATTCAAAATTTGCTCCGCGAGCTGCAGGCTACTTTGTCATATACACCCACTATTTACTGCGATAATATGGGAGCAACTTATGTTGCAGCAAATCCGGTTTTTCACTCAAAGATGAAGCACTTGGGACTTGATTAAATATAAGAGTATCCCACATTTCAGGCACGGACCAACTTGCTATGCTCTCACCAAATCTTTACCAAAGCCAAATTTTTTAGATCTTATTGCCAAGATTGGACTCTCTAACCGGTCGTCCATCTTGAGGGGGCATGATAAATGATGAAGATTCATTGTGATCTTTCTTTCCTAGTTTATCTTTTCTACTTAGTTTCAGTAGGATTTTATTTCCCTTTTATATTTCCTTACTTAGAGCACAAGTCAGGACTCTTGTGTATATATATTGAATTATAATATCAATACAATTTGATTTGCTTTTTACCTAAATTCTATACTTTTTTGTTAGAGGTTTTAGTTTAGTTATGTTGGTCCCAAAGGGAAACAAGGGTATGGAAAATAGCTAGAGGGGGGGGGGTGAATAGCTTGTTTTAAAATTCTTTTCGTACCCTTGAAAATTCAATGGCAAATGCGCACTTAATCAAATAAGCATTATGAAATGCGCCTAAGAGTGAGTGAAATGCACAGCGGAATAGTTAAGTAAAGTAGGCGCAAATGATTAAAAGGGGCGCAACACACACTCTAAGTATTTTGGCTCAAAGTGGGTGAAATAAGGAACTAAGGCAAATGATATAATAAACACAACACAATTCAGTTCAATCAATCTACAATGAGTAAACAAGCAAATAGTGAGTGAAAGTAATAACTTGAAAGTAAATGACAAGTAATTAATAAGCGCTATTTGGAGAGGTTCGATCAATGAAAGATCTACGTCCTCTACCAAGATGGTTAGTCTTGGATTTCTAATGGAGATCTTATATAATGAGGGAGTGTTACAAATTACAATCGTTTGAGCTTATACACTAACTCAAGATCTAATATTCTATGAATGAACAAATCCTAGACAAAACCGGTGTATCTCATTGAGAAAGATCTAAGTGATCAAACTCAAAAAGGTGCTTGTGTGATTTTAGATTCAAGGCTCTTTAGATCTTTATGATTTAGAGCACAATAAAACTAAAGTGTTTTTGCTTGAGGATCTGGGCTAAGGATGAAGGTATGAAGATGTTCTTGAGGAATCTGGGAATTCAAAGGCAATCTTCAAATCTTCAACAAATGTTTGAGAGAGAAATTCAGAAATTCTTAGCAACTTCAAAACGTTTGAAGTTATGAGGTATTTATAGTAGAGCCCCAAAAACTAGCCGTTGGAAATCCCTTGTGGATTAGGTCAAAGGACAGATGTGCTGTCGCTCATTGAGTGGAGCACGTGTCCTTTTATATCCATTAGACACATAACACAAATATGACCGTTATGGACATGTGTCCTTAGATGCGGGTGCATACGTGTTATTTAACAACCGTTGGATCATTGGCGTAGTTTGAGTTTCTTCAAGGATAGGCGCATGATCAAGTGCGCGCGCTAAAGGGAGCATGGCGCGTGGCTCAAAAGCAACTTGTGATTTTTCTTCAAACTTGACATTCTCGCCCTATTCCTAAGCCTATTCTATTACAATGGACTACCTAAAAAATGAAGTATAAATACTTCTTACATGTGGGTCTAAATTCCATGAAATAAAACTTAGGTGATGGATCAATCAAATCTAATCAATCCTATTACATTGAAACTGAGATATATGTGGGCATACCCAACAATCTCCCCATATTTGATTGATGCCATTACCTACTATATCAGGGACAAACATTATACTTGATAATTACATGTCCAAATAAATGAAATTGGTAAATCATGTCTCAAGTTAATGTACACACTAGTCCAAGATATAGATTTCTAATCTATTCCAATAAAGATAGAACATTACAAATGGAAAGATAGAAACAACAGTTTAACACATTCAAAATTATATATGAGTTTTGGTTTGAAATGTGTTTAAACAAAGTTTAAACTCAAATGCATTAAAGTATGAAACAGTTCAATTTAGATGCATATGATTTTAAACAATATTCAATGTTCTACAAACAAGGAGTTTGAGTGAACAAGGTTTGATAAACGTGATGCTTTGTTCTCATTAAAACTCGAAATGTAAGAGTTGGTGATTACAAGTTTTGAACAGAACAAAAACAAAAGATGTGCTAAAACATGTAAGCACAAAGTTACTAACAAAAGGTTCTAATCATCAAAAGATTTTAACAACTTATAAATAAACGAAAAGAACTAAGGGTTGGGAGGAGGCGCATCATCGTCTTCCTTCAAACCTTCTTCAATCTTCTTCACGGAGCGCTGAATTTGTTTAGAAAGTTGGTGACAACGGTTGACAACACCATGAGTGTCAGTGACACCATCTCTAATGTAGAGCAGATGATCAACATTGATGTTTTGATACTCATCAATGGTGCGCTGAGTAATAGCCTGCTGCTGTGAAAAGTTCTCAGTAAATGTTTGAAAGTTTTCTTCAACAGCAGTTTGAGCAGAGATAATATCAGCAGAGGTTCTTTCTGCACGCCTGTCTGCGCTAGAATGCGCGGCATTAAAGTGAGTAACAATCAGCTCCTTCAAAACATAGAGAGAGGGGCGATTTCGAGAGGGAAATTCATCAAAATTCTCCGGATTTTGTTCTCCAAACCGTTCAAAATTCACTTATGGATGCTCGGGCGCGAAGGGGCTACCCGAGAGGGGCGGATAAGCGGCTCGACATGGTCCGCAATTTCTGGGGCTACACCATTGCCCTTAATGATGTGGAAGCGGGGTTCTATAAGTCCCCTAACGCTCATCTATGTCATGACCGAGTGGTAAGCTTTCTTTCCCACTCGATCTTTGTCCATTTTGTGCACCCCCTAGTCCTAGGGTTCATGTTCATGCAATTTGGGGTTTTGTGCTTCTTGGTGCATTTTGTGAAATTGGTATCATTATGATGGAATTGGGATTGTTAAGATTGTGGGCATGTGTTCGTTTTCTCGATGGGTCATGCCTAGCTATAATTTCCGTAATCAAAGTATGTTACCCGTGATTTATGCATAAAGGACTTGTACCTTAGGTGTGACTAGCCATTTTGACATATTTGTGCTCATGCTAGCACTTCCTAAGGCGGTTTTTTGCATTTTCGGGGGAATTGACCTTAATGGCGAACTGTTGACCCGGCTGCTACTTTTCCAGCTGTGGTCTGTTGGACTAGGAAGGCCCGAGAGAAAAGGGGTTCCAAGGGAAGGCTCACCGTCCGCTATCCGAGGCCAGAGGAGTGTTAAGGGGCCCAATGCCCGGGGGGCTCAATTTATTTCCATGGGAGCGATATGAGAATCGGGAAGAGCTTCATGTTGACTTGGGCGAGGCTCTCTGGGTGACCAGGGAGAGGAGGTTGTTGGTGGGCTTTCGGGGAGAGGTCTTTTACCTAGGGGAGAGAGTCCTATGGCAGCATGGGATAGGACTTCAGCAGAGGGCTCCGGTGGACCCGCCTGATACCATGTTCGTGGCTGATCGAGGGGACGACCCATATCTGATGGGGGCGGCCGTGACCCATTTCATCACCGACGAGCCTTATGGGCGTTTTGTGGCCCGGAGACTGAGATCGCCACAGGTGGTGGCTTCTGAGGTGGCCCTTCACATGGTGGCGACGTCCCTTGGGGGAGAGGGGGCCCCATCTGCAGATGCGCCCGAGGGTGTGGTATGCATCCCACTCATTTTCTCATATTATTTTCACACTTGTTATTTTCCATTCACTGAGCATCCCCATTTATGTGTGCAGGTGGCCGCACGTGCTTTGCTGGGGAGACCTTCCCTTATGAAACGGGCCAAAAGGTGGCACAAGAGGTTCGTAGGTCGCTCTTCCAAAGGAGCTTGGACCGAATACAACTTTGCACCTGGTCGACACTCAGTGGGCGCTGAGGAGAGACCTCGTAGGCGGTCTTCGAGCGTAGAGTTGCCTCCCTCCTATGTGCGGTGTCATTCCCTAGGTGCCACTGACTTGGCCTCTTTTCGAGATTCTTTTCGGGATTCTGGCACTCACGAGATGGCCCCAGACCCATTCGCCCATTTGGCCTTGGAGCGTGTGGACCCTGCACCGGCCAGACATCCGGGTCCTCCTTCCCAGATTCATTCCTCCTTTTTCCCAGGTCAGTCTTCTTCGGGTGAAGGCTCGAGTGTGGCGGAGTCTCTTTTCTTCTTTGACCCCAGCCAGTATCAGCCTCGCCCTCTGGCTCCTTTAGACCAGGCTTTTCCTCCTCCCGAGGATCCTTGTCCGGACTCTTACTAGGATGTACCTATGTTAAACAATTTTTCTTTCTTTCTTGTTGCATTTTAAGAACGATGTGTGTAAAACACTTATTGTCTTTTGAAAAGATTTGTTCTGTAAATTCATCTTTTTATGCATAGCTTGGGCCTCGAGAGGACTTTGTGGTCATCTTGAGGTGTTGGGGATTCCCGGGACATATTTGGCATTGATTGTGTGGATTTTGGCACATATTGGACATGCCTTTGCACAAGTGAAAGTGAGTTTCACTCGTGGGGAAAAATCAACCGGCAGAGGATGTTGACATGAAGAATTTAAGGGAAACAAAGCATTAGTGCGTTGACCCTTTTGACCACAATTTTGAGATTTGAACAGACTCTTTTCGGGGGGCAGTATTGTGGACCGGGACCTAGACTTACCCCAAACATGACTCCTCACGAATCCTCTCGTTATGCCACGGTGGCTCGCTAGCCCCATTTCATCATCGGCTGAAAATGGATCCCTAAGCCCCTGTCTCCTTTTCTCCACAGAGCGTTTTCGTTCTCGCATACCTCCTCAAGCCCCGGTCCTTTTGAGAGACAATCCTTACGAGGGTGACTCGACCCTTCCGGTTACCAACGGTCTGACCTTTTCTTTCCTAGGAGTGATCCGATTGACTCGTGACACAGACTCGAGCAACCTAGACACATGGAAAACAGACATAGGCATTTTGCGGGAGTGAGTCCCTTTTGTACGGAAGGAAGCCTATGGACAGCAATTTAGTGTTTGGCTCTTTCCTATGATGTAGAAGAGAAGACTTGTCGAGACATTTGAATCTCCATTAGCTAGCATTATTAAAGTGATTGCTTTGAACGGGCCGTGTTCATTAAGTCAATACCGTCACAAGCAATTAACTTTAACGAGAATTCATGTTGTGACCAACCAAGATTAAGATCTGACCAATGGCAAAGTCGGGACGTGTTTGGGTATCGGCTTTTGTCTGGGGGAATTGGTCATCAATGAGACCAAAGGAGAGGCATGTGGCTATTCTGGGAAGGCCATGGCTTGGTAGTCCTCTTTCTTGTTGTGACCGGACTCGAAGGTTGCCTATGTTCCCCTCATTTTGAGGAGCTCAGGTCGTCGTAGTTCGGCCTTGGGCCGTCTTTTCTACGGATTGGCACATCCCTACCAGGGTATTGTTGCCTTATCGATGAAGACCTTTCCACTTTGTGGTGAATTTTCTTGGAGCGTGCCCCCTGGGGCGATCCTTCTTTCGGTGTGCCCCCCCCCCCCCCTTTTTTCTTTTTTTTATGTGAGCCCTTTTGGGGTGGACCCTTTGGTGGACTTTGTCCTCGTATTCACTTCTCTTTTTTTTATGTCATCTCGGGGTGCCTTTCGTGGATGGTCCTTGGGGTGAAACTTCGTCATCTTGGTCTTTTCTCGCCACGGCTGGGGCATTTTGTGGTCCTTTGGAATTTCATCGGGGTATAGTGTATGAAGGGGAAGAACCTTGCCATTGGTGTTATCTTTATGTCAATTTATCACCTCATCCATTATCGTTAAAATTAGTTGCTTATTTTTTGCATTTACTATCTGTACTTGGCCCGTTCACCCTTGATGAATCGTTATTGACTATCATGCATTAAGGAGTCAATTCATCATCTTGGGGATGTAGCAATTACTTATTAGTGCTAACGAAAGTGATTTCAAGAGTTAAAACATTTTTCAAATAATGTCTCAAGTCTAGGAAGAATAGAAGAGAAATAGCTTGCTTCATTAACGAGGAGCAACTCGATTTTTTACAGACTCAAGAGACTGACTCGACTATTAACTGACTAAACCATGACTAGTCAAACTTACCTCGCAGGGTTTTTAGGGAAAGTAACAATAAAACATTGTCCACAACGGACTTTTTGAAAGACTCTCTAGAACCTACGAGACCGGACCACTCCTAACCATCTTCCTTCCTTCCTTCTTCCTTTTTCGATTTCACACCCACTCATTGCCTTGCTTCGTGTGTTGGGTTTCGATGTAACATGCGCAGCGGAAAATAGCATTCAAAATTTTATGAAACCCAAAGCCCATAGATCCATTCATATGATTAAATCAAATACTTGCAATATGAATACTAGGAAAACTAACCCTTGATGACTTTGAATTTGGTCTTTTATCTTGGTGGAGAAATTGAAACTTTAATCACGAACAAGTAAGAACACGAACTTGAAGATGATGAGCTTCACCCTCTAGCGGTATCCACACCACGAACGAATATCAAGAACACTTGATCTTGGTTGCTAGACCAAAATTGTGAAACACGTTTTCACAATCAATATGAACTATATGGAATTTTATTTGTGTATTATTTTGTTCTTCAATCTAAGATGTCTTAGAACAAAATAAAAACTCTCTCAAACTCTTTGGAGACTTGCACAAAATCTATGATATGTTCTAGCCCGAATTTGGCTGTTTATATACAAGTTAGACCTATTCCAAATAGGAAACTTGTGTCTAAACCCGTCCAAAATTCTTTTCCAAAACAAATTAGGAAACCAGTCCCGACATGGTGTGCGGCCGCCCAAAACACCTGTGCGGTCGCACATCTATCTGGAAGGTTTCTGGTACTTTCTGATCCAAACTATGCGGCCGCCCAATCCCTTTTGTGCGGTTGCACACTTTCCCCAGATTTCCCTAATTTCCAAATTCCTCCAAAGTCCTTATTTAAGATTCGTTCTATTGTGTGTGACCCTCTAGGATTACACTAAGTTGGCAATGGGTTCAAACATGAAACCATAAGATATGATTAGGTTCTAGCAAACCGTCATACCTACCCAAATAGTATAACTAGATACAAGTTCGCATTCCTTTAGAACATGTCACAATCCTTTTGTCCACGATGTCATTGAACACAAGTCATGGTCAACAAGTCAACTTGTTTTGTTTAATATTTTCTCGATTCCGAATATGTTGATAATACAAATGACATTGATCTAATCAATTCATTTGAGTCCGGCCGAACATTTTCATCAACATCATTCCTACGAGAGGCCTAAGCTTGACATCTCTCCGAAGAGGGACAAATCCATTTAGCTTATTACTCTTCCCTACGTGAATCCGATTATGCCAATCATACCCTTTATGACTACCCGGTTAAAGGTAGCGTTTGAATATGTCAAACATAATGTTCATCAAGTGGAAGACTATAATAACTTCATGTCTAAGGATTCAAATGACATAACTAATATGAGATATATGTATGACATAGACCATGACATAAATCTCACACAGCGGGTCATGTCCAGTACCTTGTTCCAAACAAGTACCCATAAATCTAACATGATCATCCCATGATCATTTAGCCTTTATACTAGTGCTTAACAAGTACTAGGGACGGAGATTATTATAAGTAAACATGAAAAACAATAATAATCAAAACATCTCTTTATTGATATGAAATAAATGATAACAATTACAACGTTTATTAAACGTGCCTAGGGCACCACTACCAACATTGTGATGATCCCTTCATCAACGAGCTCCTGGATCTTGTCTTTTAAAGCATCACAAGCCCCGGTAGAATGTCCCACCCCTTGGTGGTAGTGGCAGAAGAGAGCGTCGTCGAGCCGTTGACTTGGGTGCTCAGTTAAGATCACGCTAGGGTCGAGCAACTGGATCTTCCCTTATTTGAGCAATAGGTCCAACAACTGGGCTCTTGGAATCCCTAGTTCCCGAAAACGACGGTACGGGGCAAACCTTTGACTGCGAGCTGATTTGGGGACGACCGCCTTGAGTCTATCATTCTTCGACGGCAGTTTTCTGCTTAGGTGTTGTGGTGAATCTTCTGGATGATTCAATGGTTGTCCGGGGATCGGTATGGGTGTTCGGAGTGCTGGACGCTTGCCCAACAGGGATGTTCTGGGGGCTTCCTCTGAGGTATGCTCAGATGTCAAGGATCGCATCCACCATTGCATTTATGCATGTCCCTACTCTCCTCATGTCCTCTTGGTGGCTGTGACTGAGCGAATTTATCTCATTTCTCACGCTTTGCCTTTCTTGGTGCCAATTGTTTTCCCTATCTTTCAGGAGTTCTCGGAGGCAAGGGTGTATCATTTGAACCCACATCCTTTCGGTTTCCTTTTCAAGGTCAGGGATTCGCCTCTCTTCCATTTTAGCGACGGCCCCTAGTAGACGACTTTGGTCGTGTTCCATCCGCCTTACTACTTGCTGTATAGCGTTCACAGCTCCTTCGATGACTCCAATTCGAGCATCCATTTCCTAGGTTTACAAAGGACCAACAAGCCATGAGGGCACTTGACAGGATCTCGAGAAGTCATGCTTTAGGGTAAGAGAGACCCGACACACACAAATCTTTGACTCAAGGAGAGGATGGTGTTTGACTCGAAGTTTAGGGGATGGACCTAAGCCATGCATTTCGATGAATTCATTTCTTTCTTTTATTTTTCTTAAAAAAAAAAACAAAGGATGTTTATTCACACGGACAAGGGTTAGAACACAGTTTAAAAACATACATTGACCTTTAAGAAAAATCCTGCTCTATTCGAGACAAGCCCCTGACCCTAGTTGGTTGGAAAAGATTTCTCTTCTTTTTCGCAACTATTCTAAGTCCTGGATCAGTGAAGGCCATCACTACGTCTATAGACACCTCGTTTTTCACCTGTACTGCACACTCCCAAGGACGGACTATCCCGGGCGAGGGTCCTATAGGGCAAGCGGCTTCCACCGACCGAAATAAATGATCCTAAGGTCTAGTGCGTCGCAAGGTTCCCGATGTGCGGGTCATCCCAATCATGATTAAGCCCCAGTCGGGATCGAGACTGTTCCGAAGGCTGCACCGATATTCTGACATGACCCCATTTTGAATGAGGTGTTTCAATCGTCGACCATGAGCTTAAGGATGATTAACATGACCCGTTCATTAGGGCTTAACGACACGGTGTTACTCTATCTTTAGCACATGACTTTTGTTAATTGTGGTCGTCATTAATACACGAGTTAGAGGCGGGTTAGGCTACGCTTGCATTACATCAAGGAGTCATAACCCGGGCATTAACATGGCCACAATTGACTTTGGACACATGCTTAAAGACAATGGCAACGTGACCTAGACCAAAAACCAACCAAAGTCACGGTATTTGTGTGTCACGGACATGTGTGGTTGACTCAGCTCGGAAGGGGAGGTGGAATGGACCCGTGCGCGCTCGAAGGGAACAAGAGCACCAATCGAGATGCATCTGGCATCCATCCCGGGTTTAAAGGGTATTTGGAACGTTCAAGGCCAAGTGCGCGTTGTGTGAAGTCAATTCTATATTCCCTTTTTGAGTAGAGATTTTTATTTTGTTTTTCAACATGATGAGCATGGCATAAGCAAGATATGAACAAGTATGAACAAGCAAGTAAGCAATTTATACACACAATGAATCAAAAGAACATGATTAAACAAAGACCAAAACTTGTACATGTACCAAGTTGTGCACAACCAAAAAAATTTTCGAATCAAACATTTTGCCAAAAGAACAATCTTTACATTGAAACCATTCATAAAAAGCAAGTTGTGCACAACAAGAAGAGTCTAGAAATTTTTACAAAAATGGGGTTATGCACAATGAGGCTTTGAAAACCATTTTTATTGACAAAAGATCATGCATAACCAAGTTTTAAAAACTAAGTTTTGGCCAAAAGAATAAAGGTAATGTGCACAAGTAAGACTGTAAATTTGGAACCTGGACAAGCAGAAACAAAAGGCAATTCAGAATGTTGCTGCCCTGCACAAAATTGTTAATTTGCAACATTCTGGCCCTTTACCAAAGTAGCCGTACGACTAGACCAAGAGGGTTGAGATTTTTCTCAGTTTCTCCAACTTCTGATCATCATTCTCCAGTTCATTGCATTTCCAGAACGTATTCACTCAAAACAGTTCAAACAGAAACAGCAAACACACATAAACATGCACAAAGTCAACTAACGGAAACGGGAGTTTGACCCACACAAAAGTGCCTCCAAAGCTTCTAAAGAGAAGTTTGCAACTACTTTAGTCCCCAGCGGAGTTGTCACTGTAAGGATCCCGTCCCCCGGGGCGAAACAAGCAAAGTTCGCACGAGGAAGAAATACCAAACATGGGTAACTTTCCTAATGAAAAAAGAAACGGAGTCGCCACATTTGTTAATTTTAAACCAAACAAATGAAAATGGTTAGAGAAGGTGAGTTCGGAGGTCACGTTACATTTTGGGAAGAACATATTTGCGGTTCACCCAAAGTGCCTCGGAAAAACCGAGTCTCCCTTGTTAGTTTGAAAATGTGCATGTGTGTGTGTGTATTTAACGGAAAAGTTTCTGTTATTGGTTTTGTTTGGAAAAACTTAACTGACAGGGTCTGTTTATTAAGAAAATAAGGATCAGAGGGCGAAACAGACATTTTGCCCCCTGTTCCCAACATAACCGTACGGATGGACAGGTGGTCTCCTGGGATTTTACAGTTCAGTCAAGAACAGTCCAGTTTTAGAGCAGAAACAGAACATTCTGTTGAAACTGGACAGAACTGTTTTGATTCTAGTTTGTTTAAAACACTTCATAAGTTTAAATACAACATTCCTATGCTAAATGATCATCACTTAGTCCCCAAAACAAGTATTTTAGTGTGATCATAAGCAATCTTTGGAGAAAATTGAGAAAAGTTGATGAACATGCCCTTTGGGCCAAAATTGACCATTTAGTGATTAAAGATTGAAACTTTATCACCAAGATGGCATTTTTATGAATTATTAACCTTTAAGGAATCAAATTAACACATAAAGATTGAATCTTTATAACCCCAAAGGGGACTTTAGAGCTAGATCAATGCTGGATGATAAAGATGGAAGCTTTATCATCCAAATGATCATTATTACTAACAAAAGCATCATTCTAACTAGATAAGAATGTAAATGACAATCAACAAGCCATGATCATCTAGGTTTGAACCTCTTCCACACAAGGCTTGGAGGGCACCTTGGATCATCTCATGGCTTGGACAAGAGAAATATAGAGTAATATATGTATATTTGCTTGAATGGACAAGTCTTGCATAAATATAAAGTTGCTTGAATGGACAAGTCTTGCAAGTAATATAAAGGTGCTTGAATGGACAAGTCTTGCAAGTAATATAAAGATTAACATAAACTTAAACAAAAATTAAGAAAAAATAGAGTTATAGATGAAGAGAAGGGAGGGGGAGAAGGTGGCTTTACCTATTTTGGTTTAGCCAATCTTCCTTTCTCTCTTTCACTCTTTGTTTCACTCTTCTCTCACACTACTGGAGTGATTTCGACAGAGTAACCTTTCTTATGTTGTTTCTCCCCCCTGAAATGATCAGCATGGGGTTCAATTTATAGAGGCTGAGGGTGCCCAAAGTAGCCGTACGGCTAGGGACCTCATGTGCCCAAACCATCCGTACGACTCGACTTGGCGAGCTTCTGGATTTTTCCAAGTTTAATTCCAGTTCAGTCCTGGAATATCAGGTTTATCCTAGTGAGGTCCTGGCCCATTGGTTTATCCCTAAATGGTACCAAGAATTCCTCTAAAGTAGGTCAATTTCAGATTGGGGTACTTACAACAAGTACCCTTGAACAATTATGGAATGTCAAAAGACAAAAATTCCTATAATAAATAAGAACAAACATACCTGGTACTTGTAAGTATTGAATACGTTCAATCATTGGAATAATAAATGTTGGAGCATTGATTGAGCCGTAGTCATAAATGGGCGCTAGAGAGGCGCACAACACTGATGGGCGCGCATGATGGATAGGGCGCATAAGGCTTTTGAGCGCGCAGAGTGTGGGGGCGCGCAGACATGCTTGGGCGCGCAGTGAGTTTCCTTGAAACTCAGAAATTGATTTACATTTTTAACCTAGGATACTTATAACTCAACAAAACAAAAAACATTAGTACTAACAAAACTATATGGAATTAGTTGAGTTCAAGCATACCCATTTCACCTCTCAAAAAGATGAACCGTTTCGCGTCAAGTGCTTTCGTTAGAATGTCGGCGATTTGAAAGTCGGTTCCCATGTGTTCCAAATGAATGTTGCCTTTCTCCACGTGGTCTTTGAGGAAGTGATATTTGATGTCGATGTGCTTGGTTTTGGAGTGCATGAAAGGATTTTCAGAAACGGCAATGGTTGATGTATTGTCGCAGTAGATGGGACAATTTTCTTCGATGATATCATAGTCCACCAATTGCTTCTTCATCCATAGAATATGAAAGCAACAACTTCCCGTAGCGATATATTCTGCTTCCGTTGTTGATACAGACACTGAAGCTTGTTTCTTACTTGCCCATGACACAAGTCGATATCCGATGAAATGACAAGTGCCACTTGTGCTTTTCCTATCAATTGTGCACGCTGCATAATCCGCATCTGAATAACCTACAAGTTTAAAGTTTGAATTTTTGGTTTACCAAAGTCCAAGGTTAACAGTGCCGGAGAGATATCGTATAATACGTTTCACAGCAATCAAGTGCGCTTCTCTAGGGTCAGATTGATAACGAGCGCAAACAGAAACACTAAACATAATATCGGGCCTACTAGCAGTAAGATAAAGGAGTGAGTCAATCATACCTCGATAGAGCGTTTGATCAACACGTTTACCTTTTAAATCCTTGTCGAGTTTGTTGCCGGTAGCCATTGGAGTGTCGTATGCTTTAGCATTCTCAAGTCCAAACTTCTTGATTAAATCCTTTATGTATTTGGCTTGATTTATAAATATGCCTTCATTCATTTGCTTAATTTGAAGCCCGAGGAAGAATGTGAGTTCTCCCATCATGCTCATTTCAAACTTGCTCTTCATTAGTTTCTCAAAGCGCTTGCATAACAATTCATTAGTAGAACCAAATATAATATCATCAACATAAATTTGAATATGTAATTTATGACCATTATGTTTGGCAATGAAAAGAGTAGTATCGATTTTACCGCGAGTGAAGCCTTTTTCAATGAGAAACTTGGATAGTGTATCATACCATGCTCTTGGCACTTGCTTGAGCCCATACAAAGCTTTTTGGAGTTTGTACACATGATTTGGAAATTGTGAATCTTTAAACCCAGGTGGTTGAGCTACGTAGACTTGTTCTTGGAGTTCACCATTAAGAAACGCGCTCTTCACATCCATTTGATATAACTTGAAGTTCTTGTGAGCGGCGTAAGCTAGAAATAATCTGATAGCTTCAAGTCTTGCTATGGGCGCAAAAGTTTGCCTATAGCCTTGTGCAACCAATCTTGCTTTGTTGTTGTGATGGTTCCATTCTCATCCATCTTGTTTCTGAACACCCATTTCGTACCAATCACTCCTTGATCATGAGGTCTTGGAACTAGAGTCCAAACCTTACATCGTTCAAATTGATTGAGTTCTTCTTGCATTTCAACAACCCAATTAGGATCTTGGAGCGCTTTATCAGCCTTCTTCGGTTCAATTTGAGAGATAAATGCAGTGTAAGCATCAAAGTTTGTAGCTCTCCTTGTACGAACACCAACATTTAGATCACCAATGATATTACCAATTGGGTGACCTCTAACTTCCCGAATTTCAGGAGGTAAGTTAGTTTGAGTCGTAGTAACTTGAAGGTCTTCAATTGGTACATCTTCACCAGATTCAAAATCATCAAAATTTGGGGGTTGAACTTGTACAGAATTGAAACTAGGGTTAACACCAGATGCAGCAGTTGATATAGGCGCGTGAGAGGAATCTAGAGGCGCATCATTCAAGGGAGGCGCAACTGAAGATTCACCAGGCGCGCCATAGATTGAGTTAGGAGGAACTGATGTAGATGGATTTCTTTGAGTTGATAGATTTTGATCTTGTGTAGGCGCAACATGAATAGGAGCACCTGTATCATTTAGCTCAACAGAATCATCAGCAACATTTGGAGCCAAATGTGGCTCAAGGAGAGAATGTTCATCAAATGTAACATGTACAGATTCAACTATCACTAATGTAGATCTATTAAAAACGCGAAAAGCTTTAGAATGTTTGGCATACCCAACAAAAATACTTCGTCGGCTTTGGCATCGAATTTACCTCTATATTTGTTTCCGTTGTAGAGGATATAACACTTGCAACTAAAGATCTTGAAAAATGCAATGTTGAGAGTTCTACCACGCCAAAGTTCATACAGAGTCTTGTTGTGAAGTTTGTTGATGAGGGAACGATTTTGTGTAAAACATGCTGTGTTGATAGCTTCTTCCCAAAAGTACTTAGGCAATTTAGATTATGCTATCATCGTCTTTCCCGCTTCAATCAATGTCCTATTCTTTCTTTCCACAACACCATTTTGTTGAGGAACACCAGCGGTTGAGAAGTTGTGATCTATCCCATTATCATCGCAATATCGAGCAACACCGTTGTTCTTAAATTCTGTTCCATTTTCGGATCGAAAACTAATGATGTCATCTTCTTTTTGGGTTTGGAGCAGTCTGAATAAGGTGGTCAAAATGTCATAGCAATCGTCTTTTGAGATCATCATTTCCACCCATGTATATCTTGAATAATCATCCACCACAACTAGAGTATACTTGTTTCTTCTAATACTTGCGGTGGTGACTGGTCCAAATAGATCAATGTGCAGCAGTTGCAAACATCTAGTAGTTGAGGGATTGGTCTTGCTGGAGAAAGACTTCTTCGGTTGTTTGCCAAGTTGACACGCGGCGCACTTCTTGTCATGATGATCAGCAACCTTGGGAAGTCCATTGACAAGATTATTCCTACTGAGTTTAGATAGATACTTGAAGTTCAATTGACTTAAGCGCTTGTGCCACAGCCAACTGTTTTCGCTCACACTTTTAGCTACAAAACAAAGATTAGTACTAGAGTTCATACTATGGAAATCAATAATGTAAATATTTGTCTTACGATATCCCGAGAGTAATGTAGCTCCAGTTTTGCCATTCTTGATAAGACATTGAGTTGAAGTAAAATGGCATTCTAATCCTTTGCCGCAGAATTGAGATATGGATAATAAGTTGTGCTTGAGTCCTTCGACGAGAGAGACTCTTTCAATGCACACTTTGTCTTTCTTGAGCTTTCCATATGCTACAAGACCTTTGTTATTATCACCAAATGTTACGGAGGGACCTCTTTTTTCATGAACATCTTCAAGTAAGGATTCATCTCCAGTCATGTGTCGTGAACACCCACTATCGAGAATCCATTCATACGTTTTAGCTTTTGAAGATCCAGCCATGAAGCAAAGAACCTGAAATATAAACATTTAAAGTAGGTCCCCTTTATTCCTTTTCGGGTCCTAGAGTAGCAACTTTTGACGACCCACTCTTGCTTAACCTTAGGATTCTTACGTCCTTTGGCATTGGGAGTGAATCTCAAAAGGCATTCCACGACCTTATGTCCCGAACAATCACAAATTGAACAATGATGAAAGCCACCAATCACGTGAGTTTTTACAAACTCTTTACTTTCTTTTGGGATAGCATTCTTCTTTGGGTCGGATGAGCCAACTTTAACAAAATCTTTCTTTTGAAATTTTGGAGCACTATTTCTTGGAGGGCGCATAGGGCTAGGAGGCGCACGGCGGTTAGGCGCGTGGCTCTTAGGAGCATAATGTGCACTCGGAGAAGGAGCGCGCCTTGTTTCAAGAATGGTTTTGCTGGAGGATGATTCATCTGTAGCTACTTCCTTCTCTTTAGCTTTCCCAAATTGTTTCGTTGGGTAGACATAATGGAATATTTGTCTCTTGACTTTTTCCTGTCCTTTACCCATTGAATTAGAATGTTTTTCCTTGGGAATTTCAAAAGTTTGCTGATTTGTAAATTCACTATCTCTTTCAGCACAGACATCACATTTAAAGTTGTCACTAGTTGATGAGAATCCCAAGCCACTTTTATCACCACTGACTTTTTGGGACTCAAATATATTCTCCATAGTGACACGAGAATTGGATCACTCATTTGTAATCTTTTTGAGATCAATAATTTGAGCAACCAATTCATCGTTTTGAACTTTAAGAAGTAAGTTCTGTTCTATTAGAAAAGTGTTTTTAACAGTAAGAGGAGTCATGCTCTTTATCTGCTCCTTAAGAAGGGTGAGTTCAGATTTAAGTAGATATTTCTCGGTCTTAAGCTGGGAAATTTCATCACATGATAGTGCTAAAGCTTCCTTCATATCACTAAAATGATTGATTACCTTTTCAGCCTCTTTGAATAACTTTTCTTGCTTTACAATGTCCTCATCATGATTGATTGTAGGAATAGGTGCAACTTGAGATCTAACATATTCACTATTTCTGAGTTTGCTTCTAGCACTCAGATCACATCTAGAAAATAATAATCCATCATCGCTTTGAGCCAGAGTGAGAAATCCTTGTTCAACGAGCTCACTGATGGTTGGTCCTTTCTTCCTTTTCACTTCTTGAAAACCTGCAGATTTCTTGATAGGTTTATTCAAGACATTCATATCAGGAACATCTTTGGAGTAGTCATCATCAGAATCATAAGTATCAACTTCATCATCATTTGCCACCAAACAAACGAGTCCATCATCGGAATCTTCATCTCTCTCATCTGAGTCTGTTTCAATCCAAGCGTTCTGCTCATTTGCTGGTGATTCTTCTTCAGCAACCATTCCCTTGTGACGAGTGAATTTGGGAGTGAACTTGGGAGTATGGCTGCTCTTCTTCGGCATATACTCAAATTTTGGAATTGGGCAGCTTGAAGCAAAGTGTCCTGGTTTCCTGCAATTAAAACAAACAAGGTCTTCTTTTCTTTTTGAATCACTGCTCCTCGTGAACTTTGGAGGAGCTCTGCTGGTAGATCCTTGAAATTTGCTGGTTGAGCCGGGTCTTGAGAATTTTCTGAACTTTTGAAATTTCTTCACAAATAAAGCGAAGTCTTCATCATCCATGTCTAATAGCTCAAAGGTAGAAATTTTGGGATCGGAACTTTTCTCTTCTTGAACCGGCGCAGGCGCATGTGCTCCTTCTCTATGCACCACCATTGCTATGGATTTTGACTTTCCTTCAGTTTCACATAAACCTTAAGATTTGCATAAAGGTTCCTTAAATTCCATACATCTAAAGTTCCAGCGTCTTCAAGGGCACTAGATTTGTGTGGGTATCTTGATCCAAAAGCAGCAAGGAAATTAGTGTTTAATTACTTATTGGAGAATTTCTTTCCAAGTGAAATACAGAGATTGATAATTTCACAATAGCGTTCATAAGTCTGTCTAAGAGTTTCACCGGGGAGTTGAGAGAAATTGTTGAATCTCTTTTGCACTTCGTATCTCTTGTTCTCGTTGCAAACCGTGTCTCCTTCTATATGCTCTTCAATATCATCCCATAACTCATTGGCGGTAGCAAAATGCATGACTTGTTGTTTCATAGCCGTGCTTAGAGTTCTTAGAAGAATGTTTCTTGCTTTGCCATCATTTGCAACTCTTCTTATTTCTTCCTCAGTCCATTCTTCCCTTGGTTTCTTGATGGTTGGTTGAGCAGCGTTGGTGCGTGGATTTGGATTCGCTTTCATAGGGATATAAGGTCCATAAACCATGGTGTTATGAAGCCTTTCATCGATTGAGGTAAGATGAGTTAAGATGCTGAATTTC
The DNA here is from genome assembly GCA_026119855.1 of Campanula takesimana. Classification (NCBI taxonomy): domain Eukaryota; kingdom Viridiplantae; phylum Streptophyta; class Magnoliopsida; order Asterales; family Campanulaceae; genus Campanula; species Campanula takesimana. Next base: position 791,883 of record JAOWBW010000354.1, on the reverse strand, counting down.
CACACGTCAAAATGATCTTCATCAAAGACTGGAACATGTGTGTAGTTAGCAGTTGCCGAAGGTTTTGAGTTGGCCATATCGAATCGGCACCCAAGCTGTTAAGCTTGAAAAACAAAAACGTTTTATTAAGGTGTTTGCTCTGATACCACTTGTTGGTCCCAAAGGGCAACAAGGGTATGGAAAATAGCTAGAGGGGGGGGGGGTGAATAGCTTGTTTTAAAATTCTTTTCGTACCCTTGAAAATTCAATGGCAAATGCGCACTTAATCAAATAAGCGTTATGAAATGCACCTAAGAGTGAGTGAAATGCGCAACGGAATAGTTAAGTAAAGTAGGCGCAAATGATTAAAAGGGGCGTAACCCACACTCTAAGTATTTTGGCTCAAAGTGGGTGAAATAAGGAACTAAGGCAAATGATATAACAAACACAACACAATTCAGTTCAATCACTCTACAATGAGTAAACAAGCAAATAGTGAGTGAAGGTAATAACTTTAAAGTAAATGACAAGTAATTAATAAGTGCTATTTGAAGAGGTTCGATCAATGAAAGATCTACGTCCTCTACCAAGATGGTTAGTCTTGGATTTTTAATGGAGATCTTATATAATGAGGGAGTGTTACAGTGTTACAAATACAATCGTTTGAGCTTATACACTAACTCAAGATCTAATATTCTATGAATGAACAAATCCTAGACAAAACCGGTGTATCTCGTTGAGAAAGATCTAAGTGATCAAACTCAAAGAGGTGCGTGTGTGATTTTAGATTCAAGGCTCTTTAGATCTTTATGATTTAGAGCACAATAAAACTAAAGTGTTTTTGCTTGAGGATCTGGGCTAAGGATGAAGGTAAGAAGATGTTCTTGAGGAATCTGGGAATTCAAAGGCAATCTTCAAATCTTCAACAAATACTTGAGAGAGAAATTAAGAAATTCTTAGCAACTTCAAAACGTTTGAAGTTATGAGGTATTTATAGTAGAGCCCCAAAAACTAGCCGTTGGAAATCCCTTGTGGACAAGGTCAAAGGACAGATGTGCTGTCGCTCATTGAGTTGGGGCACGTGTCCTTTTATAGCCGTTAGACACATAACACAAATATGACCGTTATGGACAGGTGTCCTTAGATGCGGATGCATACGTGTTATTTAACCACCGTTGGATCATTGGCGTAGTTTGAGTTTCTTCAAGTCTTCAATAAATCACCAAGTGTTGAAATGCATTCAAAGGGGCGCGTGAGCCAAGGGGGCGCAAGGCGCGTTGAGTGGCGCATGATCAAGGATAGGCGCATGATCAAGTGCGCGCGCTAAAGGGCGCATGGCGCGTGGCTCAAAAGCAACTTGTGATTTTTCTTCAAACTTGACATTCTCGCCCTATTCCTAAGCCTATTCTATTACAATGGACTACCTAAAAAATGAAGTATAAATACTTCTTACATGTGGGTCTAAAGTCCATGAAATAAAACTTAGGTGATGGATCAATCAAATCTAATCAATCCTATTACATTGAAACTGAGATATATGTGGGCATACCCAACAAGTTACCTGGCTACATAGTTGATCAGCCATGAAGAAATCCAGCATGGCAACTTTGTAGAGAGGGGAGAGAATGATGTTCCTTATTACACGAAGAAAGTGACACCGGCTTGACTTGTAAACAATGTCGAGGGGACACACAAGCAATAAAATAAAAGTCTGCAAAAAAAGTAGATAATAAACTTAGACGTCGAGTACAAGAAGCTAAAAACATTTTTTATTATTATTATTTACCAAAATAAGTAATTTACCAGTAGAAGAAGACCCGGGATGGATTGGACTTGTGAATATGAATACCCTTTTGCCATAAGGGATAGATGAAGAACTAAGGCCCCGATTACAGCAGTCATTGAGACTGTACAGAATACAGACCAAGAACACGTCTCTATACTTGAGATCTTGTGTTAGTGATAGCTCAAAGATGAAGCTGTAACTTATACGCATTTTTTTTCAACATGAATATGTTGCATCGGTAAAGAAACAAGTGTAGGAATAACAGGCTGAACATGCTGCAAAATCAGAAAATGTCTTTTAGAGACTATCAGATTGGGATAGCAGTCTTTAATAGTCCTTATTTAAACATTTTTGAGACAACATTTCTATAATGGTCTCTATGTTGGGGCATATTTCTCAAATAGTCTCTATTGAGACTGCATTTTCTAAGTGTCCCTATTTAACATGTTATATTTATGTCAAGGACTGTAATTACTGTCTCTAAAGTATTTGTGACATCCACTTAATGAGATCCCTAGTCCGTCTCTCTGCTGTTCAAAATTCAAACAGAGACGGTATTATAATCTAATTAAGACCATTTAATGAGACCCTATTCAGTCTCAATAAACATGTTTTTTAGATAAGCAATGTAACACATATCCTGCAAAAAAAAAATAAAAAAAATAAAATAAAAATTGCCGGACTCATTGAATTAAATAGAAGTTAGCAACTTCAGGGGCTATCTAGTTAAGACCACAATTTGTTAAGGAATTTAGTGAATCAAACAATGGTTACATTGCAGTCAAGTAAATAAGGTTTGTTGAAGAGCTGAAACCGCGTATACGAACAAGCACTGAATCTGATCAAATCCAGAAATGAAATATGGTAATCAACAGGGAATAATGTTACACATTGCGCATCAGATACTGCATCCTTTAGTCAGAACCATACTTGTTCTTATTCCATCTCCAGACCAACTTGTAATTCCAATTCCTTTTCCGGTTGGATTGGAACTGAAATTCTGCTATAGATATATTGTGTTACAGCATAAGGGAAGCACGTCAAATGAACTGTGATAAGTATATTGGACAAAAAGAAAGTACTGCTATTTATAGAAATCATGTAGATATAGACGAGTTGGATTATTAATTCATGTTTTCCCTATGAATATTTACGGTACATATTCATAGGGAAAAACATGAATTAATAAGTACATTATGTATTCCATCAACCATTACTTACTAATTTTCTGACCTTAGAACTCTTGTCATCCTGTCATTTGCCAGTTGGCACTCTGAGCGATGCCTTCTAGAAGCATCCGCTTTGTTTATAACATCTGAGAAGCAACAAGCATTGTAGGCCTCGTGTCAGGGTTCACATCTAAACATGCTCTTGCCATCATTATTACTGATATAATTTCCTTCTCAACTTCCACAGAGGCAGGTGGAAGTCGTGGATCAACCAAATCTCTAAGATCTATCATCTCCATTGATGAAGACGGTAAGATGGTAACAAAATCACCAGGATGCCTTCCTTTCATAACTTCCAGTGCCAGCACTCCAAAGCTAAACACGTCACACTTTTCAGTGACCTTCATTGTATAAGCAAGTTCTACAAGAAAACAAGAATAAAATCGTGACGTAAACTTTATAATGTGAGAAACAAAAAAAAAAAAAAAACAATAATCAAACTTGATACCTGGTGCAATATATCCATATGTACCAGTACGCGCACTCCAGTTGGACGAGTCGACCTTTAAAAGCTTGGCTGTGCCAAAATCAGAAATATGGGCTTCATAATCGGAGTCGAGCAAAATGTTTTTACTTGATATGTCCCGATGGACAATCGAGGGTGAGCAACCATGATGCATATAAGACAAAGCTTGAGCTACACCCTTAATGATATTCACCCTCATAGGCCAATCCAGTTTCTTAGCTTCATCATCTTCACTTAACATTGCTGCCAAACTTCCCCTTTCGAGGTACTTGTAGACCAAAAATAAATGCCGAGAATGTGAGCAATACCCATATAATTTCACAACATTTCGGTGCCTTATTTTAGTCAAAGCCCTTACCTCACGATGAAAACTGTCCTGGTCAACTATCTCTAGCAGTGTTGAGTGAAGTTTCTTCACAGCAACTATATCACCTGATTGTAGCATTGCTTTATATACACTTCCTTGTCCTCCACTACCGATGCAATATGTGTCAAAATCATTTGTGGCGTTTACGATTTCTTCATACATTGCCTTCCCATCAAAACTCAATATTGAAAAAAAAACCATGATGGGGTTCTACAATATTTACCCCCACGGACGTTCTACTTCTCCGCCGATATTAAAAGAAAACACCGACAAATAGACTCACAAATAAAATTGCTCCAAGAAGAGGGAGTACAATAATAAGAGTGTGTTCCTTGTCATGACTTTTCGTTTGCAAATTTCTGCAAGGGTTCAATCCGGTGATGTTTCCACACAAAGCTGTGTTACCTCTTAATACAGAGATATTCATCAAGGCTTTACTATTTGGAACGTGACCAGAAAAATCATTGTATGATAAGTCAATCTGTAGCCAATCAGGCATTTGTTCGAACACCTTGGGAATGGATCCAGAGAGTTTGTTGTGAGAAAGATTCAACTTCTCCAAGCTACTTAAACTCAGGATTTGGGGTCGTATTTCTCCTGTCAGCGAATTATGACTAAGATCGAGTATCAAGAGATGGGATAACTGAGACAACACTTGAATTGGTATCTCTTGGCTCAAATTGTATTGCTTAAGTTCAAATAAATAAGCTGTGTGATGTTCCCAACTTCAGCTGGTATTGATGCACTCAGTCTATTAGAGGAGAGGTCAAGCTTCAATAAATTAGTTAGTGATCCGAGCTTTGCAGGTATCGTACCTGAAAGTTGATTGCCTCCCAAATAAAGTTCAAGCAAATTACTCAGCATCCTAAATTCCTTGGGAATCTCCCCAACTAAAAGATTTGAAGCAAGATTAAGACCCCCTAGTTGGGTTAAACTTTTTAAAGATGGTGGAATACTACCACTGATATTGTTCTCTCCAATTTGAAAGAACCGTCAACTTTTTGCACTTACTCCAGCTGTCAGAGAGCTCTCCATAAAAGTTATTGTTGAGGAGATTTTATGAAAATCAACTCTGGATAGACACCAAAACACTCAGATATATTACAATAGAATTGATTTTCAGAAAAATCAGCTAGAACTAAGCTTGGGCAATTGTTGATGCTTTTTGGAATTGGACCTGTGAGCTGATTGGTGGCCACTGATAAGTTTTGGAGCTCTCCACCAGCGCATATATTTTGAGGCAAGTATCCTGAAAGTTGGTTGCCAGCTAACCCAAGAATGGTCAATTTCAGATATCCCAATTCTTGTGGGATGGGACCAGAAAATTTGTTGTCAAAGAGGTTCAAATATCCTAATTTGGTCAGGTTGCCAAATGAAGAAGGAATTGAACCATTAAGCTGATTACTACCTAAATGTAGATCAGCTAGAGACTTCAAATATCCTAATTCTTGTGGGATGGGACCAGAAAGTTGGTTGTCACGGAGGTACAACAACTCTAACTTCGTCAGATTGCCAAAAGAAGAAGGAATTGAGCCATCAAGCTGATTAAGGCTTAAATCAAGACCAGTTAGAAAATTCATCTTTCCTAATTGTTGTGGGATGGGACCAGAAAGGATATTTTGGTAGAGATAAAGATAAGCCAAGTTTCTCAAATTTCCGAACGAAGGTGGAATGGGACCTTCAAGATTGTTAGTGTATAAAGCAAGACCTTTGAGAGACTTCAACTGGCCTATTTCCTGAGGAATTGATCCATTATATCTATTTTCAAACAAGTGAAGGTTTATAAGATTTGTTAATAACCACATTTCCGGTGGAATTATGCCTGAAAATTGATTGGCTGACAAATCAAGATAGATTAGTTTGGTAAGATAACTAATCTTGTACGGGAGACTACCAAATAGCTGGTTAGTGTTGAGATCAAAATGAGTAAGATTAGGAAGAGATGAGAATGGGAATTCAGAAAGCGTACCACTCAAACCTGCAAATGAGAGGTTCAACGTGTTTACGCTTCCATAGACATTGCAAGAGACTCCAAACCAAGAGCAAGGAGGTTTCATTGTTTTTAATGGGCTAGAGAAATTGCTTGGAAGGAGTGTCCATGAAGAAAGCAGAGAGGTGTTTGGGTTAAGAAGGCTAGCTTTCCATTTGAGAAGAGCACTGGCTTCCTCATTTGAAGATGAAGCAGAAGCTACATTTGTTGACCAGAATATTGTGATAAAGAAGAGTAAAGGTATAAGGAAAGTGGGTTTTTCAAACGGTAGGAAATTCATGGTTTGTTTTAGTTGTATGTAAAAGAAGATGGTGTTGAGGCTGTCATTTATACAACTTTTATGACTACATTTCCCAAGTTTCCTTTGACCAAGTACGTCTTTCCTAAGAATTACTCCCTCGGTCCCAAAACAAAGTACCATGTTTGACTTTGTTTGTCAACACAAATTAACTTTGATCAGACATTAATGTCAATC